>MU388845.1:0-382459 GCA_022578795.1 Xylariaceae sp. FL0255 | reverse complement strand
TTTTTTTTTTTTTTTTGTTTTTTTTTTTTTTTTTTTTTTGTTGTTTTTTTTTTTTTTTTTTTGTTTTTTTTTTTTTTTTTTTTTTTTTTTTTTTTTTTTTTTTTTTTTGGGTTGTGTTTGTGGGGGGGGGGGGGGGGGGGGGGGGGGGAGAGATTATCTAGAAGACCATGATTGTGTAGGTTCGAGGATCTGAAAGTGGTATACCGCAACACACGAACTATCAGCGTGCCAAGGGGGAGGTGATCGGGTGACTATGTGGATGCCTAAAAGAATTTGCCCTCATCCTGAGTAATGCAGACATGATATATACGGGGAGATTTCTGAGCGGCTGATTTGTGGTATGGGCTAGCATTGAGTGTCCAAAGCGATGGTGTTGAGCTTTGGAGTGAGCTTATCGGGGGAAACCGAGAAGCTGCACACTAACCAGGGAATTAGGACGACATGACATAGAATAAACGAGTTTAACAAGGTGTGTATGATGATTTAAACGTGCACCCACGCCTATGAAAAATGATCTCCAATCGCTATACCACAGGTCTCTTTATCTCGGGCCCGATTATGACGAGCGTGTGGCCATCATCGTCATTGAGACCATCATCTATTAGAACCGAACGTGGAATGCATCACGCGCTTCTAGCAAAATGTTTGCTCTGCCACTGGAATTCAGAGAAGCCGGGTGCAGTATGGAACATATTGGTGGGATGGCCTTTCTGGGCGCTATTATCATTACTACTTTACACTGGCAAGACCATGCTACAAGCAGCTGGATTCCAACGGAGTAGTGCCCTGTATACTTTTTTTTAAATTCTGGCGTCCTTGTGGGATGGCTGGCCTCGAAAAGCCAAATCCGTCACATAGCATCTCGGCACGGAATAACCTGATTAGAGCTCTCAACAATACCTCGATCTTGGAATCTCGACGCGAACAGCAGAGATTCCAGTGGAGGAATTCATTTCATACCTTTCTTGCACTAACCCAGGAAGGCTGCTTGATGTTCGTGATTTGTCGAGGTATTCTCGAGATCGATAGGCCGCTGTTCAGGTGGCACTCAATGCCTGTGAGCTCAATTGGCATGCGAGTCTCTGCAAACGGCCATCGCCTTTAGCATGAAAGGCTCTTGATCGACTACTGTTATTCGATTTTGAAGTGGTAGGCCCCTCTGGAAGAGTATGTATAAGTAAGAGATCATGCTCCTTGCCCACGTCCTGGTTAAATCGGACTTCACATCAGCAACTCAATCTTATCTACACAGATTTCCTTCTGCCCACCTCAGAAGGACGGTCCAGTCTGTTACCCTCACTGATTGAAATTCAGTTCCATTCATCTTTCTGCTGTAACCTGGTGATCTCTTACATCCCCGCTTAGGGCTTAGATATCCGAATCCTAGTAGATATGGAGGCTGCCACGAGAGAGAGCGATTCATCTGACCCCATGTTGGATCTACTATTCAGCCAGCAAGAGCAAGCTTTGCTCAGGAGTTAGGTTAAAGAATATAGAGCGAAGAAAGCTCATTTAATTATCCGACTTGCCAACTTCTTCCAGTTTCGCGTAGCACACAGAAATAGAGAGGACGGCGACTTCTTTCCAGACCGATCCATTCCAGCTAAGTATGCCGAGGATTCAGCCAAAACCGAAAACGAAAAACTGATCGCCGGCGATTCTGCGAGATGAATGATAATGACTGGGAGAAGGCCAATGAGTAGTCTCCCCAGAGATGGCAACGACAATACAACAGCTGACAGATACCGTAGTTTTATGAAGTACCTCTTTGAGAACACGAAACAACGGGAGAACCCTCCAAGTTTATGGCCTTCCGACTACGATGCAAGCGATTATCTATCCTACCTGAAATATGCAGAAAGGCGATGGAACGAATATAAGCTCGACGGTTGTCTCCAACCGCTCACCAACTCTCTCTCAATCATCTACATCGACAATATCGTCGGTATTGGCCTCGGCTCCTTCGTTGAAGAGAGCGACGGGGAAAAATCTGTGAATCTCAAGGTCTTAGCCCAGCACATGGTCGTTTATCACATTGGCAAGATCATAGAAGATCATACGCCCGGGAAGAACGTCGAGGTGGCATCAGTGATTATATATACAATCCTCAAGAAATCAAAGCACTCCAGCAGTTCGGCTTCAAAGTTCTCGGTCCGGCATACAACAAGCATGAACAGTTCACCGCAATCAACAATAACACGCTGTTCATCGCGGTGGCCGTGGGCAGTAATCAAGCACCCATGTCAGTGATGTGCCATTACGCCAAGCGCGCAGCAATGATCTGCCGTTCACCCGATGCTAAATCCCTCGAGCAAGAGCGACCAGAGCAGAATCCTCAATTGTGGAGCAAAGTCACTAATCAGAAGAACGAGCAAATCGTTATCCCTGGAATTGGTTACTCGGTTTCGCAATATACTCGGGAGGCTTGGAGTTGGTGGGAAACCACATATCCGAAGACACCTAACCTTCGTCTTGATGAAGCGACCGGAGAAGGTCTTCCCAGTAGTTGGGATCCTTCATCCGGAAATCAACCCGAACCTGACTGGTGGTTAATCAGTAGATTCGCTCCACTGCGAGAGGACAAGGGTTCCAGCAGTTCAGGCCCAAGTGGCTCAAGTCCAAGTGGTTCAGATCCAAGTGGTTCAGGTTTAAGTGAAAAAGTTTCAAGCGAGAAGAGCAGTGACAGTGCGTGGGAATCTAAGAATACTATCTGGTATGAGGAGTGCGAGTTATGGCCTCGAAAGCCACTTACAGCTACGCTTGGGCGTCAATAGTTCTATTGAGAAATGAGTCTGTGACATGTTCACGCTGTCAATGCTTGTTCCTGTCTTGTTTCTCTGACCTTTCTTCTTCTCCTATCTTTGGTCTCGTTTTCTTGTTTTTCAGAACTTCTTCCCCTGTGTTACTCTTTCCTTTACTTTTCAAGCTTCTCTCATCTGGGCATTTAGCTTTGTTTCGATCCTTTGCTCCTATCGAGCTTTCCTTCTAGCTCACGAATTTTGGCGACTTTCCACTGGGACTGATATGGTAAGCCGATTGGCTGAAGACTGGGTTGGAATTCTCCTTGGGCAGTCTTGCTAAGTCTGTTTCTTCTCATAGATTTTGTTCTGAAGTAATACTTTCATTGTCTATGGTGATCAAGAAGTTCACACTCGTTTCCAACCATACCTCAAGATCAGGGGTGAAATTTGTAGCCTTCGCCAGTGATAACGAGGCCCACGATACGTGAATATGATCTGGGCATTGGAAACATATGATACGTGCAAGTACCTGGGTAGGGAAGTGCTAGAATGCTACCCGGTCTCGATAGCACGGTTGCTTCGGCTTAGAGAGGGGCTAACATGTTGCATGAGAATAGCTATTAGTATCCTAGAGACGATTTTATGTAACAGTAGCATTGCAATGGGGAATCCGACATCATATAACCATATAGACGTAGGTAGACCATGGGTAATTATCGAATGACACAGATAGGCTCGAGACGAAATGGTGGTTGAAATATCCGGCAGAACGAAGTTATTGAACCATGACTAATAAGCCGCGCCCCGTAATGCCGGACGAGAACACAAGGTTCCGCCGGACTTCAGAACCGCTCCGCACTATCAAGAGGCTTTCGGCTCCGAGATAGCGGCGGGGTGAGGTATGTACAGAAGCAGGTAAGGATATGTGACGTCCCAAGCTGGAAAGTTATCTGAATCTCTGTCTAAACAGGTTATCATTGTATAATCAACATAGAAAAATGAGCCTAACGCTGCATATGCTGGGTCTTTTAGTAGTTCAGACGTGGCTCCAATAAAGCATCGAGATGTGAGACCAAGATGTCCAATGATGGGAGGGGACGACCTAAATCGTTTGCACCATAACGGATTTATCTAGAAGATGACGAATACGGTTGAGCTTGCTGCAATGCCTCGCATAGAGATTGATCATGTGATTCCCCGGTTGCTACTGTAAGGCTCTGGGATCCTTTGGGGTGCAGCGATAGCTATGGTTTTGAAGTCTATAACAATGGGTCTAAGAAGTGGGTGTGAGGGAGCTGACGAGGCCTCCTACGACGAGCTACACGATGGATTCATACGTCATGTACACAGGTACTCCTCTCGACTTCAAATCTGAAGCCAACGAGAGGATAGCTAAGCCTTACGACATTGACCGTACGATAGGGGTGCAAGCGGCAGACTCGGAACAGTTATGGAATGTGATTGAATGGAATATGAACTCCTACCTTTTTTTTGGATTCTATTTGTGATCTGTAAATTTATTGGGATACACACAACTCGGCGACCTTCGGGAGTCGGAATGCTGTTTGTCGGGAGACTGCTTCAGATGCCCTTAGCTCCGCGTCTAATCTGACGTATCAGATCGCGGGGCCTGCGATGCGGGACTGGGGATGGTGTGAAGGAGGGTGACGTTGAAGGAGTGTTTAGTCCTGGGCGTTGTAACAGCTTAGAGAACCAATTGGAAGCCGAATTCGATAAGATCTCTGTCAATACGGAATATTCCTTGTAGGTGTACGAGGGTATTACATCAGGGGCAGCCGAGATCTACATTGGTCTTATTATGAGATCTGCCATCATTATATTCAAATGGCGCAGATCTCTGTTAGCTAATCAGCTACGCAACAGTCATTTCTCCAACTTGAAGAAGAGACCCCTTTGGTAGCGGTATTTACATTAGCATCGAACTGGAGGGTTGTACAGTCTGGACTGTTGAGTTCTAGAGGGTTGTGACGGAACTTTACCGCTACTCCACGCGTGCAGCACATCAAAGCGTCAAGGCGACCAACAAGTCAAAGATGAACCCAATTATGACTCGTTAAAACCCACGCAGTCTGCTATATCGAAAGCTTTACGCGGTTAGATAGATCTAACCTCTCGGGATGAGGTCCACAAGACGGAAATAATAAGGAGACAGATAAGAGCATATCCCCTAGCATCAGTAAAAGTAGAAAGCTGCTAGTAAAGCTAGATATTAGAACCTCGACCTTGGCTCACCAATGAAAGTACAGAGAAGTCGGGGTAGCATTAGCGATGCGGGAGCGCATTGAATCTCAAGACGGGGCAAATAAATATAGGTACATGTATTTATGGCTGAGAATTTTGGACTATGGGAAGACTTCAAGTGTAGGTCGTGGCTTTTGGGATGGACCGCGGTAGATTCAAGTTTATCTCATCGGCGGGAACGTAGTGAGAGCAAGGTGCATTGTCTGTCGTGATTGTCATAGTTCTCAACCGGCTACTGAAAACACCCAAAAACATGTAAAGCGCGCAAACGCCGCTGGAAGTTACCTTTCGAGGTGTTGTACAGCCTCGCCATCCAATGGCCGAACTATCGGAACGGGAGAGATTTTGAAACTCCACTTGCCACACCCTTTTGTTCATTAACCCATTACGGCTTTGTCTATTCCCGTATTGCTTTGGAATTTACATGAAATCAGGGGAGGACCAACTGTACTGAAATTTTATGTCATCCAACGGTAAGGTATGACACTCAATCTTAATATTACCGTTCCTGGTCGCGGATAGGCTTAGAGCAGATCGTAATGAGTAATGGCATTCCAACTCTCTATGTTGGGGGCTGCCATTCACTCCATACTCTGGGTACCTAAACTAGGAAAGCTCAAGGTTAGGTACGTGGCAGCAACGCAACTTTACTATGGTCCAAGCAAACCGAATTCTCGCGAAGGATCACTGTTGGGAGGTATGCATGATCTTGTGATTGGGTTTGGATGATACGGATGAGTAGTGCTTGAACATATGTATATGTGTTGTATCTCTTCTTTGTCCGGTGATATTTAGACAGGAGGTAAGTTCGCGGTGTTTGTAATTGAGAGATGACGATTCAACCGAAGAATGATCAAGAATGATGACCATTGTAGCGCGGACGGTACCTGAAGGGAGGTGACTGTTTAGGGCATCCCTGGGGGCTTATCCATTCTGACAGCGGCGGGCAGGTGGGGTCAAAAGCCGAGTCCAGGCACCTCCCCTACAATTGCACCTACCTGGGAATGTGTGTGGTGTGTTGCTTTTCCCTGAGTCCTGGATGCAGACAGTGCCAGTTATCTCCCTCTCGCCCTCGCCCGTAATCATCCTCCTCGCCTTCTCTTCCTCTCTTTCCTGTGCGAGACACACACACACACACACACACACACACACACACACACACACTCACTCACTCACTCACCCCCGCGAACGAACTACACCCACGGCGATATACATCTGTTGATGATCTGATTCCATCGCGACAATCTTCATTTGTTGTCATTGATTGCTTGCGCCTGCCTAACCTGTGCACTGCTATTATCACTGATTGCGGCACACGCCCTGAAAAAAGTTTTGTCCGTTGTTTTGAAAAACCGAGGTGCCTGCCGAACCCCATCCGCCCAACACCACCCCCATTAACGACGACGACGGCGGCGAAGGCGACGAACACAGAGACTGTGATTGATATCGATCGCCTGTCCATTGCGACTCCCGTCATAGAAACACGTACGTACCTATTCCTCCATCTCAATAGACCACCCTCCCCTCTATATGTCCATCCGCCGCCACCATTACAGCTACCTTTCTCCCCCGTCCCATAATCATCCGGCACCCAATGCAATAATAACAACGAGCTCGATCAACCCCAACAAACAAAACATTCTGCGCAATTGTGTATTAACCCGTCCTTGTAATTAGTGCTACCATCTGCGGCGAAGTAGCATTTTTATCCATACTTACGCAACACCCGACAGACGACTTGGCTTGGTTCAGCGAGCTGCCTCGCACCTCCCTGAGAGCGAGCATCCCGACGGCCACTTTGGCATCTCACAACAACCCGGCGACGATTCATTGTGTATCATCAACACAAGACGTAATCACGAGCAGCTCCTTCGTTAGGCGTTGAGCTTATAGCTGAGATCACTTCATCGTGAGTTTCTTCTCTCTTTTGTCTTCCTCCCTTTTTTCGGCGCCTTGGACGATCCGCCGCTCGCCCCTCTTCCCCACTCACGCTGCCGTCACCCAACATACTATGTGCATGCAGACATACCTCCACCGCCGACCACACTACGCTTATTGACCATGGACAAGACAAAAGAATTCATCACTAACCTGACACTCGTTTTCCCTTAGTCTAGGAAGTGCATCATTCTCTAGTATCGCGCTATCCCACAACTACCTACCCGACTCCCCTCCCCCTCCTTCGTTCCTCTATCGCCTTACTCTCGAAATACCCAAGCTCCTCACGAGCCTGCTGGCTAGTAGGGCACCTCAAGACAATGGCAGACCAGCACGATCCCGTTGATCTGGAGTCCATTATCGACCGCCTTCTGGAAGTCCGTGGCAGTCGACCCGGCAAACCTGTCACCCTCAAGGAGCACGAGATCCGATATCTTTGCACCAAGGCACGCGAGATCTTCATCAGCCAGCCAATTCTACTTGAGCTGGAGGCTCCCATCAAGGTATGTGCCTTGTCTCTCGACGCTCCTACATCCATCACTAACCCACCCAGATCTGCGGCGATATCCACGGCCAGTACTATGATCTCCTGCGCTTGTTCGAGTACGGCGGCTTCCCCCCGGAAGCCAACTACTTGTTCCTCGGTGACTATGTCGACCGTGGCAAGCAGTCCCTTGAGACCATCTGCCTCTTGCTCGCCTACAAGATCAAGTACCCCGAGAACTTCTTCGTCCTGCGAGGTAACCACGAGTGCGCATCCATCAACCGTATCTACGGATTCTACGACGAGTGCAAGCGCCGGTACAACATCAAGCTGTGGAAGACTTTTACGGATTGCTTCAATTGCTTACCCATTGCCGCTATCATCGACGAGAAGATCTTCACCATGCACGGTGGTCTGAGCCCAGACTTGAACTCGATGGAACAGATCCGTCGTGTTATGCGACCCACTGACGTAAGCTCTCCCATTTTTCCCTTGCTCCCGTCCCAGACCGTGCCGGCGCTCGCCTGGCTCATGACTAACGGCGCATTTAGATTCCCGACTGCGGTTTGCTTTGCGATTTGTTGTGGTCTGACCCCGACAAAGACATTACGGGTTGGAGCGAAAACGATCGCGGTGTCTCCTTCACGTTCGGTCCTGACGTAGTCTCGCGCTTCTTGCAAAAACACGACATGGACTTGATCTGCCGTGCCCACCAGGTCGTAGAGGATGGCTACGAGTTCTTCTCCAAGCGCCAGCTTGTCACTCTCTTCAGTGCGCCCAATTACTGCGGGGAGTTCGATAACGCAGGTGCCATGATGAGCGTAGATGAGAGTCTCCTATGCTCTTTCCAGGTATGTTTTTTTTCAATCAAAAGATACTATGGGTACACTCGATTAACATGTTGGCCTTGGCAGATTCTCAAACCCGCTGAGAAGAACAAAAAGTACGTTCCAGGTGGCCTCGGAGGCGGCTCATCCGCAACTCCCAGAAAACAATCCAAACCCTAAGCAAAGAGTCTTCATATTCATACGATTTCCTCGTCTTCTAGGTTCGGCCGCCGATAAACGCCCTTTCCAGATCCCAGCCTATCTTCCCAAGCACTCTTCCCGGCAATTGGAAGTGACGAAGGTCGAATTCTCGAGTTGATGACGAGCGAGCGAGCATGTAGAATTATGGTCTCCTGCCGCGTGCCGATGATTCGGAGCTGAAGGAGATGACCAACAATGCACGACGGGGTAGGACGGTGATATCATGATGGAGTGCCCGTTGTTATTACACGAAAAAGAAATAAAATCAGGTTTTCTCTCACTTGGAGTGCTTCAGTATGCGCTTTCTGTCGTCTGGCTGTATTGGCAGCTTTTATGACCACGAGAAGTTAAAAACTGGAGAAGAGCTTCCTTAGACGGTTGATGTTTTTTCACCCCCTAACTTATAGGATTCCGTGAATCCCACCCGAAATGGACTTATTTCTATGAATAACGCAGCTTTCCCAAAGTTAGCAGGTCTAAGTGTGAGGCCTGTGGAATCTGTAGCGCTAAGACTTGGAGAGTGATGTAGGCCTGGCTAGAAAGGTACAGAGTGCCTGAGTGTACGCATGAATGCCTTACTTCTTGATGGCAGCCCTACTGTCACACATATACGCAGCCGTTATTGGTGACTTTCAACTCAATGGTAGGTAGGTAGGTATCCTTTTGATGTCTCATCTATGTTTTGTTAACCCAGGTACGGTCGTTTTTCTTAGACCCTGTCTCAACTTCCCCCGCACTCTATCCTTTTATAGAACTTTTTTCTTTTTTTTTATTGCCGACATCGGGGTTGTGGATGTATGCATGCGTGTGTGCTTGATTCAAGAAGACAAAAAGACACCTCCTGATTAGGAGGACGGACTGCTTGTGCGTTATTTTTGAGTTTGGATATGGTTGTTGAGATGAGTGGAATGTGCTCTGAGCGCTACAGTAGGTGAGATGATGTTCGGATATTTACTGCACGCCTCATGGGCCTCCTCACACAAGGTAACCATTATTTCCTGTGTCCCCGTCTGTGATTTTGTGGCACGCTATTTCTTGTGTTTTGTATCATTCTATCGTCATCATCGTGACCTGCGAGCTGGACGGGGCATTGATTGTATCATCCCTTGCCTCTGTCCTACCTACTTAGGTAGCCTAGAGACTATCTAGACTGGCTGCTGATACTTATCTGTTGTCATTCGATATTTTCTACAAGCGTATCGTTGTAGATGCCTCGTTGCCCCGGGCCTTCTACAACCCGTTTTCTCCCAAGTAAATGGGTCAATTGTCCAACTATGCAAGCAATGAAGCAGACAAATGAATTGGGTATACCTCACGTGCTAGGCTGTTTTCCTTTCGGTGTCCGAGATGCAAGGGACAGGTTCTCACCTTTCTTCGGTGTGAGGCTCAATAACATGGAGGTGAGGCCCGGGGGAGCATAGCACAGCATAGCACATGATCATTTCTCCGCCCTCTCTCCTTGTTCCTTTAACCCCTCTCGTTGCCTAGTCCAGGCAATTCACGACCATGGGATTCGGGGAGCTGATGTTCCTCAGCCCTCTCATAAGGCACGAGTTTTGACCCAGGGCGGGACGGGACAGGACTAGGTGATTTGCTACTTTTGAGTAGGCGTGGGATTTCTCTCCCGCGCCCTTCGTAGATACTTCCTCTACTGCCCTTTGTCTAATTAGGGTATCTCTCTGTCATTGGCAGTCCTCGCACACCTCGCCTTCGTTCTTTTCTGAAGCTTCGCTCTTCTCCGGAGCTTGGGGTGCAGGAGATGGCTCAACAGTGTGGTATTTCAGAGCTTTGGGTTGCATCTTCGGAATGATTCCACGGCCTGGACGCCGGAAAGGTCCTGAATTAGAAACTTGTTCGTCTGCCGTTGTTGTCGTTGGCTCATCCGCCTTGGCCGGTTCGTTAGAGAGTTCTTGCCCTTGTGATGACATCGTGGAGGTTTCTGCTGGTGATTGCTGTTGTGTGGATGCGGCGTTGGGTTCAGGCTTGGAAGCAGCAGAGTTAGGGTGGTAGTCCCGGTCGACGTGCCCTAGGTTTCGATCAGGCTCGATGATGTCGCGGACGCGTCGCTTTAATTCTTTGGTCTCGGGGAAGCCGCCCTCTATCTTGCGGTCCCAGAGGACGCGTTGCTGGATCGTTGGGTTTGGGTTTGCGGTTGTGGAGTTGGGATCTTCTGTTATTGTTATTGTTGTTGGTGTTGGTGTTGTTGTTGACTGGTAGAAGATCTCGACGACGAATATCCCGCCTGTTGCGGGCTGGAGGGCTACTTCGCCTAGTGAGGTCGAGAAGGTAGACAGGAGCTCTTGGGCGAACTGGATTGGTGGGCTTGTCAGTATGAGGGACAATTCGGAATAGCTTGGGTCGCGTAAGTGATGATTGGTGGTGGTAGTGGTGGCGGTGGGAAGGATTGTACATGATTGGCGACGTTGAGTAACTGGACTCGGATAGGCAGATGCGGTCATGGCTTACGTAGGCAGCTCTAAGCATCCACTTGCATTGCGTGCAGAACCGTATGGTGACGCGAGGGAGAAGTTGTGAGGTGGCGGTTGGTGTTGGTGCCAGAGAGCTGGGGGTGGTCGGGTCTAAAGCTCCGGCCATCTTGATAAGGAAAAAGGGATCAGAAAATGTACCACGTTTTTGTGCTGCATTCCCTAATAATGTCCGAAGTGTGGAAGTGTGTCTCCGCTCAAAGCCTGGGTTGTGGTTTACTTGGCTGGCGCTGGAGTTCCGAGGATCTGGGAGCCCTCTGTTAAGTGAACTGACGTAAGTATGTCGTGCTCCAATCGATGGGAGGCGTAAAACAGTTACCGTCTGCCTGCTTATTAGTTCCAACGGTCACGGTGGAGAGGGGTCACACCCCGAAAAATTGCCAACTGCAGAGCGCTGCGTCATTGGATGTTACCGCACTCCGAGGCTTCCGTCCTCCGTAACTTCCCTCTGAGGTGATGAACCCTGGAAAAGGCTTTTTAAAACGCAATCAGCTGTTATAGACTTCATCATACAGGAATGATTCGGCAGTGTATGTGGTCAGCCTTGTATTCCCCTCAGTGCATCAGGTTGAATCAAGGTCTTTCCTTACAAGTAGGTAGGTAGTTTTGGTAACAAACTTGGTGTTATGTTACCAACCGAAACTACCCACCCATCGCTTCGGCACTTTGCATATTGCTCATCCAAGCGGACGGTACAATTTCTTGCGCGGATCGTCAGATAAGCTTTCCAGACTTGGGCAGGGAGACGAATCACTATTAATCCCGGGAGATATGTACTTTAACGAATGCGGTGCATGAACACGACCCAAACGGTCGGGGTACAGGCGAGTCTAAAAAAGAATTATGCGGTCGCAGACCGCCAGTTGGTAATGATCCCTTGAAAAGTTGGAGTACCAGTGAGCGACATTGCGAGGGTCGAATCTCGGCAGATATCCCTCGTAAGAAAGAGGCGGGGATTACTGCGTTGGTTACCATAACCTCACTCCGCTAGTGATACAACAGGACATGTCTCGAACTGCATGTATGAGTCGAGTCTCTCACCAGTCGTCGAATTGGAACCGGGATGAGACAAGGCAGATCGACACAAAAATGAGGCATCGTAAAATTTTTGAGAGAAAAAACTCTATTGACATTTCATCAAGTAACGGGAATAGACAAAGGAAAAGGGCGAACAACAAAATACAGGTCGTAAGCGAATAATTATTACATGCGTGTCAAAGACCTTTCCTTCCCGAACATTCCTAGGGGTCTTTCTTTTTTTTTTTTTTTACGACTGTGCGATCCGGCAGCCGTCCAGAGTATGAAACGTCGAAGTATGCCGTCGATTATCGTAAAACTTGGTGCTTGCTTCAGTAGCATGTCGAGTCCCTCAAGTACCAAGTAGCCTTTCTGGGGTGTGATGTGTCTTCTTTTTTTTCTTCCTTCGTTCTCTTCTCGCCTTGTTCCTGATGACCCTTTTGATCTACCGTCTCTCGATATACAGGCGACAATGAAATCGAGTATCATCCAGTGCGTAGCAGAATCACCGTCCTAATACGCGTGGGACCTTGAAGTCGCCTGCTTCCTCTCCTACATCACCACGCAGCACCCGCCCGATTGTTGAGGCGCGTAGGGGTCCTCACTTCTCGGTACGGGACCCCATACTGACGGTACCATGTAATCCCTCGTGCTATTGCAGTACGCAATTATGCTATCACCAGTCATATCAGTCACTGCTCAAGAAAATGCGTGGTATATCAGCAGGTCAGTCGTACCTCCTAGCAGCTTGCGAAACCGGAATACGCTCTCTCTCCAAGTCTTCCCGTAGTCTGCTGTTGAGCTCTGTCAAGCGTCGCAGCTTGAGGTCGGCCATGGACTGCTTGTTCTTTTTGATTTGCGACGGGTCGCCCATATCTCGGGAGGTGTAGGGAGGCATGATGAGTGGAGATTTGATTTTCTGACGCGGAAGAGGAAAAGAAGGAGGCGAATGAGATCCAGGTGTTTAGAGTATGCGTATAGGACTCAAATCGCTGGTGTGAGTGGCGACCTCTCGCTCTGATGACACTGGGATGATCGCGCGTTTCTGTGTTGCAGGAAGGATTTCAATTAGTAAAGGGTTCGTGCTACATGTGACATGGCGATAACAATCTTCTATGACAATGTCCTGGATAGCTTCGATGGTGGTGATGCAGTGGTCGCGTTGCTGGGAACAGACAGAAAAAACCCCTTTCGGTCGATGGAGGTGCGGGTCATATGGGTGGTGAGATTGGGTGTGCGAAGCAGCCGGGGTCAATTGAATGGAAGGCTCGGGACTCACACAAATCAGAGGCTCGCCATGCGCATTCGGAGAGAACAGGTGGGAAAGAATGGCGATGGCAGACAGACCGTGAATATCAGAGGATATCTGCGTCTTCTTCTTCGTCGTCGTCGCTGTCGGGGCGGCAGGAGGGCGTAAAAGGGAAAAGAGAGGGAAATGAACGAATGGAAACTAGTGGCAGGGAAGACAGTTGGAGACCTTTTGGAGGGAAAGCTGGGTTGCTGGCTGGGGAATGGCTGCTCGAAATCGGAATGGTGTGGGTGCCACTGGAACTGAACTACCTAGGGTAGACGGGCAACACCGGTGACCTGCCTCTGTACAAAGGTAGACTGTAGGGTACCTTCTAGGTCCCCTAGAGCTCTCGCTAAGCCGACTAACCATTGGCCAGATTCCCCAAGGGGGAATGACCAGGGGCCCTCTGCTGCAGGCTGGGAAATTGGGGCGGGCAAAAATTGCCTGATTGTGGCTCGTGCGCACCGTCTCTCATTTCCAACCGATTGATAATCCGGGGGCAGCTATTACTGTTTGAACAGTTGCGAGTCAAGCTGCTGCCACGACACACGACACGACACAACAGACGCGCTCTTTGAATGCACAGTTACATACATACGTTTTCACCTACATGATGAATTTGATACGTCATTCCTGTTTACCTTGCGGCCGCTCACTCTACCGTACTCTGTACATGTCTCTTACGAGCCAACTAATACTACACGAGCTTAACTAACTCCTTAGACATGCATGAGCTTTAGTTGGACTAGAGCGGTTTTTAGTGGTCTCTTTTTGTGCACTCCATAAACCGTGCCACTGACAGCTGTAGCTACCCAGCAATATAGAAACCCTGAAATATCAATATCAATACATGATGGGGAAGGAATATATGATAAGTTCCAATAGAATATGGAGTGCGTATGGGTTCTCAATGATCAAATAAGCTCATATTATTTAGATGATGATATGATCCTCGGGTAACAAGCACTTTTGAACCCGAGCCAGGGTTTATTACACCTGGTCGGTAATAAACATATTTTCCAACCAGCAACTTGAAACAAGCGCTGTATCTGTCCCACCCAGCGAGAGGCCAAGAGCGGGAAAGGGGCCTAGGTTACTGATGCACCCTGCTGATGATCATCTCTGCATGCACTATTTGTTGTCTGCCTATTCATCAGTGTTCATGAATCAAGAATCTCTCTTTCTACGGAGCATGTCTGTCGCACTACGGAGCACACATTGCTAATAAAATACATGCTAGAGGAAGATAGTATTGGCTATAGGTGTGTTGCGAACCTCGGTAGGTAAGCACCTGGCAGTGAAATAGTAGCTTCGAAGTTGACATACACACACCTGGACAAGTGTGTGCTCCAATAGGCGCAATGTTAGCTGAGGTTGGCTAGGTGCTTGACTCCGGGATCTTATCGTGGTGAAGTGAAGCAAGCAATGGATTGCGGTGTTTCCAATCATAAATGAGCCATTGTGACAGTGGAGCACGGAGTATGTCACAGTCACATCTGGAATGTAGCGACCGTTGCGCTGTAACGAGCCTACCTACCCTGAAGACGACATGCCGGCGATGGATGGAAATAAAGTCGATAAAAAGATATGACCCCCACTAAATCATGTGACTCATTAAAAATTCAGCTTAGCCAGTGGCAGCCCGTGCCCCTCCTCGCTCTTGCCCAAACCCACAGAAAGCGGCACAAATCCAAAATCTTGCCTGCTTGACTGCTTGACTGCTTCATCCACCACCCCGGCCGCATCTTCGCCTTTTCCATCAAAGGAAGATAGCCCAAGATGCCGCCGCCTCCGCATCAAAAGCCGGAGAACGTGCTGAAGCGTGCACACGAGCTCATTGGTGTCAACCAGGCTCCTGCCGCCCTCACCCTCCTCCACGACCACATCACGTCCAAACGTTCCCGCAATGTCCCCATCGCCTCATTGGAGCCTGTGATGCTCCTGTTGGTTGAGCTCTCTGTCGAACAGAAGAAGGGAAAGCTCGCCAAGGATGCCTTATACTCCTACAAGAATATCGCCCAGAACACCAATATCGCCACTATTGAGCTGGTCCTCAAGAAGTTCATCGAGTTAGCCGCCGAGAAGGTTACCGCCGCCCAAAAGAAGGCCGATGAAGTCCAAGAGTCCCTCGAGGCCACTGCCACCGCCAACGTCGATGACCTCGAGGCCAGCGAGACCCCTGAGTCCATCCTCCTCGCCACTGTCTCTGGCGAACAATCCCGCGACCGTACCGAACGCGCTGTCGTTACTCCCTGGCTCAAGTTTCTCTGGGAAGCCTATCGTACTGTCCTCGACATCCTTCGCAACAATGCAAGGCTCGAACTGCTCTACCAGAGCACTGCTATGCAGGCTTTCGACTTCTGTCTCAAGTACCAGCGAAAGACCGAGTTCCGTCGCCTTTGCGAGCTTCTCCGAAATCATGTCCAGACCGCCGCCAAGTACTCCAGCCAGATGCACGCCATTAACCTCAATGATGCCGAGACACTGCAACGCCACCTTGAGACTCGTTTCCAGCAGCTCAACGTCGCCGTAGAACTAGAACTATGGCAGGAAGCCTTCCGCAGTGTTGAAGATATTCATACTCTTCTCAACCTCAGCAAGCGCCCTCCCAAGAACGTCATGATGGCCAACTACTACGAGAAGCTTACCAGAATCTTCTTGGTTGGTGAAAACTATCTTTTCCACGCAGCTGCCTGGTCCAGATACTACAACCTCCTTCGCCAGTCTGCCGTCTTGGTTGCTTCTGGCCAGGGCAAGAAGTCTGACAACCCGTCTGCCACCGAGGCAGATTTGCAGAAGGCCGCTTCATTTGTTCTCTTATCTGCTCTTTCTATTCCCGTGATTAGCACCACAAGATCACGTGGTGCCATGGTCGATTTTGATGAGGCTAGGAAGAACAAGAACTCGCGTCTCACACATCTCTTGGGAATGTCGGCTGCCCCCACCCGTGCCGTTCTGTTCCGTGACGCTCACTCCAAGTCCCTCTTGACCCGGGCTCGTCCAGAAATCCGGGATCTGTACAACATTCTTGAGGTCGACTTCCACCCCCTATCTATCTGCCAGAAGATCTCTCCCATTCTTACCAAGATCGGCACCGACCCAGAGATGGAGAAATACATTCTCCCTCTTCAACAAGTCATCCTCACTCGACTTTTCCAACAGCTTTCTCAAGTCTACGAGAGTGTAGACCTTGCTTTCGTTGAGAGCCTTGCCCAGTTTCCCGATCCTTACCAGATCTCCCGTGGAACTATTGAGAAGTTTATCATGAACGGAAACAAGAAGGGTGATCTCTCTATCCGCATGGACCACGCTACCGGCGTCTTAAACTTCGACAAGGATGTCTTCGCTTCATCCAAGCCTGTTCATGCTGGTTCTTCCACTGGTTCGGCCGAGAGCCAGACCGGCACAGTTCAGCGACTGCAGAGCACACCGTCTGAGATTGTTCGTTCCCAACTCTCTCGTCTTGCCAGCACCCTACATACCACCTGTTTCTACATAGACCCCTCTTTCCGCCAGAGACAGGTTGCGGCTCGCGAAGCTGCCCTTGCCCGAACCAAGGCCGGCGCCGAGAAAGAACAGCGCGAGACGCTTGCCCGTAAAGAGATCATTGAGAAACGAAAGGCGGAAGCATCGGAGCTGCAAGCCAAGAGAGAGAAAGAGAAGGCTAGACAGAAACGCCTTCAGGAGCAAGCACTAGCCGAGGCTGAGGAGCGACGCTTGGCTCAAGAACAGAAAGAGCGCGAGGAGAAGCGTCTCAAGGACGAACGTGATCGCGTTCGTAAAGAGGAACTCAAGAAGCAGATTGCAGATCTGAAATTGGGTGCTAATGCCGTTGATATTGATGTCGAAAATCTAAACGATATCGATATTCGTGCAATGAAGCTCGCTCAACTCGAGCGCGAAAAGAATGATATCAAGGAGAGGCTTCGTGTCACCGGAAAGCGTATCGATCATCTTGAGCGTGCGTTCAGAAAGGAAGAAGTCAGCAAGCTTACTGAAGATTACGCCAACCAGCGACAGCGTGACCTTGCTGCCTACGAGACAATGAAGGAGGAGACTCTGAGAGAGGCCAAGGAGAAGCACAAAGAAAGTGTTGATCTCAAGCATCGTCTGACTCGTTTGGTGCCACACTACGAAACCTTCAGCAGAAATCTTCGTGAACGACGTCACGATGAGTTTGAGAAGCGCCAACGTGATGCGGATCGTGAACTCGAGAAGCAGATCGCTGCTCGAAAGAAGGACTACCGAGAGCGCAAGCTGCGCGAGAAGCGTGAGAGAGAAGAAAAGGAAAGAGCTTTGCGGGAAGCCGAGGAGCGCGCCCAGAGAGAAAAAGAGGAGCAAGAGAAGCGTGCCGAACAGAAACGGGCAGAGATGGCTCAACTCAAAGAAAAGCGAGAGAAAGAGCGCCAAGAAACCTTGGAAAGGGCAGCTATGCAACAGCGAAAAGAAGAAGAAGCCATGGCGAGAAAGCGGGCGGAGAAGGAGGCGTCTCGCCTTCCCTCACGCAGAGAGCCCGTCGCTATGGAGCGCACAGACTCCAACAGTCGTGCTGGCGGTCCACCCCGTCTCAACCTGCAAGGCCAAGGTGGCAAGTCATCATGGCGTGATCGTGAAGCCTCTCGCAATGTCGCACCACCACCAAGTGATGCCAACGGAGCTTCACGTCCTGCTCCTCCCACTATGGAACGCGCTGATTCCAACAGCCGCGCCGGAGGACCACCGCGCTTGGCCTTACAAGGTCAAGGCGGTAAGCCTTCGTGGCGTGAGCGCGAGGCTGCAAAGAATGCTGGCGGTAGCGCACCACCGGAACCTGCGGGCGGAGCACCTCCCCGTACCAAAGAAGAGGCGCCGGCCCCGGCTCCGGCTCCGACCCGGGGCAAATGGGTACCCCCTCATCTGCGTGACAAGCAGTAGGCATTGCAAGGAATGGCGTTTGGGGTTCACGTTTCCCGGAGTTATTTGTAATTTAGTCATGAAAAGTGCATACCTTTCGCTCTTCGGCTAGCAATATGAAAGACCGTACCTAGTGATTCAGGAAAGAGTAATAAAGACACATCGTGTCAGGAATACAGTACTTGAAGCAGAATCCTACAGCCCGCTTCTTTCGGTCAGTGCACGACCTGGATTTCCTGTCTGGAATATGAATTTCCAAATTGCCTTGTTCTGATCAACCAACCATAGCCACGAATAATGATATCTGTTTACTGTAGTTGGCTGACTAAGAAGGTAACTGTCCCCCCTTTCTCTACGATGTCACCCTGAACTAGGATAGAGATCTCTTCTGGCTGTAAACTCTCTTAAATCTGGAAGAGGAGTCCGAAATCACGACTTTGTATGGGTATTTGACATTCACTTTCCTGATTTGACTTGTACTTAACCCGAGATCAATCATTCTCGCACGGACCGACAATGAGGAGGCATATACGGACCGGGCCACCTATCAAAATATACCCTCTTAATGTGCCGAATCCGAATCCGTCCAGATACGTGAGCCAAGACCAACTGTTCCGGTAGCTTGTGAGTACCACTGTATCTAGGTAGCACTACTCTAGCCGGCTTCCGGGATGCCGTTGTGGTCCCCGGAACCGAGTAGTGCCAGTAATGCATGGACAATCTTTAACACGTGCTGCGTAATTTGGTAGGGTAGGCAAGATAGGTAGTAGTAAGGTAATTGATATTATCAACAGTAGTTCATGCCAAGTCTATGTGAGTGGGAATTTATTGGTTTCGGCCATCTATTGATCTAGCTTTCGCACTTAGCTGCAGGCCGACCCATTCTTTCGGTGCCGAAGAGCGTCACGTTCGGAACGCGGATTTGGTGTGGCGATCCTTCTTTTGGCTGCGACACCAGGCTACAAGGAGTAGGCGAGTATGGAGGAGGGTAAACTCCTACCCAGAGCTAACCCTCGCTCCGGCGGTTTTAATGCCCTGCATGCAGCTCATTTCTGCATGTGCTACGGATGTATTATTATTTGTCTGTAGCTAATATTTTTCTCACTTCCACACCCGCGCACACACTCTCTCTGTGTGTGTGCTCTTCTTGTCTGTCCTCTTGGTTTTGTTACGCGATCCGAAACGCAAAAGTCGATTATCGGGCGGCATGATGGGCTTGGGGAATGGGGTTTTTTACTTGTTTAGTGTCGTCATGCCACTTTTTCACCCATCTATCTTGAAAGTATAGGATCCCGCCGGTCCTTTGTTGAGATGGTTATTCAGTTGTTCTGCAGCCAAGTCTCTTAAGATCATTTCTTCGATCCCATTTTTTGCCTTCCAATTTCCAAGGCGATGTTCGTTGTTGAGCTCGTGAGGCAAAAGATCAAACAGACCGGAGCTGTTTCCATCCATACCTTGCCAATTCTCGAAAGAAAAAAACGCCCGAAAGCTTCTTTTTTTTTTATTTTTGTCTTGGGCGATACTCCAATACGTCATATCTAGCAGCAAAAAATAAGGCGATCGCCAGGCGATAGTCAACATCTTAGGTAGCGAAGAGCTGGAGACGTTCTTTCACCGGGGAATTGACACCGAGCAGGCTGGGAACCATGCTGGGGCTTCCACTCCCATTACTGCTCTTGAGCGTGGGTGTGCTCATGGCAACGAGGACAGCTGCGATAGCGAGGACGATAGTAATGACAAGGACGACCGAATTGAATATCACGAATTATCTCCCGTCATGCGCGTCGCTATGCGTCGGGCAGACGTTGGATCGCACAGGAATCTGCGAGGGTCTCACTGATGCAGACTGCCTTTGCGATAATTTTGTTGACATCGTCATACCGTCGAGAGAATGCTTCATATCTGGGTGCGGCGGAAATGAGACTATAGAGGATGTCAGGTGTATGTTCTCATATTTCCTCTTTACCGTTGTTTCCTTTGACTTGATTGAGTGATTGCTGCTTTAATTCGTGAGAGAGAGGCGAACTTGGTGTTTCAGGGCGTTGAAGGAAATCTGTACAGTACACGCAAAAAGTTCTCTTCAATTAGGATGAAATGCAATCAACAAATCAAAATTACGTCTGGCTAATTCATCCTCTCAACCTACAGCACAAGTCTCAATCGGCTGGGAAAACTACTGCAACGACGCCGGCACGTCCATCAACCTCTCATCGACAGGCACAACGAACACAACGAACACAACCATACCAACAAGCTGGCCATCAGAGTGGCCTGCTGCAACCTCTACATCACCAGCGGCATCGTCAACGGCATCACCAGCGGTGGCGGCGGGCCACAAAAATCTTACGACAGCCATGAAAGCAGGGATAGGCGTCGGCGCAGGCGTCGGCCTCTTAGTCACGATAGGCGGCTTAATATTCTTGGGCTACCGGCTCGGGCACAGAAAAGCCCTGAAAAATGAGAAGAACTTTGATAGCCCTGGAGACGATGAAAAGGAGAAAGTGGGGAGTGATGTTGAAAGCGGCACACTTCCGTCGCCAACTAGTGACGACGCGAGACTACATCGACTACCAGTCTCAGGTGGGGCAACTGTAAGAGAAGGAGCACGAGACGGGGACGCAGAGGCTGCGGAACTCGAGTCACCGCTTTCACCTATCTCGCCACTCTCGCCGCTGGGTGAATTGCCTGTTCATGAGAGACCGGCGGAGCTTTGGCATGGGATTATGCCTGCTGAGTTGGACCCGGCGGCGGAAATACCCATACATAGGGTGTTGACCATGAGGAGGTGAAATGCAGGTTCAAATGTAATACAATTTAGATAATGAGATGGGATGAGATATACAATGATACCATTTGCTTGCTGTTTTATTCATCTTCTTGGCTTGCCCGGAGATTTCTACTACGAGATGGGATACTGACATAAGTTCATTGCCAGGCATTATGAACTGATTCACCGTCATTCGTCACCGAGTCTCCAGGAATTATAAAGTACCGTATGGTGGAAAGCTGACTGGCTTGTTGGTAATCAGAGCGGTGTTTCTAGCAAAAGAGGTTGGTCTACCTACTCCATCCAGCAATTAATAGAGAGTTCGCCATGACTTTCAGCTCACCGAAAGTCAAGAGCCAACATGAGCGAATAGCGAGTGGTCATCTTTAAGGCACAGCATTTGTTCTCAAGCCGAAATGAGATGGTTATTGGTCAGAAATATTAATCCCGACAGCCCCGAAAGCTCCGTATGCATCCCGACCCGCTATTTGGTCAAATGTGGGTCGTTACAAGCTTACCTCCGGCGTTCTTGACTCGAACCAACAATTCCGGAGCCAAGTTGGCGTAGCCGGAGTTTCTGTTAGTGTCGATATATCTTCGTCATAGTCATAGATAAGGGTTGAAGATCTCAGAGAACAAAAACGAGATGAGAAGTCCTAGACTGGGCCATGGTATGAAGTATAAAAAGACAATGTCTCTGTGCTATTCGACTCTGATCCGGTCATATCCGTGAAACACAATCATTACTGCCGAGTGGCTTTGATGCAAGACACCAGACACGCAGCATCATATCAACATGTCTTTCACATCGACAACTCCTTTCCAACTATCTGGTCGTTACGCCGACCTCAACAAATGGGAAATCCTCAACGGTCCCGGAGATTCGCGCCCAACAGGTCGTCAGATCGTAGAAGATGAGGACCTCGTCGATGCCTGGAAGAGTAAGGTCATCCTAATCACAGGTGTCTCGTCGGGTATAGGTGTTGAAACAGCTCGTGTCCTTGCCTTGACGGGTGCGACAGTCTTTGGAACCGCACGCAACCTAGAAAAAGCGCGAGATGCATTGGGCGCTAAGCTGCTGGAAAGCGGCCGCGTGAAACTCTTGTTGATGGACCAGTCGGATCTCGCGAGCGTACGGGCTTGTGCTGCCGAGTTCCGCAGGCAGAGCGGTACGCTGAACATTATCGTCAATAATGCTGCGGTAAGTACCTCCCTTTTCCTAGTAAATCTCTAAGCCTCTCTGACTTGTCAAGTAGTATCTGAGCTGATTGAAAAACGAAAAAAGGTGATGAACACACCCAAAAGCCAGACAAAGGACGGCTTTGAGTTACAGTTCGGCACAAACCACCTCTCCCACTTCCTGCTGTTCCACCTTCTCAAAGACCTCTTGTTAGCAAGCTCAACGCCCGAGTTCCACTCACGAGTGGTGTCCGTTGCATCGGCCGGCCACTTGTATAGCCCCTTGCGACTCGATGATCTCAACTTTGCCGCCGATGGCGCATATAACGGTTGGGCGGCATATGGATCCAGCAAGACGGCGAATATCTACATGACGAACCAGATCGAGCGACTATACGGCAGCCAAGGTCTGCATGGAAACAGTGTCCACCCAGGCTCTTTCATCAGCCCTAACTTGCAAAAACACTCGAGCGCTGAGATGGACGCTGTAGCCAAAGATGAGAAGTTCGCCCGGTATATGAGTAGTACCGAACAAGCGTGTGCGACGACTGTCTATGGCGCCGTCTCGGCGGAGCTCGAAGGTAAAGGAGGACGTTACCTCGAGGGCGCGTCTACTACAGTGATGCCTGTGCCAAAGGATACAGACGGGTTGTTTGAGTATGGGTATGCTGAGTGGGCGTTTGATCAAGAGAAAGAGGAGAAACTCTGGGAAATCAGCAAGGAGATGGTGGGAGTGCAATAGAGAGAGTCTCAAGGTCGGGTACTCCATCGCGTACCCCCTCACGGACGAGGTTGCTATTTGGTTGACTGCCGGAGCATCGCAGAAGCTAGCTCCGTGATGATCAAATAGTTCCAGAGGTGCATGGGTTATTTGCCAGGGGTAGCTGAGTCATGCCGAGAATTAATTACCCCTTTGGGGAAATGGTAGTTCTTTCTTGCTTCTCCTCCCGGTCGGTTTTACAAAGACCCACTACCGTAAACCCGAGAAACGGCAAGGTGCGGCAAAACTATAACTACCCGACTCCGAGACCACTTTCTGTCAGCTTTAACTATGGGTTAAAGGCTTGTTTTCATCGTAGAAGCCTAGATTCTGATTGGAAATACTGATTTCAAAGTCATCTGAAAACCAACGAGAAAATCTCTGATTACCAAGCTAATTATCTATGATTGAATACCATCCCCGACTCCATAGATCATCCGCCATACAAAGGCCTAAGAATACTTTTTCTTATCATGAATTCTATTGGCTAATCATCTCTTTCATTTGACATTTTTGGTAGAACTCAGAGTTCAGACGGCGGTCAAAAGTTCTGCCTATATCATAGTAAGTCGAGGTGCTATAGCTTAGCCATCAAGACGGTGATGTGTATATAAGATGTCGTCTTGCTACCGTTCTTGATGTTGTCCCGTCTCTCACCTCAATACAGATCACTGGCATCTTGAAGAATTGAGCACAGTTCTCACCGGCTACCATACACAAGTCATCCTTCTCCACTTAATCCGAAGTATCGTTTCTCAAGATGAGTCAAGCAGACGCACTCGCTGAGTTCACCCAGAAATCCGCCAACTTCCCAGAGGAAGTGACCAAGGCTCTGAATGATGGCCATGGGAAGTTCATGTCGACATTTGACCCGTCCAAGACGGTCCAAGTAGGCGACAAGCTGCCGGCTTTCAGCATGAGCGATGCTACTGGCAAGACAGTCACAAGCTCTGACCTGCTCGCCAAGGGCCCTCTCTTGATCACCTTCTACCGCGGCGAATGGTGCCCCTTCTGCAATGTAGCCGTGGCTTTCCTGCAGAAGCATTTGCCCGAATTCGAGGCAAAGGGTGTAACTCTAGTCGCCATCTCGCCGGAACTCCCCAATAACAACATGACCATGACCGAAAAACACGATCTCAAGTTCCCCGTTCTGACCGACCTGCACAACACCCTCGCGAAGGAGCTCGGCATCCTCTACCAATCTGATTACGCCAAGGACTTTCACTCCAATCTCGGCATCGATCTTAACAAGCGGAACGGCGAGGGGACCTGGGAGATGCCCATCCCAACGTCGCTTCTTGTCGATAAGGCTGGTGTGATTCGTAATACTTGGATTGACCCGAACTTCCGAAACAGACTTGATCCTAAAGTCGCCCTGGAGTGGGTCGATGCTCTCGAGAAGTAGGTGAAGATTTGGAAGGCTTGGTGCTGCGAGTGAGTCACTGTTGGATCGGGAGGAATTCTGTCGGATTGTGTGCCTGCACTCGCTTGTCCCAGAAAGGTGGAATGTTATTCTTTTGACAACTACGGGAAATCGGGGAGTTGACTTGGGCCTATTTGGAAAGACTCATTTTACCTAGATAGAACAATAAATGTTCTTATTGAGCAGACCCTATTTGACCGAGGCAAGAGAAATTGCCCATCTGCTATGCGATACGAGCTGTCGTATGCATTCAATGCACAGGCTGGTCGAACAAACCTTTGATAGAGCTGTGTGCCAGAAAGGCTCGGCGGGTCCCTAGTGATGGATGGTGTTAGTGAGGACCTGGTCGAGACTCTAAGTGAAAGCACGCAGTCCCGATGAAGAGGAAGAGCGATCCTTGTCAGTGCTTTGTGAGCAGTTAGTCATCTAAGCATCTAATCTGGGAGTGATAGTACTGGAAGACTTTTCATGGTGTAGCATTGAAAAGGGACAACGCAAATATTGTGTATAACTTGGGTGTAGTGTTGTTCTTGATGCTGAATTCTTGTTTTCTTTAAATTAGTCGTCACTGGAAGATTCTTTGAACGAGAAGGCCTCTCAAGGAAGGCTGAATTGAAACAATGATGCAGATTATATCAGCAGCTCAAAGACCAAGTTTAAATCACAAAACGGCTGAAGCGTTTCTCTTGCTCTCAGCATCACTTTGAATTCGCTTTTGATAGATGGCTCTGCGCGCAAGCATTCTTAAAACAAAGCAATACCTCCACCTTCAACATCACCATGGTCCCGAGTTCTAGTCAGGCCTGTGTTATGGAAGGATTGCTCTTCTATTATATCTTGGCCAAGAAGTACTTATGATCGCGCTCTTCAACCATCTTTGGTCTTACTTTCCAACCGTTCATAATCCTGCTTTTCAGTCGTTTATTTCTCAGCGATGTGCCCTATATAGCTTCACCTTCATGTGAATATTTCCGTGGATACCTATTTCTATTCCCCTACATTTGCCTAAGGAAGTGATCTTTATGGAGTCTTCTTGCTCTGTGGGTTTCTCTGTTATATATTTGTCATGAAGCATTTGGGTCATCGCTTCTCCGACGTTCATTCCTCAGTAACGTGCCCTGCATAAATTCACCCGCCTGTGTTCAGTTACGTGGATCGGTACCTTTATTCTCCTGCATTTGCCTGAGCAAGATGTCCATTTTCGAAGCTTCGATATCAATGAGTTGACAAAATATCCGAAGTGATTTACATATCCTATATTTCCGTCGCAACAAGCTTCGTTTCGAATGTTCTAAGTCATATGCAATGCATGATGTATTCCCGATATTCCATCCCAAAAACTCCTTATTAAAACACCTCATATAAAAGATCGGCGCCCTGACCCCTTTTCCCTTTTTCTTCATCATCATGCACTTGATGTGGCGAGGTAAAGATTTCTCCCTTCACTTAGTGGATACAACAACAACCCTTGTTGTTGTTGTTGTTGTGTCCTGGGTGACTTAGACAAGTGACATAAACTTTCCGCCTGGTAGTGTTGATCCAGCAGCACTTCGCGTGATCATTTATTTACACGACCTTCGTCTAGGTACCAAAAGACACACACATACGCGCTTTTTGACATCATACCTTCTCTTTATCTCTGGGTTAACTCACCGTGTTGTTTTTATCCTCGGCGGCGCGCCTTCCTCAACACTATCTGAGAACAGCCCGAACGGCGCCTTGGATGAACTCATTACAGGTCGCGCATTCCTCATGTAAGTGCATCACTCATTCTTACTCGTTTATTCAATCGGCGACTCATGGTACTATCTCCAGTATCCATCACGGCGAGAAATCCCTAATCGATAACTCACGCCGAAGCCTCTCGCCTCTCGCGGGCCCATCATCGCGACTCCCTTAACCACCCGATACCTGTGTCCTGCAGTGGTCTCCAGTATGGCCACATTCTATGAGCAGCGCATGCTGGGGCTCTTTGAGCGATACGAACTGCCACCCAACACACCGTTCCTTCTCAAGGCGTACGAAGATTACTTGACGAAGACGACAACCGAGGCAGCTCTTGGCCGCCTGATCCGCATCTCACCGAACAACCGCATAGCACTTTCAGATACCATGGCAAAGTGGTATATTCTTCAAGTTATTCGTATCATCCCTTGTGCTGACACCTAACAATTAACAGTGCCGAGATTATGAGTACTAAGGTCGAGGAAACGAAGCATTGTCTCACTATCATAAAGACCTGCCAGAAGATGCTAGAGATCGCCGATAAGGAGGCCGCGAAAGGCGGATTCCCTGGCTTTTTGCAGCTGCCGATTCATCTTCGATTCCATATTTACGACATGTACCAAGGCAATGACGCAGGCCGCAACAATCCCATCGTGATGATTCCTATCCGCAGTGGGCGCATCCGGAAAGATCGTGAGCGCCCTCGAAAAGTTAGCTGCTACTGTCCAGCACATGCGTCAGATTCAGTCATGGGCCTCAAAGAACTAATCCCTATGAACCTTGCATTCACCTCGAAGGCCATCGCCGATGAGGTCTTGGGAAACTTCTTCAAGCAGCGAGTATGTGCCCATGTTGTACCTAGAACTCCTTTTTCAGCAAATTCTAACATTTTTTCCTGAAGACTATCCACTTCGTCTGCCCATGCGAGATGAAGCACGTCCTCACGAAGCAACCAGTCGTCAAGTACAACATCAAGAGCCTGATGTTCCATTGGTGTGGTCCCGATGCCCACAAGGCCATCGCTCTTCTGGGAGAGATGACAGGAGAAAACAAGAACCTGAAGTATCTCACCGTAATTATCTCCAAGGTCACCTCCCGCTATCATGATGCGCGAGAGGAGGAGATTCGCAAGTACTTCCACGGTAGAAAGGCACGTAGCAGCCTTCCCGGATCCCGCGGTTGGGACGAACTCATGAGCATTCGAGCCCTGGAGAGCGTCAATGTCGAAAACATTGACAAGAAGAAGGGCGAGCGCCGTGCTGAACAGGATCGCGACGGTCTTGAGCGTATGCTGCGAAGCAAGGTTCTCCAGAAATAATAAAAAGTGTCAGTGACAATGACGCCGCTCGTGGATGGACTGGTTAGGGCCAAAATATGGGCTAGAGGGTTTATTTCGGTTTCATGCATGTCGTAAGGTTATATGGGACTGGACTATCATGTGTGCTTCAGTGGCATAAAGGGATAAGGGGCGGTCTATGGTCATGCGTGTGTATTAGTAGGGTAAGATAGTTGCCTCACTGAGATAGCTGGACACATGGCTTTTCAGTATTGCTCAAGGCTAGGTAGCTCCATTGATGTATCAAGATCAATGTGAAATGCAGTGTACATTCTCATGTGAATCAACGGACAACAGCCTATGTGCTAAATGTGCAATGCTAGAAAATTTGCTGCTCTGTAGTCTATGTAGTAACCGTCCTAAAATATCTGACAGTCATTCCAATATGGAACGGAATAAGCAGTCGGATAACGGTGTTATCAGTAGCTTCCTTACATCCCTCCCAATACTGAATGCAACAGATAGTTCTAGTCCTATAAAACGCAGCCACTGGTTTCGCCATTGTTCTATCATTGTAACTAACCACAAGCGTTGTGACCGGATTCCCTTATGATCGCTCTCTCAGCTCTTCGTATTGGACTTTCGTCAGGCAAGAAAAGGAAAGAGTGAATATTTTAACGCGAGAATGATGCTAGGTTGACTTGGCAGAATAGATATATCACTCTGCTGTCATTACTTCGCTGCAGTAAATTTCAAGCATTGCAACAATGTCTCAAAATAATGGCATCAATTGCCATACTGACCTTGGAATAACCCCCGAGATGATATAATTAGCAAAGAGTAGCCTGTTAGGATAAACACTCTGGTCCCATACATCTTATTATAGTAATGGAACAATAGTTAGAATCTTTGTGTATATGCAGGTTAATAATCAAATACTGACTGTTGAGTAATCAGATACACCTAATGGTAGGAATATACAAGGTCTTTTGTCACCTAATTATGATGCCTCAGATCCATTTGAGACTGCTGCTACTCAAAAACCACAACACCAGTCAACATGACGCCCACTTGTGGTAGTCTGCGACGGTTAGCGTTAGTAACTAAGAAGTCCCTCCGCGTTCGACCGCCATAACTAATACTAACATGAGCATAGCAACGCCTCCACTAACGAGAAACCATTTATCATTGAGGCAGCTGGTATCTAAGTTTACTCGATTCTATCCTTATTGCAATGAGAAAAGAGGACGAGGCGGTCAATTACTACACCCTCAAGAGCGGAGGAAAACAGATGGAGTTGGATGTGCTGTTCGGATGGAAATAGGAGAGTGCCCGGCTCTCCTGACAAGGGCTGGGACCTCTGTACTCACCAAGTCTCACATCCGGAGACCTTCTCCCCACTAGAAGATTAGATTAGTTGGTAGTCTTGAGCACCAGGCTTCAGATGAGATGTGCTTTCTCCAAGGTCATCCCAGAAGTCAGTCAGAGACGACGCGTCCTCCACCTTTGTAATGACAATTACTACACACGCCTTTGGAGACTGTTTGAGATAGGAACATAAGAGTTGGAACTGGCTGATTTATAGCCAATGCAGAGGCAAGTCGCGATGAACTGATTATCCTGGTTTCACGAAATAGCTATCTCATGGACATCTGGATAATGCCTGTATGATTCCAGACTTACGTGTTGAATAAATCTGTATACTTGACTTCTTTTGTATTTGATATCTGCCTCAGGATGTTTGAAAAAGAACAAGAGTCGACAGAAGCTTTATGATCTGTATTTCTCAAGTGATAGATCATCAGTGTGCCTCAGATTACAGACTTCCTGCCTTGCTAGACGACATACGAGATATCTCTTGTCTCAAGGAATGTCGGGTTGTCAGAACATTCCGCATTATTATCAAGACTTCCTATCGATGAAAGAAAGCCAAACTATGAATCACACCGCCAGAGCATCTGAAGAAGCAAGCAAACTATAACTCAATAATGCAAGACAAGATCCTTGTATGATCAAGAAATGATTCCGTAAGTACACGACACGGTGGATATCATGCACAGCTCCCAAGACACCCTCCGGATTAAGACTTGCAAAAGGAAAGGTTAATGGAGCTAACAATACTACGTGGAGAAGACACATTACTCGAGCCTAGCTACGAACACAAACATAGTGTCCCAGGGAATGATAACTTGATAGTGAAATTTCTTTGAGAATGAGGAGCCACAGCTTGCCCTACACTGCTGATCTTGAGGTATGCAGCAATGCGGTAGCAGTATTAGTATGCCCTCTATCGAGCCCAATTCGCTTTTCGATATGATCAGCAGAGGCGGGACAACAGATAATAAGAAGAGTGGCATCGCAAGTGTCCCAGGAGGAGAAGAAATATGGAACATGAAAGACATGCCTGGACGCTATCAGTCAGGGCTCAAGGTGCGGACGACACCGGTTCAAACATTACAACCCCGCAAAGCCTGGGGCATACCGATCACCCCGGCCATGGCATCTTGGCCGGGGAAATTACCTCCTTAAAGTCCTCCTATGTTACCCAAGAAGAATGACAACCTTCGATACCAGACTCTGGTACTGGAACACTCGCCAATGAAAATCCGTCTGGGCATCGCCAGCGCCGGAGACCTGAGAACGGCAACATAATGGTCACACCGAAAAAGCACTTAGCACAAATCAGAAGCATGCTTGTCTTGGTCTTAGGTTCTTTGCATTTCATGTCTAATCCATTAACATTATGTCCTATCATTTCAAGACAGCAGTGAGGTACACAAGATGTTGCAAGCCGAACCAAAGCTAGCAACTCTTCGCCCTCTCCCCTTGTCTTTCGCCAAAAACCGATTATAGATAGGTAACGGTTGAGTTGTATAGCGTTGGTCGTTTTATGTAATCGATTCCAGACCGGTAGGTAACCAAATGTACCTTATGCTGGCTCGCTACACAAATGCAGGCCGGCCAATGGGGTGAAACTCTCTTGTTTCATGCCCTATATATGGATGCTCTTTCTCCAGATACTATGTTCTGTGCCTCTCGACCTTGCGAGAGTGATGGCTGTCGTTATCAATTTCGGCCACGTCTTCTTTATTAATGTGTCTCCAAGTTGCCTGCGTTCGCAACATAGCTGCCGAGTTATGGTTGCATGCAAAATCTATGCCACTCGTGAGCAAGTGTTTGCGAAACCCTGACTGGAATTCCCACAGTCGGTTACCCTATGCAGGCCGTTGCAATGTTGAAAACCCCGTGTGAAACCCAAAACCAAACATCATTACCTCTATGCATTAGAAACCCACACACACGCCATGCTATGATCATGCGTAAATCAGATTTCCGACCCATAAAGCTGCCAAGAATATCAAGAATCCGAGTTCGGAGAGCGAAGCTGTGAACGTTCGCGTTGCGCGGTGCATTAATGCTGCCATGCCGATGAACAGCACTGTGATCAAAGCCTTCTCAACCACGAAAATTGGAAACGATGCGTTTTCGAAACCGGCAAGTGTAAGTCTGGCTGTTGCACTGCCTCCTAGCCAGATGTGATACTGCAGAATGTAAGTCTCGAGAGAGATGCGACCTAATGCTGCAGGTATTGCGAGGAAAACTTTTTGTGCTGGAGTATACAGATTGCGCAGGGTAATTACCGACAATACCGGAACCCATGAAATATAAGGGTGTGCGGCATTATAGGATTGCTTTGTAGCCAACCCTGACTGAGTGAGGTATAGAAACATCGCCAGACCCACAGAGCAGATCACCCAAAATCCGCTTCGACCCGAATCAAACATGCGTGGGGAGCCCTTCGTTGTAAAGATCTCTTTAGCATCGCTTTCGGTGGCCGTATGCACGAGACTGGCAACCATGACTCCCACAAATACAATGTATCTATCCAATGCCAACCGGAACCGAAGCTCTTGTGCATCCAGAGACATGTGGAAAACCATACGTAGAACATCCGTGGTAGTCTCAAGATATCCTGGGGTTGTGATGAAGACACTAACGCAGCTAGCCGTTGCCAGCACTTTCATAGCGAGTGGCCATGGATCGGAGTTGCTTGCTTGGAGAACGGACAACATCACAAATATGACTAAATACCAGAATGTGATGGCGGATGCGAAATAGTACGAGCTGTAGGTTGTTCCCATAACGTAAGGCAGAACGGCGCTCAGTGCATTAGTGCGGAACAGAACAATAGCAACGCGTTTGAAGGAGTAATCGCGCGTCTTGAGAAGGTAGAGGGTATGGCCGTAGGCAGACAAGAAGAAGTAGATCGAGATGAGTGCTCTCACCACTTTATATACCCACAACGTTTGTGAGGCATAGTCGTAGTGATAAATGAGGATAAGACCTTGCATAAGACCTTTAAGCTCGTCAGTTTGTTGACGAGAAAGGAAAAGATGTTCCTCATTTTTCGATCCTTCTTTCTTCGTGTCCTTGGCTGATGACCATGAAGTTTCGCTTCCTAACATTCCAGTTTGATGCAACACGGCAAAGCTCCCAACTAGCCAGAACAAGCATACGGCAATGAATGGCCCCTGTCGGAAGTGACGCTCAACCTTACTAAATTGTAGAGTCCCATCACACAACCAACACCACGCCAACGTGACAAACACATCCCTGGCAGCCGTGATAAGTTCGAAGGCTCCAGAGAACCCTCGCAAAAATGATGGAAGTGATTGTGTTCGAGGTATGTACAACATGGCGGCGCACAAGCCCAGGAGTACAAGGTTGAGCACGTGGCTTTCGGATTGGTCCACACAGCAAGCTCCTTTGAATGATGGGTCGTGAAGAACGGCAGGATTATTGCAATGAGAGTTTAGGACAATATCGATTTTCCGATCAGCAATGCTATTGCCAACATGGATGCCATCGATTTCGAAGGACACGTCCGAGTCATCCGTCATCAGGTTGAAAGCCCATACGACATGGGAGGTCTGATTTGAAGGTAGGCTGGAGAGATACTCGTTCATCTCGTCGATACGTTCAGGTGTTATGGTCTCGCTTCGCTTTCTGGTGAGTGTGCTGTAGGCGGGGACTTGTACTGGGGTTAACAGTATCTGATTGGGTGCAGAATCATATCCGGCCTTCGCTACTGGGGATATTAACGGTGAAGTGACATCTGAAACCGAGGACAGGTATGAGGAGATAGTCCTGATTCCTTTTTTAAAGAGGTTCATGTACTCATCACCGCCGTAACGGGCAGCCCATAGGCCGGGTGATCCAAGAACAATTAAAGCAGCAGAGTCGTCCAGGCTGCTGGTCAGAGCTCCTTGGCGCGTGGGGCTGGGGAGTTCATGGAAGGCGTCCAGAGTATCCTTCAATGATGTCGAATTCAACCACGGATCCCAAATAAACTGTAATGTCACGCCTTCGGCTTTGAAGGAGAGATCTTGGTGCTTCTCATCGGCAGAAACAATTTCTCTCAACTCGGCGGCAGCAAGAACGGGGTCGAGCTTTCGAGCAGCGGCCCAGAAAATTTGTCGGACTGTGGAATCTCCGGCGAGAACGAATTTACGACCGTTCAAGCAGTTGTGTATAGCGTCTGTCTTGTACTCCACCATGCGACACCCGTTGGGCTCCCATTTTTGGATCTGATTCGGAGTCGAAGAGGCATGCGTCCATGCACCATCGTTCAGGAGCGCGTGACACCGGCTGGGATCATCCTGGCCTTTGGAGCAGATTGTAAGTTACGGGAACAATGGAAAGCCTGCAGGGCGTGTCGAGAGTTGGGGATGAAGCAGACTTACCAGCTATGAAGCTCTGGAAAGTCGTCCAGAGCAGCAGAAGGAAAAGGGTAGAGTAGGTGGCGCTGCTGAGGGGATGCCATGAGGCAGCGAGTCTCCGAAGTTGTGTCATGAAGGTCTACTTCATCTGATGAATGGAACGGGCAATGGAGGGTTCGCCAGCATGAAGAAGAGTGCGACGACGTTCGGTAGGACTGAATGGCTGCTGGGGAATAGAAAGGGGAAATTAGGCGCAGAGATGAGAGAGCGAGCGATAGATACCGAGATAAGCGTCTGACGAAGCACGCGTGGTTCAGGGTCCTTCGGGCGGGTAGGTATTTGGGAGGTACCTTTTTTTGGCCACCACAAAACGACCTGCTGCTCAATGCTATCTATCCCTGGGATGTGCTGGGGAATGTGAAGAAGCTTTGCAGTTTGGACGGTCGGAAGTGCAGACAGGCATCCAACCACCTCGATTACTCAGGTGGGATTATGATTAAAGGCTCACTGGAACGCACCTACCTACTACTTACCGAATTCACCTGCCTGTCTCTGGCCTGCCTTGCGGTGAACAACTGAATGAATGCAATGCACAGGAAGGACCGGAGAACAGGTGGGAGCCGTTCTGCATAGGAAAGGTGGACTCCCTTGGCAGGCTTGATTGCATCCGTCGTCTTGGCAGTCATGGGCTTCGGCGCGCGGAGTCTTCGGAGGGATTGCGATGTGACTTAGAGGCGGCCCCTTTTCTAATAAAAATACTCATGATCTGTTTTTTTCTTCTTCTCCTCGTCTGCTAACCGCTAAATCGTTGATCGATTGAGTATACATAAGCGGTTTTCTCTAAATATCATGCGCTTGGGTATTTCGACACTTCCACGACGTCCACTGATGTTGTGATGTCGTGCGATTCTGTCAAGTAGAAGAAGCCGCTCTCGATATCCTGGTACGGGACCTCCATAATAAATTTCTCTTTTATGCAGATCAAGCACGCGACTCCAACGAAGACACGCAAATGGAAGTACCAGGTACGATGCACATCAAGCCACATAAGATAACCATACTTCTCTCCTCTGCTAATTTGTCCGGCAACGGATGTAGACATCATTTTAAATTGATGATGAAAACCGAGCTTGATTGGCTGCCGATCGACGCATCCACTATAGCTTCAACCCACAAAAAACCAGCAAGCAACTCACTACTAAGCTGCAAGGAATGGAAATGGATACATACTAGTATCCAATTTTCTTGCTTTTCGACTGATCAATTTCTGTCTGTATCTCTATCAGCAATTCATTTCATGAGGTGCTATGCAAATATCATACTTGTAGTACTGCAAGAATGACACATGGTTAGGCACACGATAAGGCACCAAATAGAGGTAGCTGCTGGCCCAAATTGCGGGTTGAATGCGGTGGGAATGACAAATCGCAGAGCTCGGTAGCGATATGTTGCTGTCTACGAATACGTACCCCTGCATCAGCTACGTACCTTGTAGCGATAAGATTAGATGTCACTCTGACCAGCTGAGTGCCGACAGAACGAGTTCCAAGCAGCGAGGTTTTGTGAAGACTGTACTAATCAGGATGTAGAAGTAGATCTTGCACATTTATTATTCAAATCCGGGTTATAGTGTGCAGTGTATAAACCCTAAAGGCCTTGAAAGGGGAGGCCTCTTTCTTGCGCCGCCGCAAGTCTTCAACTTTACCTTTACCTTGTAGGTTATCTCTATATGCGTCATTGTAATGTCTTGTACGAAATACGGCTCACTCGTGAATATTCATGAACTTCTGCCTTCTCCCAACGCCTTTAGAAATAGACATGATCTGCCAATAGACCATTAGTATCGAGATTTTTAGATCAGATCCAGATCAGGAAAATGCGAGGTCAGCAGCTCCAGAGGACTCCAATCAAGTGAAAACTACACCACCCTACACCACCCTCTGAGCATTTCGAGGCTGCTGAAATCTTACTAAGGAGGACTCATGATCTCATTACTTGCATTACCGCAGATTCATTCTTGACCAATGCATCCCTATCTAATTTTGCTCCGCCGTACGGATCCGTACTTCAGAGAGAGCAGATCATAATTGAATAAATAAATAGTTTCCCCATGAAAGGATATTTCTATAGTCTATCTCTGGTCTTTAAGCAATCATTTTGAAACTCTAAAGCAAGACCCATTTGAAAATCAGAAACCCTCTCATCGAAATCATGACGGAAAAGCGGCAAGCGAATAATAGTACGGATTACGGATAGTGCGGATGGGCGGATGGAACGGAGCGGAGTTGGGTATTTGCAGGGCTGTTTGCGATGTGGCGCTCTTTTTGTTTTCTCGCTAAGCGGGCATTGACGGGGATGATGAACAGCCAATAAGCAAGCCACAAGTGACCAAGCCCTTGACGGAAAACCTTGCACAATCCAGCCTCACCAAGCTTCTATCATCGAATCAAAGCCCAACAGACACGCACAACATTCGAGGCACGAGACAAAAAGATTTTCTCACTTTTCTTTCAGGTGCAGGCTGTGTGTCAAAAAGCCTACAACACTGCGAGGCTGTTCCCGGCCGAATCGGAAAGATGGATATTCCCTGTTGAAGACGCGAGTAATTTTTTGCATCGGACAGAACCGATCACAGGCCTAATGAGCAAGCAAAACAACAAAAATGGAGGTGAGCTTTAAGGGATGATATATGTCACCTCGTGGTACATGGGCAAAGAGAGAAAACCCCGGACTGAGGCAAAAACAATGGAAGAGGAACTCCCAGGGTAAGGATTCTGTGAAATGTATCGCCGCGAGAAGAGAGAGAACCACGCGCGACCAAATGTTCAGCAACTTCCTCGTCTTCTACCATGCTCGGTCAGGTTCGCTTCAAAGACGCCTGATCTTGAGCCGGATGCCATTTTACCTAGTATGATTGCGCACGAGACAAGAGCAAACACCAGACAACGATCTTTGAGTACGGAACCTAGTTGGCTCGCCGCGTCGAGGTTTCCGTAATTTATCGCATGTCACATTTCTTACATCTCATACGCAAGGGGCATTCTTTCAATTGTGTCAAGCATAAGAGCTATTGCCTGGCAGTATAGATAACGTGAAAGTCTAATCATCGAGAACCACTCATAGGATCACAGCGATCCTCATTCCTATCAGTACCGCGGTGTATAACCGAATTGGTCCTCTACATTATGCTGAAATCAACTGGCAGTGTTGCCGACAACAAGTACGGATCAAGATAAGTCGACAGTGTCGCGTTTGTCACGTTCATCGTATTTCCATGTCGTGGGCAGTTAGGCAACACTTTGAACCCCAGTCAGACCAGATACAACCCTCATCCTCTCAGCTGATGACGCGTACTTCTTGAGACAGCAGTGCTTGTTGTTATAGCCCTACGGCGAGCGTCCTCCATAGTCATAGCCATCACAAGAGTTATCGTTTAGTACTTCAGCAGGCGTGATTAGCTCCTGGCCTCTCCAGGGTGACTTGATCCTTGAACGTGTTTCTAAATCTGGGCATGGTGAATAATACTTAAGCATGCAGAGGTGGTCTGAGTTTTGAAAGAGGCAGACCAGAATCCAGATTCTTAGGCCTCTACATACCCCTCTTGGCTATGGCAATAATGTCGAGATCCTTATCGTCATCCGTTCAGGGTGCGCAGGTGATCTGCAAGCAGAGCAAAAGAAAGATTAGTGACTACCTTCTTCTAATCCTTTTGTCTACTAGCACTCGGAGGTTGAGTACAGCGATTGATTGATCCTGAGTGCCTTTTATGACGGGGCAACGTTGAGATGGGATGCCGCGAGTGTACAATAATACAGAAAACAATGATACACAAGCCCAAAGCTTAGAGACCATAACAACTGCATATCAGAGCAATCAGCAACTAACCAGATTATCTATGACTCAATGGGATGGCGAAGGAGTTCCTCGTTGCTTCCACGAATTGCCTCCCTTACCAGTGTCAATAGATTGAGAGTCCCTTGCACCCAATAACAAATATCTTCTTTTTGAGTAATCATTACAGACCTTGCTATATAAGCCTCAATAGTCGCGCTATGGTGTCCCCTCACTATTTCTAGTAGTACTGAGATATTCAAGCCGGAACCGATTGAGTATGGGGATGTGATCGTTTTGATAAGTAAATAGGGGAATAGACAAGATCAAAGATACAGAGGATACATAAGTATCCGTTAGTCTGGCAAGACTTTGCTGTTATGCCAGTAGCACGATTGATACCAATATGCCGAGAGGATTGAATAAGAGTACATGTATGAGCAAGGCATGTCAATTTGTATCGTCGTTCTTCTTTGATCATCAGCTGCGCGCTCAATCAGATATGCATATAACTGTCAACAAAGGAGAGTGCTGACGGGTCTAGTTGAACTTGTTCGCAGTGTATCGGCTTAATATCAAAGCGTGCTCAGATTTGAGTATCCGGCGTGATGGCTCTGATATTCTAGAAATATTCACATAACGCTGAATAATCTTCAATGCGGTCTACGGAATTGTTCTGGCCATAAAACAAGTCATGTAGTGCCTTTGATCGGTGGGAGCTCAACAGATGCCTGCACGCAACCACGACAACCGCCTGGAGGCGAACTGCTGTAAATCAAAAGATCGCCGGTGCTACAGAAGCACATCTGCTATTCAGAGCGAGGTTCTCGTTTCTGCGTGAAGTCAATGTGTTCTGAATAAATTACCTCATGCCCTAGCGTTGCTTCGCGTGTTGCTCTACACCACGTAGGCTACTTTATCTATGAATCATGGCTTTGCATGTGCCTTCTATCGCTCAGAAGTTCGTGGCATCTGGGCTTGACGGTAGGCCAGCGTCATGATCGTGAACAGGCTATAAAGGAGGTCGTTCTTGGAGAACTTGCAAAGGAGAGCGAGAGTAAGAAGCTTGTATGGAGGATCATCAGCAGGGTGGAATTGCTTCAGCTCGGTCTTATCAGGAAGATCCTTGATGAACTTTCTGAGGGTAATGAGTTGTTGGAAAAGGCTTGTGCCAAGGGAGAAGATATGCTTCTCATTTGTTCTCATACTTCATCCCATGTGTTACTTCGTCCGTTCTTGTGTAAGTCACGTATAGATGATCTCATTAGCAAGCATTCAGTTGCTCATAACACTACCACTTAACATCACACATGGGTTCGACATGCACAACCTGTCTCTTAACCCGCAAACTTAGACATTCTGACAACTTGGGTCTGATACAGTATAGTCGACTTTCTTAAAGACCCCTATCCGCTCAACCTTTCTGAAGAACGACTCCCCATTACTAGACGCCCGAGGACAAGACCATCGATCATAGAGAGCAGAACTATCTAGCAAGGTTCTCGTGACGGAGAACGTAATGGTTAGGAACGCGGCGTGAGCAAATCAGACCTCATATCCAAGGTCGTTCCTTGTACGTCGAGATAATAGCAAAGGAGCTATGAGAGCTGATAATTGAATAGGGAAAATTATCGGGGGGAAGGGGGGGGAAGAAGTAGCAAAAATGCAATAAAATACTGGCCATGTAGGAATCGAACATTGCGACTAGATAATTCAAATGAAAGATATTTAGTAGACGTTGGAGATAATCCGCTAGACTACCTATATATTGCATTAGATAGAAGGCTACAGGAGTGATTTAAGTCAAATAGCACGTGTCAGGCTTGCCTTCTTGTAATAAATAAAGTTGAATAGTTGAAGTTGTTCCTCTCAAGACTGCATCTGTCTTCTTCCTACCGCCTTGGCTCGAACTTGGGAAAAGTCAAATTAGTCAGCGATGAGGATTGTTGACTTTAATTCTCACGCCCGTGGCAGTCAGTATTTTCATGCCTCATTACGGTCAGCAAGTCTATAGTCGTGCAGGTGAACTATTGCGCGAAAGGCAGCCGTACTTTTGCTTATCTTCGCACCCTATCCGAAGGCTGGTATCCACGTGCTTCTCTTCAGTCAAGTGAAGATTGCCTATCCTTTCACAAGGCTATCTATCTGCCTTCTTCGCTGCGGCCTCTATTTTGGCCTTTCTTCTTTACAACCATCGGGCATTGGGTCGAAATGAGCGTTCGCATGCCTTGAGCACGCGCCGGGCGTTGGAATTTGATTTGATGCGCGTACAAGTTTGACGCTAGCTTTCTCTGCTAGAACGGGCCTCACTAAGGTACGGGAGGTTTACCCAGCATTCGGAAGCCCAGCAAATGCGCACTCAACGCTGCCACTACACCAGACATAACATGGGTTGGGGCATTAGCTTGGGTGGTCCTACGGGTTGCTCAAGCGCCTCAAAACTCCGTCCAAGTATTATGGTAGCTACTTCGCCGTTTGCTAGCAGTGAAATCGTAGTTGTTACGGCTTCCCATCCAGGAAAACAAGTCAGTCAGAGCCATTTCGACCTGTATTTTTATCATACCATGTAAAGGGAAATGTAAGAGACGAAATTCCATCGAATGTGGAAATTATCGTGCACTAGAGAAGGATCAATCTGCGGGAAGTTGCAGAGCTATTCAGCGTGTATACGAATTCAAAGGGTAGGATATAGGCGTGTTTGTACTTGTTTATCCAGGTTGATATCGGTGTGGTTCAGGATTCGATTAGTTAAGTTATGAACATAAAAATAATTCTAGCTGACATACTTCCCTATGCTTATGATCAGACAAAGCCATTGTTATTTCATAGGTATACCTCGACGTAGATAATGCGTTCTCGAATCTGTGTTCAGGATGAATGGCTGCTATAAAAAGGCTCATGAGACCCCACGATCCCGCTAGCTGGGATAAATGGACCATTGGACCTGACGAGAAGAGTTACTCTGATAAGTCTGGTGGCCATGACTCTGAATTCTGAATTCCGCGAAATCTAGAAACACGCATAGAGGGCAAAAATCGCCAACAACCCAGACTGCACCATGCTTGTTTCTTTGAATGCCGGAAAGACATTCAACACGGTCGACTTCTCGATGAAAGAGCGTTATGCAACAGATGGAATATCCAAATCGACAGGCGAAACATTATGGTAGACCTCAAAAGTTCATATGCAGCCAGATGTTGTCTGGGCACTGAGTGACTATGCCTATACGTCAATTGTTACCAGTAGAGTGAGTTGTTCTTGTTGACACCGAGCCCCGGAATCTTTTGCTTCAAGATTCTCGTCAGCCTTATGGTCAGTAGATCTTCAGAGTGAAAGGAACCCCTAAGTCATTATATATGATAAGGTAGCCTTTACGCTCTCGGGGCGATCGCTTCCTCTCGAAGGTTAATATCCTCAACAAGGCGGCTAAATCATCACTTACTTTATATGCGTTTAATAAGCCAAAAGATAATCGAATGGCCTAGCATTAAGCAACAAATCAATAGCGAGTAATAAAACATAGAACAGGAAAATTCCCTGCGGAGATGATCGACAAGCCGATCCTTCGTTCTAGAAGATTTCCGTGAAGCCACCAAATTCCAGCGAGCGGCCAGACACGGCCAATCCAACCACTTGGCAGTTGGGTGTTATAGAAATGGATCAAGGAGGGTGGCCAACGGGAAATACCGCTGGCGCACAAGCACCCGATCACCCGTTCCAATTCGCTGCGTTATTGGTGCGGGAGACAGGGACCTTAATCTGATTTAAGAGATTTGAATGGTTCCTGTCAACAAGGCGAAAATGGAAGAGTTGCAACTCGGAGACAAGCGAGACAGATAGAACAGTTTTAAGGTAGCAGTCTCAGGTCATACGTGCCATAGCCCGCGAATTCCCGTGTTCGTGGCTTGTGATCACCCCACCATTAGTATTCATGATATACCGTCACCCCGGACCATGTCTATATTGATAAACAAGTAAGAACAGAAACATTCTTCAACGGAATGCAATTATAGTCTATTCTATGTATCAAACAACCAGAGTACCTATGCAACCCATGCTGAAATTGGAAATAAAGCTTGAATGTCGGGGGTCTCGGAGACCGCGAGAAAGCACCACAAATAGCATCGGTACATTTTAGTGTTGAGGCTTGCTTTCTTTATGTCATAGTGGTCGGCCTCGTATGCCTCCGTTTATGTGGCCAGTGTTGCCGCTGAAGAGTGAAGGCGTAACGACTATACTTGGCAATTATGTGAGAGAAATACATGGAGGTGAAGAGGTCCTTGATGACGGAGTTTGTGAGGAGCAACAGTCAACCTCGTACATGCCGAGCAGTACCTTGAACTTGTCCCAAAAACAGAAGATCTAGCTACACAGCCTTAGCTTGCGTATTGGATTTTGAAGACACTCAATTGACATCCTTGCGATACCGAGAACCTTGCTGGGGCTAACAAGCATACAGGGTAGTCGTCATCAGTCCCTTCCGATTGAGGCGAGAAAGGCAAAAAGGGACAATCGACTGGGGTACTGCGGTGGTTTCGGCGATTTTTTCTCCCTGGCTGCATTGGCAGGTCACTCCGTAGATCAGGCGGATCAAAGAAAAACTACCCAAGGAAAAAAAGCCACAATTTTGATTTGTGAAAAAATCAACAACGATTGCACTAATTCGCCCCAGTGGAAGACAAATATGCTCTGCAGAGCATGGGGTACTGCAGAGTCAAGGACTCCATGGCGCAGGGAATCCGAAGGGAAAAAAGGGTCTTTACTCTGCCTGCGATCTGCGCCGCACTTTGGAATTTTGGAGATCCCGGCGACTCCGCCATAGGCTGTAGAAGATCCAAGAAACCACAAAAACTCATTGGATATCCCTCAAAGCAAGCAATACCGAACCGACTGAACTAAAAACACAGACCTGGGGGGCCATTTTCGGATGAGAAAAAATGGAGAAAGAATGGTGCAGTATGGGGCTAGACTAGCAGACGTTGGTCTCGAACTATCTTCGAACAAGTGGTGAGTTGGTGGGTGTGGGCGAATATAGCGTCCGAAATGCCGATCATTCCTCGCCAACTCTCCTTATTCTCTCTCGAACTCTACTTATCTCTTAGTATTTATATCTAATTGGGATGACCCGTGTCGAACGTGACACGACCAACCTGTAATACCTGTCATCTCTTGCTTGCTTGTTCCTGCGTGTCTCGCGCTCGTTGGACAAGGACAAGAATACAACCACGCTCACTACCGAACTTCCGTATTCTGCTTATAGCAAACCGCCCATTACGGAAGCTGATTCACTTATCGAACTTATCCCTCTGGCGTGGGAAAGAAAGACGAGACACTCGCCCCGTTGCACTCTCGTTGCAACTTTCGAACAAACCTACGCACGCGTTGTCTCAACAGAAAAGGGCGGCAACGTAGAAAACCCACAAACACCACACATACAAATCACCATGCCTCTAGGGAAATGGAGATTTAGCCGCAGCCGAGGGAAATCCTCTATCAGCACAGCCGAGACCTTGACACCAGGCTCATCAACCCCCCCAACACCCACGACACCTAGCACACCCACCAGTGGCATGGGCATCACAACCACAGTCACAGCCACAGAGCCTAGTAGGGGCCGCAGCCTAACGAGCAAAAAGTCCTCCTCATCAACATCGTCTTCTTCAGATTCATCATCCAGATCCTGGTCCAGCTGGCTTAAACGCCCGCCCAAGCCCAACAACCCCGCCATCATCACGAGGAGCGACCCAGCATTCGCACGCCTGCACAAACCGTTCACAGAGCAGAATCTCGAGCACCAGAAGCTCCTAGCCGCGTTCGAGTGGAATTCAGAGAAGAGTTCACGACGGCGGCGGGATAGCTGGGTCAGCAGTGTCAGTCCCTGCGCCTCGCCACGGATGAGCGCGAGTTTCGATTATAGCCGCGAGGCCACTACCACCGCCGCCGCGGTGGGACTTCGGGATGAGATGTTGCCGCCGAGTGGCAATTAAGCAGCGACATTCATGGAGCTTGGTTTAGCCTTGGCTTGCCTTGCTTTCGCCCTCAAACAATACATAATTTTGCGCCACGATATCGCAACAAAACTTCCGCCGGACAATCGGAATTTATGGGGTGGCGATGGAGACAGGCCGAAACCTCATCATTGTACGATGTGAAAATGACGGATAGATATCTAATGTAATCAAAAGGCAATATTGCGGTTGGGTGCATGGGTTGGCTGGAGTTTACAAGTTTTTTTCATTTCTCCCAAGAGAAAAGGGTGTTGGTTATAATCACGGGAGTTCAACCTGGTTGGCGAAGAGCATCATTATTTTAGATCCCCTACCTACACAGATAGATGTACGAGGGTACGACCCGGCGCATTGGAATGGTATATCCTCGGCGTAGGATTGCATAGATGTCTAAAGGCAACATCAAGACGACACATCTAGAACATCTAGGTCATCCTCAATATCAAGGGCATATGACCCGAACTTATTCAACAAGTAATGAAAGGCCTTTTGATCCTTTGGTGACTATGACTCCTAGATAAATTGAAATCTCGAACGATTTCTCAGATATGAAAGATGATAGGGAAAAGGCCTCAGAATTTTCAGTGTGTGTTTTGTGAATGACTCCTCGGAGAATATTCCTCGTCAACTAGAAGTGATCATCATTGGCCGCTGTGAAGCTTTCCACCGCTCTGAGTTCGGAAGAGAGAAGAGACGACGAGGAAAGGTAGAGCACAGAAGTGTACTCATGATATCATAATGTTTGAGTGTTTCATCAAGAGTCTCATGGTGATATCTCCAAGCACAGCTGCATTCCACCATACCTACCAGCCAAGACTTACTGCTGTTGTCACTCTCCTCAAATGAAGAGACAAACCAGAACAAATTGTCCCAAGACAAGAAACTCTGCAGCTCATTTCCAGTGAGACCATTCAGCTTGATCGGCTGAGAACGGTCTGATCGGGTGCCTGGTGATGTGACGCAGATAGCCGTGAGACAATGATTCTACTGTCAGCATCTGGGATGCCGTTGCAGGGGTCGGTCTGTGATCCCGACAACATCAAACTCCTGGCAATGGCTTTCTTAATCAGTGAAGGGGCAGTATACCGTATCGGACAGGAATGCAGATTGCCGAGCCATGTTGCTCGTTGCTATGTTTTTGGGACGGAGAGAAAAATCTTTGGTGAGTTTCTGGTGGAGACATTGAAATTTTGCTGGAGAATCTGCACAGACCAACTCAACTTGAGCATCCTGGCTTGCTCTTGGTGCAGTGTAGCTTGATCAGCACCAAATTCCAGGACTCAACTGAGTCCCAGATATAATCATTCCTGTCGCTGCAGACCATCACATACGACCATAGCTATCAGAAAATACGGGATCCCGTCCGCTCTCCCATAGTCAAGCTGATGAGCGCCGAATTAGTAGTTGGGTCGGTGACGACCAGCGAATCCCCGGTGTTGTATGTTTTTTTTTTCTTTTTCTTATGTCATCTTCTTCCCCATTTTCCGACACTCCTTTCCCAGGCTGGATGTTAAAGAAAAAAGGAAGGGGTGTGGAACAGCGGAAACTGCCGTAGAGAATGTATCGCTTCAAAACATATGTGAACAGAGTTGCCCAAAATCACTACCCGTACAGAGAGCCTCAATGCAAATGTTGGTATCATTTCTGCTATTTTTTCTCTATGCCTTCGATCCATGCTGTCCAAGCTGTCCGTGCTTGCCGACACCCTGGCGACGACTGCAACCAATCATCCATATCATATTCGTGAGTTGGTAGTTGACTTTATTCGGCATGAGAGGCCACTTATCCCTATTTCCCCTCAGTCCTCATGAGTAACAGCCATATCTAGCACCTCAACACGACCTTGACCCTTCGTCTCATTCCCGACGAAATCGCTAAGCCCCTTAAAAGCACCAGGCTCAACGAACCCAACAACCTCCCATTCCGATCCCATGACATCCTGCTGCTCGATCTGCTCAACATAGCTAAGTATCTTGTCCTTGACCGTACCAGGGGCCTTCTGCTCCTCATCACCTTCGCTCTTGGGCGCTTTCACAGCCTGCTTAAGCACGTTCGTCGAGCACGTAATCCTAAGCCTCATGCGCGCCCGCGCAACAGGGATAGGCTGGTGCGCGATCAGTGCTTTCATAGCCTCGAGGGCCTGACTCTTGGCGCTCTTGGACGTCACGACGCCCGTCCAGATGTGCTCTTTCACTTTGGGGGCCTGGGGTTGGGGCTTCGCTTCGCCATCGTCCCCCGTAGTAGGGGTAGCGACGCCGCTGCCCGCCGCGCTCTTATCGCCTCCTCCTTGCTGCTGATGGGCCTGTGAACTCAGCATGTCGAGCGCTTTCTCGATCATGCCTGTCGTGTATACGCGTTTCGTTCTGGGGTCAACGAGCTTACTCGCGACTATGCTGACGACTTCATTATGTACTCTGTCCATCTGCGCCGCTCGTTCTTTTTCTCCCACTTGGAGTTCGCCTTTATTCAGGATCTCGAGGATGATGTCATTTACGGGCTTGTCCTTGCCAAAAGCCTTCGCAAGGTCGGCAGAGGGGGCGGTCTGGCCTTTGGATACGTTGAGGAAGACGTTGGGGATCTGGAGGACTTCGTCGAGGTCGGTCTCGATGCCAGAGCGCCATTCTAGGACTTTGTTCTTGTAGCAGGCGATCTCGAAGCGGCGCTTGCCCTTTTTCAGGCGCACGAGGGAGACGTTGGTAAGTTTTATTTGGTTTGAGGGTTGGTTTATGCGTGACCTTTGAGATGAGCCTTCTGTCAATACAAGACTTTCCCTGACGGGCCGTGTCCTTTTCAACTTACATGGTGATAGTATTTTGCAGAGGTGCGTGCCCCGCCTCTGGTGACTAGTGACTTCGAACTGCAGTTCCTGGTGTAGTTGGGACTAGAGGGGTATCAAGTGGAGGAAATAAGGATGAAGAAGACGATGCAAGTACAATTATGGAAGTTGATAGTTGTTGAGGCTTAAAAAAAAGAGTGTTTGTTGGTTTATAATAAAAAGTCTGAAGATTTCTTGTTTGAATGGCCTATGGAACCCCGCCATTATCTACGACCCAACCCACTATATCGGGCTCATCATCGCCGTACCTGAATGCCTGCTTTGTAAGGCATCATTTATGCAACATTGGTGTGCCTGCATTACTAGGAATAATAATACATGTATTTCTTTAACGGAAAGAAGGGCGAAAACACGGTGCTCATCTTTAGATATCCGCAATAGGGCATTGATAATTCTCATATTTCATTCGGACCAAAGCCCCCAATTGGATTCAAGATAGTGTCTCGTGATTCAAATGCGACAGGGAACTATTTCCACTATCGACAACTGACTCACAATGATTTGAGACTCTAAGTGGGGACGGAGCTACCTTGCTGGCACCTCCCTATGACGCTTATTGCAGTTGCTATCAGGCACGCGATGCCAGTCATGCACTCGTAGTGCATCCGCTTTCAGAAGGTCCCGCACTATCGTATCTCGCCCAACTTCAACCCGGTTAAATGTTAGAGCGCGACTTTGTCCAGGCACCATGGTTGGCTGGACAGCAGATAGGTCCAGATAGGTAGGCGCCACTCTACCAGTAGGATTCGAGACGTCAGAGCTCCCTCCAGCTCCCGTCCCGAATCGATCTCCGAGGTGCTTGCGTCTTATCCATTATCTTAGTGTTGTTACTCTTCCTTTCTTCTTTCTCTTCCATCATCATCAAACAACAACATCATCCATTTGGCATACGTATCCATAACCCATCATTCCTTGTTCATTCCGCCATCACACAACATCATGAGAGTGGCGACCTCAACCCTCTTGCTAGGTGCCACCTCGGCTGCCCTGGCGCAAGAGCAGAAGATCCTCGGCGGTAGCTTCGACCATGTCAACCAGCAGCCAATTGAGCATGCCGGCAATGCCATCAAGCACTCATTCGAGCATCTCAGTGAGGCTTTGGGTGAGATGCCCGCTGCTGCCCACGGTCTCTGGGAAGAGATGACCCTACTCGTTCCCGGCTTCGTCGAGAAAGCGAGCAACATGATCTCTATGCCCAAAGCACACACCCGCAAGCCCGACAGCCACTGGGACCATGTCACCAAGGGTGAAGACCTGCAAAAGGTCTGGATGGAGACTGATGGTGTGTCGCACCGCAAGGTTGATGGCTCTCTTGAGGCCTACAACCTACGATCCAAGAAGGTTGATCCTTCGTCGCTCGGCGTCGATAAGGTGAAGCAATACAGCGGGTATCTCGACGATGAGGCCAACGATAAGCATCTCTTTTACTGTAAGTTTAAATGACCCCAACTCCGGCTGTCCGCATACCTTGATCACTGACATGTAGACAGGGTTCTTCGAGTCCCGAAACGACCCCAAGAACGATCCCGTAATACTATGGCTCAACGGCGGCCCCGGCTGCTCCTCCATGATGGGATTGTTCATGGAACTCGGCCCCTCCAGCGTCAACAAGGATGGCTCACTCAAGTATAATGACTACTCATGGAACAGCAACGCCTCCGTGATCTTCCTCGACCAGCCCGTCAACGTTGGCTACTCCTACAGCGGCAACCCCGTCTACAACACCATCGCAGCCAGCAAGGACATCTACGCTCTTTTGACTTTGTTTTTTGAGCAATTCCCAGAGTATTCCACACAGGACTTCCACATTACTGGCGAGTCCTATGCTGGCCACTACATCCCTGTCTTCGCCTCTGAGATCCTCTCTCACAAGAACCGCAACATCAACCTCAAGAGTATCGCTATCGGCAACGGCTTGACTGACCCCTACACTCAGTATGCGGAGTACCGTCCCATGGCCTGCGGCGAGGGCGGCTACTCTGCCGTCCTCGACCAGAGCGAGTGCCAGTCCATGGACAACGCGCTTCCCCGCTGTCAATCCCTCCTCTCCAACTGCTACCAGAGCGAGAGTGCCTGGAGCTGTGTTCCCGCTACTATCTATTGTAACAATGCTATGATCGGCCCCTATCAGCGCACCGGACAGAATGTCTACGACATTCGCGAGCAGTGTAAGGACCAAGCCAACCTCTGCTACCCCGAGACGGCTTATATTGCGAGCTACCTCCGGCAGAAGAAGGTCATGCAGGCCGTTGGCGCCGAGGTCGACGATTACGAGTCCTGTAATACCGATATTAACCGTAATTTTGTCTTCCAGGGTGACTGGGGCAAGCCATTCCACCACCTGGTTCCTGATATCATCAAGCAGATTCCCGTCCTCGTCTACGCCGGCGATGCCGACTACATCTGCAACTGGCTCGGAAACCTCGCCTGGTCTGAGGCTCTCGAGTGGTCTGGCAAGAAGGGTTTCAACAAGGCTGAGTTTAAGGACCTCACCGTTGGTGAGGACGACTACGGTGTCGTCAAGAGCAGTGGCAACTTCACCTTTATGCGCATCTATCAGGCTGGCCACATGGTTCCTTTCAACCAGCCTGAGGGTTCCCTTGACTTCATTAACCGCTGGATTGGTGGCGAGTTTTGGGCTTGAATGGAGTGAAGTGATCTCTTGGAAGAAAGGAGGGGTGGAAGTCGTCAAGCATACGAATGATCCTGAGAAGGACAGGAAGACGCGAGCCAGAAGGACTGTGTGTCTGCGCATTAATAACACAGAATTTGTATATTGTTAGGCTCAGAGCGCATACACATCCAGGCATTGGGTGGTCTGGTCTGTTACATTGGGTTTCTTTGAATATCGAATATGATTACAGAAAAATGCTCTTTTCTTGCTTCTCTTGCTTGGTTTTGGCCCTAATATCCAGTATTTGTGAACATTCAAGACTAGTCGATCTTTCTGCAGCTCACGTACAGACAGAGAGAATGGAGAGATACAGAATACATTTCCGAACTTGAATTAGCTTTCGGCATTTTTCATTTTTATCATTTGACACAGGTTTTCAATCTGCTTATTCTACACAGATCGACCCTATTCTGTTCCCTTTTCTTTTGCGAGATCCATAGCCAGTCTTAGAAGGAAAAGAGGATACGCAGGACAACGAAGAAGAGAAGAATAGACATGGTGTGGTAATCGTGCTACATATCCTAGGTCCATCCGACCTTACACATCTTTTTCCGTGTTGCTTCACAACTTCTGACCCTTTTCTTGTTTTATTCTGACAAATCCCCACCCTTATATTGCTTACAAGAGTGAGCATCATCGTAGTGTTCATACATACCGTTACCATGCATTATTTTTCCCAGTGCCATGTCTGATCAGAGCCTTGTATCGTTTCGACATGTGTAAGGTTTACCACGTCATAACTCATGGTACAGAGTGTGTTACGGGTCCTGTCCTGATACCTGCTTCCCCATAGCCTAAGCTCTTGTGACATGTGAAGAGGCAAAGACATAGAGCATAGAAGTAGCTGTAGACTAAATATCTAGTGCAAGATACACTCCAGCCCATAAACACTAATACAAGCAGCGGGAAGCCCTCCGATAGCCGCCAAACCCCAGGTGAAAGCGGCCATCTCCCAGTCCAGTTCCTGAGCTGACGATGCAACTTCTTCGCCCTCGCCCTCCGCGGCGGATCTAGCTTCTGCCGGCATGGGGATGTAACTTTGATCATCTTCCTTCTGTTGTGCGGTTTGTTCGTCGTCGTCATTTGCGCCGTCGTAGGATAGGGGTTGTTGCTTAGTCTTCTTGGGACGGCCGGGGCGACCGCGTCGCCTCCTGGTGCCCTCTGCGAGAGACAACACGTCCTCGCTTGCGCCGCTCGAGCTGGCGATGCTGCCGACGCGGGAGCGGATTGTTCGTCCGCTGCGGCGGAGCGTCATGCGGCCCTCTTGTTCTTGATCATGGTCTTCGTCGGCGGCGGACGCGAAAGAGCTATCGGCTTTGTTTACCACCGACTCATGAATCTTGACTGTCTCATCTGATTCTGCTCCTTTTTTGATCGGAACGAATTCTTTGACGGCAGTCTTGCTGATACCAGCACGGACAGCAGCCCACGCTCCTAGACTCAGTACCGAAATGAGAACATCGCTGGCCATAGCGGCAACGAAAGGGTGGTCGGTAGTGGACCCGAGAACTTTGCCTAGGGCGTTGGTGCTTTGTTCCCAACGCGATCTTTGTTCTACGTCCCAAGGCAGGAGAGCGCTATGACGATGATAATGCGAGTCGGGGGCATTTGAGACTAGTGCGGTCACGAGGGTTCGGATCTGCAAAATAAGCAATGCACCAGCCAGAAACTGATAGAGCGATATGATAGGCTGTCGAGAAGAATGACCATGCTCGCGAACTTGTCCCCAATGCGCAGGCATGATCTTGGGCCATAGCAGGAGCAGAAAAGTAGAGAGTCTGGCAACAACAGAGAGCCTGAAGAACAGTGGGGTCTGGAGAATGTATGGGATGGCGAGAGTGCAAAGGATATTCAAGGCCAGAGGGAAATAGAGTAAGCGTGTGTATGGCATCCAATTCTTCGGTTTCGGAGGCGTGAGCGTGTTCAGCAGACGGAGCCACGTGGACCTTGGCATCGGAGCCACAGGCAATTCGAGGTCCTCATCACCTGAGGGGAGAGGAGCAGGAGTGAGGAGTAGCGCCAAGAAGAACAGGTTCTGTGCAAAGGACAGGCTGACGAGATGAGCGAGGGCGAGGAAAGCTGTCAACATAGGGATGTGACGACGGCGGCCCTCGAGTGTTAGCATGGCGCTGAATACCAAGATGCCCAGGTCATGCTGTTGTGCCCACCAGAAACGGCGGGCCTTCTCAGCGACAATCTCGAGAGCATCGTGGTAGATGGGAGTATCACTCAGCCACTGGGTGATGTATAGTGAAGTAGAGTTGTTAGTATCGGCGATGTAGCCATCTTCATTGATCATGCTATAGCGAGGTTGTCAGTCTTTCACAATGATCTTCGTAATTCAGAGCTCCTCGCCTCTCGTCAAGCATACCGATGATGTAAATCAAGGCCATGCTCCCATGCCCAGGTTCTGTAAGATAGAACCGCAGTAGTCACAGCATAATAAGCCGTCGTCAGAAAGCTCACGACCGCAAGCCCGAAGAAGATAGGCACGAGTCGTTTGCGGCGGGCAGAGCGGGATCTTGTGTCTTGGGCCGGACCCAGCGACTTATACGATGTGTATAAGCTGGCGCCAACGGCATATGTCAAGTAGACGACCAACGACACGTGACTCACAGCCAGTATCAGAGGAGGATATCTAATATCAAATGTTAGCAATATTGTCCCTCTTGATTGTTTGCATTCTTGCGCACTTACCTGACAGGATGCTGGAACGGTACAGGCGCCATCTTGAAAAGATACAGCTTGTAAAGTGACGACGATAGATTGTACCCACAGAGAGTTGCGATGCCAAGCTAGCTCACACTAGAGGCATGACCCGTCACCTGAAGGACTGTCTCTGTACTAGTAATGTGCTCTGGTGCTGTGTAGCACGAGAGAGGATATGCTAGAAAAGGTGAAGAGTCTGAGTTGTCATGAAGAAAAGAAAATCGATCGAAGGGATGTCTTTTTTTGGTTCAAGGATGGAAGGAACGAACGTGCGCTGAGCCTTGACAGGTTCCCTTTAGGAAGAGTGTATGTTTTAGTAACAGCTGGGCTGTTTGGCGGGACAATAGGATGACGACATGTAACTGCTACCGCACCCGCTGTAGCTTGTAGCCTGAAGGTACATCCCGGTAAGCAAGGTCACCAATGTCGCAGGCTTGTACAGCTGCACACCAACCACTGGACCCCAACAATCTCCAAGCAGTCCTGCAGCTGCAGGTGGGTAGGAAATACCTGTAGGTTAGCCAAGACAATCAATCTTATCTCAGCCATTGATTGAAACCACCACCAGCCCACCTCACGATAAGTCATTGCCTCTCATTCATGTCAGACCCAATGAATGAATGTTGATGTCTCCCTACCTCTTGATGTATACCTCATCTCATTGGTCGTCGCTCATTCCATAGCTGGTCGCCTACTTTCAATAACCAATTGTCGTTACCGTTGTTGTCTCGTTGTTATTGTAATAGATCATCTACTTGAACCTCTGAGAGACAGAGAGAGAGAGAGAGAGAGAGATGTATCATCTAGCTAAGGGTCTATATCGCCTTGCAACCAGCAAAGAGGGTCAGTACCTCATCTACCTTAACCTATCCACGATGAATGTTTTTTGTAGTTGTCGCATTGAAAATCACCATCATCGCTTTGCCTACATCTAACCCATCGCAACCGCCAACAGAATACTCCGTAATCCTCCTCGGCCTCGACAACGCCGGCAAAACCACCTTCCACGAACAAGCCAAATCCCTCTTCCTCCCCGACGCCCCGGACCCTAAACTAAAAACCGTACCTACCGTCGGGCAAAATGTCTCGACCCTCACTCTACCAGACATGTACCTCAAGATCTGGGACGTTGGCGGGCAACTAAGCCTGCGCAAACTATGGCAGAGCTACTACGCCAGCTGCCACGCCATCATCTTCATCATCGACAGCTCGGACATCGGCGACGGCAACCTCGAGCACGACAGTACAGGGCGCCTCGACGAGTGCCGGTTGGTGCTCGAGGACGTGCTGCAGAATTCCGATACCGAGGGCGTGCCGCTGCTTATCCTGGCCAACAAGCAGGATCGGGAGGACTGCGTGGAGGTCGTGAGGATCAAGGAGGGGCTGGTCAAGAAGGTCGTCGAGGGCGAGAAGGCCTCGAGTATTCGCGATTCGAGAGTGCTGCCCGTTAGTGCCTTGAGAGGGACGGGTGTAAGGGAGGCTGTGGATTGGGTCAGGTCACGAGTCAAATGGAATAAAGAGTCGCGGCCACCGGTAATGAGATAGAAGGTGGGCGCACGGGAGTGGAATTATATACTTATCTAAGAACCATTTGTCGAAGACTGTTTATGAATTGGGTCATTTCACAAAGAAGGCATGGAGACGGGGCGTTTACAGGCTACAGGTTGGGAGAAAGCGGCCTCCCCAGGTGTTAATAAGTTTTTCAATCATGGGTATCTCTATTTACTGTATCCTTTTTTTTTTCTTTTTTTAACCTTTAAGTCTGATGGGAGGTTATGATGGCTGTCTGTCGTTTTCCGCGGATAACTCGGCCAGAAGTCCTCCCTTATCTCTCCTCTTGGAGTCCTCAGCCAGCTTCTGATCGACTAATGTCGAACTATCCTTGACTCTAGTAACAGCAGCGCTCGCGCATTTCACGAGGGTTATCGCTTCAACGGGCGCACCACCAAGCTTGGCAACCTGGCAGATCTCGCCGTGTTTGTTGAGACTGATTGTACAGCTGCTCATGCGCAACTGCTCTTCCAACAGAGTCGTATCAGCCAGCATAACATCTCCCTCTTCATCGTAGAAACTGAAGGTCACGCAGAAGGGCGAATGCAGCCAACTAAGCGGTACAGGCTCCCGTTCGGCGGGTGTGTAGATTGTAACGACGTCGCCCTCTATACTTGTGTCTGGTTTTCTGAAATGTCGCAATGCCGCCACAACGGCTAAGCAGGAGGCATCGATCAGGTTGCCATCGTGGGAGAGGACGTGCAGATCAACTCTGACACACCAGCACTTTTGACCGGCGATCAGACATAAAGACTCGAGGTCTAGGGCGTTAGACCGGCGGACGGTCTTCTCGAGTAATCTGGATAGGAGAACCTCGGTTTCTGTTGGTCGGTTGACTTCGAATGCGGGTGAGGTCATGGGGCTCAGTTCGGAGGTGATTGTGAAGATGCCATCGAATGGCCGATCTAAGTAGGGCGCGGTGACTTCGGCGAATACTTTGGCAAGAACTCTACATAGGTCGATCATTAGCATCATCTACTGTGGCATAGGTCTTCTTCAAAGAAATGCCGCACTTTGTCTTTCCCAATGTCACATCTGCAACACCAAACTGGTCGCCAAACTTAAGCTCGAGCTTGCGGAAGTCGTTGAAAGCGCGGCCGTCGAGGCGGTGGCCTTCTTGCAGGGCCTTTATGACAAAGGACCGCTCAGTGGAGGAAGGCTCGGCCTCTCGCGGCATGGTCGATCGTCGAAAAAGGGAGGGAGAAAGAAAGAGTAAATTACTGCACTATCCTCATCTCGTTTGGCCCGCCGAAAGATGGGATGTTGATGGTGGGGCAGGTATAACTCAAGACTCTAGAGATACCGACGAGCTGCCAGGGGACCTTTCTATAAAATTTAGTGGATACTTGCCGGGCGGTGAGCAGCTGAATTAGAGCTTGGTGGGGGTGCCTACAGCCTTAAAGCCTCCTATAAAACAACAATGGCAGTGTGAAGCTCCCATGGAAACCTCTGCCTAGCTGACTCACACTCTTTGTCATGTCTTTCTCGAAAACTAACAACCTGCCTTACTCAATATTCTCTCTAACAGCTGAGATCACAACCGAAATTAATTTGCCGTCCATCTAAGTACCCATCGACATTAAAAGTAGCCCATCATCACCCAAAACCCTGCGTAGCAAGAAGAAAGAAAATACCCATGGACGACAAGAAGGCAGACCTAATCCAATATGCGCGCGACTATGCCGCCTCCGAAAAAGACCTCTACGAGCTCCTCTCAGTCCCCCCCGACGCAGCCCAACCAGAGGTCCACCGTGCGTGGCGCAAAGCATCACTAAAGCACCACCCCGACAAAGCAATCAACTTCGACCCTGAGATATGGCAGCTCTTCGAGCGCGCAAGAGACGTCCTGTCCTACACTGAAGCGCGATCCGTCTATGATAATGCCCGCGCCGCTGCTGTCCAGCGGGCTAGAGAACGAGCAGCCCTTGATGCCAAGCGGAGAGAGATGATCGACGATCTCGAGGCGCGCGAACGAGGTGTCAAGAGAGTCAAGACTGGCGAGGACAAAGACGAACGTCATTGGATGATGGAGGCTAAGAAGAAAATCCTTATGGAGAGGGGGAACAAGCGCATGGAGGAACGCCGACGGTTGATGGCTGAGGCTGAGGCGAGGGATCGGGAGCGAGAACGGCTGAGGAAAGAGAAGGAGGATGCTGAGAAGGAAGAAGCTGGTGGAATACCAGAAGAAGAGAAGGAGAACACGTCACAGACACAGAACGAAACAAGCACAGGTGCTGCAGAAAAGGAAGCCAAGCCACCACCAGCATCTGGAGGAGACGATCTCGACCAACGAATCGCCGAGATAGAACAGCGCCTCGCTGCGAAAGAGGCGAGAAAAGCAGCGAAAAAGGCCGAGAAGAAACAAGCCAAGTCGCAGAAACACTCATCGTCTAGCGCTGATCATCTTCATCTACCACCTCCCGCCACCTCAGACACGGTTCAATACACTAATACCAAACCCACGACGACGGAAACATTACCACCCGAACCCATTCCGATAGTTCAAACTCCTAATTCAGCACCTTCATATAATCTTCCGTCCTCAAAACCAGGAGATTTCTCGTCGACGATGGCGAGATTACGTGCTGCGCAACGGGAGAAGGAGCGCAAGAAGGCTGCCGCTGCTGCGGCTTCTGCTATGGAAACCAGCTAATGGATTTCTTAATCATAGAATAGAGGAAGAAGAAAGAGCGGAAATGCTCTACGTATGAGATTATGATACCCCATGACTTTAGAGATAGATACGGTGCGAGTAGTAATACTGTCATCGGATGAATGATACCCCCTTCAGCATCAGCTGATCGTACACATACCTGCGTGCTTGTCACTAGGATAATTGTTGAATATCTGATTAATTGCCACCTCCCACCGTGTAATTTCATGATAGCATTCATAAAGGCTACCGGCAAAGGTCTCCGCTGCACTTTACGGTCTCTCAACAGAACTGAAGGCCAAAGGATATAAGAGAGCAGCTGTATCGATATCAGGAGCCTACCCCATCGGTCCCGACCCAGGACGGCCCGTTGACAGAGCCTTACGACCGACTCCGACCAGTACGTTAGAATCCTACAGAGCCGACGGGACTATTCTGCCATCCGTGGGGACACCGCTTTGTAGCCTTAGTACCTCATGGAAGCGGAAGCTCTGGCGCGTACGGATCTTGAACAACGTCAGCGCCAAAACTATTGATCGTCTTTGCGAAAAAAAGATGAGATCGTAGAGCGTTTAGCGAATTTGACAGCGGACATTGTACATTCTCTGATGGTCTGGTTGGTGTCTTTCGGGTGTGTTTTTCGCAACCGGTCTCCAGCTCAACCTTGAATGTGGTCCTGTCTCTGATAACGAGACGAAACTTACCGGGGCATCAGGGCCAGACGAGTAGCCAGTCCAATGTATCAGCACTTCGTCGTCTTCGAGATCCGAAATTGGTGGAAATGGAGAATGGCGCTTCAAACATTATTTGGGTCCGGCGGAGCGAATAACCTCAGATTCGAGCATCTCGTGCAGCTGATGACAATTTGAATCAGTAAAACAGGCTCGAAATAGACCTCAAAGTGAACAGGAGGGATAGGAGCTATTAGTTATAGTTGAATGTATAAACAAACAACGTGTTACTGCTATGACCTATATATTCTGCGTCTATCATATAATTACTCTAGAAGTATAAGTTATCCCATCGCAAAGACCAAATAAGTAGCAATGTTATCATTTGATTGGTTCTTGATTACGTGGACACAGAGGGTCGATCATGCCCAGAGCTATTGGCTGGTAATTCAAAAGAAAGTCGAAGAGAAGCTAGCTCTTCATCGCTCCTTCCGAGAGATATCTGTTACTCTCCAGTATATAGTAGCTGATGGACTTCACGACCAACGAGTGCCTATAAATAGATGATGATCCATGGTGGTAATACTCTCCAAAGAGAAGAGACAACTCACACAGCTGTTTATGGCCATGTCACGCAAATACAACGTGAAATGGGGTCGAGTCATTTTCGATGAGGCTTCATGCGTCAAGAACCCAGCCAATACTATTAACCGAATTGGCCGCTTGCTACGTGCATATAAATACGGTTTCTGGTGCGCTTCGAATCTGACACATGGATAGTGCAAGACCATCTTCATCAGAGTTGACCTTTTAATGGAGGCTAGCTATCCGCTTCCAAGAGGACGAGTGAGATGGGTCCGCTTAGACATTTGCTACTCTCAATTGACCTCGGGCCTAACTGCACTGCATGAACTGGTGTTCCCCTCTAAGTGAGCTAGGCAGATTGCCTGATGAATGATGCCCGATTCTCAGCGCAGTCTAGCGACCAGATCGAGATCCAGACGACAATATTCTCGACGTGGATCCCCGGTATCACCTCTGCTTAATCGGATGGTCCCAGAATCGGTGTGATCTCGAGAAAGAGACCTCTAATCTGTCGAGCTTCTACTAGCCTACGACTGCTCTGCCCAATGTCAATAAGCTTTGCAGTTGTATCATTGCCTCCATCCCGTGATATTGTTAGAACGGAAGATTAAGTCTTCAGCTCGCACTGAGATCGTTCTATCTTTCATACCGAGACTTTCAGAAGGAGATCCAGCAAGAGGAATGGACAAGCAGCATTAAAGAGCAGTTCATAAGATCGCGTGCTTCTCCACCTAAGTTAGGTATATGCAGTCGATATTCTACCACTTTGACCAAAATATCTCACGTCTATTCTACCCTACAATTACTGTGAAGCATCAAATCACCTTGCAATAAAGATCAGATAACCCACATAGTCTCGCTTACAGTGCTTCGGACTTCGGAATATGAAGGAGTCGATCTTACCAGCGCTACTGCAGGCTGGTTCAAGACCAAGACGAAGAGAAACAAGATTCTGATGAGTCCTCCCTGTGCCACCATCGACAGCTCAGAGGCCAAGAAGGAAACGAATCATAATTACAGCCTGCGCCCAGCATCGAAACAACCATCCCTTCCCAGCGCATGGATGCGGTTAGAACGCTGGTTCAAACGATCCATCGAAAACTGACTCTCCGCCTGCAAACGCGGAGGAAGAGGGAATAGGTCCGTCCTCATACTACGTTTACCCTCGGTGATCACAGATCCATCTTCGTACCTCACCTAGTCTGGCCACTCCATTTCGCCCAAGCAGGAACAAACATGACTTGTTCATATGCCTGTATCTCACTAGCCGCGGCCGCAGCCGCTGAGCTGTAGTGACTGTTGAAGGATCGCTCACTTACAGTCCAAAAATCTCTTCTGGTTCGGAGGTAGGTAGTGCTGTTCTTATATCTAAATTTTTTGCTGTGCTCATGGCATTCAATGGTAGCTTCAATGGTAGCTTGTTTCTGAGGGACCGGGTGTGCTGCTGTTGGCGCCATTGTCTCGTTGTCCTTGGCCGCGAATGAGGGTGTACATTGGTATGCTGGCCGGTTGTAGGGATGAGAGACTAGCGAGCGGGCTTAAATATCAAGTCAGGATGAAACAACACAGAACAGTTTCTCGGCGGGGACTCGAAGGGGTTCGAGTTATCTTTGGCATAGCAAGGTGGTAGCTTCCTATTAGCTGTCTACTTGCTACTGGGATCATGATGGAATAAGAGCAGAATAGTGGTCAACAAGCTTGTGTAGTTATTTATAATAATTGACATATCGTTGCCATGGTCGATGCATTATGCGCCTACCTAGACATAATGCGATGGGATGAGTGCGAGGGTATCTTCACGCAACAAATCATACGTCAATCTGGATTGGAGGCATTTCTTTATAAAGCATCAGCCCAGGAGCCTCGCTCTCTAATTTCTTACCAAACCCATACAGCGACAAAGTGAGCTCGGGATGAAGCACGCTCCCCATACCGTCTTCATAGCCAACGAGTATGACTGCGCAGGAGGACGGACTGCGAAGACGAGCTCGCTGGATCTGTGTGTGTGTGGCATACGATGATAATTAGCGAGCTGCTGAGAGCAATCCTTCACTTTAGAGCTTAGATCTTTCCCAAGCTTGTTGATATTCACCGATTTGAGACAGGTCATGAGGCGTGCGTAGATGGTCTTTATAGGGCAACCCTCCTGATTGGTGTCTATTTTCCAGTGTGATGGATCACGATGATCTCCAACTCATTGAGCAAAGGTGCTTTCGGAATCGGAAATGTTTGGCGAGACTCTGTCCATTCGACTAGATATATGATGTTGTCTGAGCTTTCGTCTTAGCCTTAAGAAAGAAATGTTTCTAGTACTTAATAAAGTTGTATAGTTGCCGGTTTAAAATTGACATGTTGCTGCTATAATGGATTTACAATCGCTTGCATGAGTTTGGAATATGAACATTATAGCTTACCCATAAGTTTAACAGTTTCGATTGTCCATTTCGATTGAAACATTCGTTTTTTCGCTCACAAAGTGTATATAACACGCATCGCCGATCTGGCACCCAGAGGTCTTGGAGCATTTGCACAGCCCGAGATACCAAGCGTGCATGGGACGATGACTACCCGCATCATCAGCTTCATGGCCAACGAGTGCTGTTGATCTCACCCAGAAGTACGAAGAATTCACATCGAACAAAGCTTTCAAGCCATTCCTCTTACATCTGTCGGCGTGAAATCTAGTTCGTGTACCGCCGTAGAGTGAAGGAGCAAGCAGCAGTATTGCTCTGGTATTCAAATTCGCTGCACTCACGGCGTGTAGAATGGGCCCGAGCAACCTGCTGCCAGAGTAGCCAGTATTGCCAGCGTGACCGACTGTGTAGCGGATTCTAGACTTGTGATTTGATCTTCGGCGGAAACTTAAATAGGGCTCGAACAATCTCCAGCAAGCTGACCTTTTTCATGGCTGTTTGCTTACAGTTGGGATCGTTTCCACATAAGGGGCATAAGTGGAATTAATCGATAACGCATAGTCATCTGTATAAACTTGACGTATTTTGGCTATAGCTAATGGATAATTCATCTTTCCTGATACCTGCACTGTTTGGAAACCTTATATTTAGCTATATAAGAATCTTGAACAAGGCCGTTTCGCACAGCCTAGCACGCTCTCCTGCGCGAAAATTTCTGGTATGGGGGTACCGAAATCTCACTTTTCCTGGAGACAGCGACTAGAGTAATTTAGAGGAGGGTTCTAAAAGACATCTTTGAACTGAGATCATCTTGTGAGTCGCCGCTTAAGAACCCCTAACTCCCCTTGCCGCCGATGAAGTCGTCATCAACATCTAAAGGGTGTCCAAATTCGCAGCACTCACATCATATACGGCACTGGAGGTCCTCTCTATGATAGCAATATCCCAGTCTTAGCATACTCAACCGTGTTTTGATCTTTGGTAGATATTTCCAAGGGTAAACTTGGCATGTTGGTACTATATTCGATCTATTAAACGTCTATAAGGATACCACAGCTATCAAATAAGGAATAATCCTAGGGCAAAGACCAAACAAGAGGCTTAACTACTTCTCTTAAGTGTGCTTCTCTGACGGCTCAGTTGCGAAGCGGACTATACTCGATGATCAAGGCACGATACAGCAGCCAACTCTTGATCTCAGAATTGTCGCTTGAACCCACGCCCACCCATTCTGCTCGACTTTCCGAGACCGACCTTTTTACTCAATCCATGAACTGGCCACGACCCAGGAGATCAGCATGTAATATTATCGTCCGCTAAACACATACACCATGCGTCGTTATGCATGCTTGACGATGCTTACTTACGCGAACTGAGAAGGTCCGGCAAAGTGAAGAGTAAATCACTGCAGTTGGTGAGAGTAGTAGTTTTCCTGGCCCTAGAGACAGAGGCACTGGATTCTGATTGCCTGACATGATGATATTGGTTGAGAAGAGCAATTCTCACGAGCAGGAGGCATAACTATATAGGAAAAGCTGCCATGATTCCTACTTGCCATGTCAGAATACTGATGGCTATGAACATGGATCTGTTGCAATCAAGATCTGTAATGGCTGAAGCTTATCTCTTAGATATCCTGCACAAGTTTTTGGACTAAGAACCGATATGGTATAATAGAGCAGGCATATAAACACGGCATAGCAGTGATTTACTAGCCAGTATAGTTCCAAAAAGCTGCCCTGACCAAGTCGATACTATTTGGAAACGCCACGAACCTGTCGAGAGCGATATGACATTGCGGCAATTCAAATCGACCATAGGCCCGCGAATACTCCCTGCAAGCCGAGGTGCTGACGGGCGAGGAGTGAACCTAACTACACTGAAGGCACCTGCTCCCCTCCAGACATGACTTTCGTAAACTTCTGAGTCGCTGGTGTGCCTGAGACTCCCTTGGAGAACAGCCTTCCGAGCAAGCCTGAGATGAATTATTTACTACATGTGATGATGAAGGGTCCCATCATCGGATACATCGATTGAGATGGAATCTTCCAGAGGTAGATGTGTCAAGTTCACACACTATTTGTGATGGCATTTGCGGTTGCAGGTGCTCTTTAAATATCTTGATGGTGTCTGTGAACATCCTTTTCTTTGGTTCTACTGAATGATACCAAATGAGCGCGGAATGATATGGGATTAACCACAATCTTCAATCATGAATACCACACGCATAGCTGGGGCATTAAATCTGGTTCAACATGGCAGGACAGTTAAGAATACATCACAGATCAGCTAGCTTAACTTAGAAACATAATTTAATGAGCCACAATGACCAGGCTAGTATCAGTCGCCCTAAGGGTTGTAGTAAGAAGATTTTCGGCTTGTTTGTTTATAAATCCCAGGCCCATCATCTTCCGAAGATGGGAAGAGTCCTTGAGCACACCGCCGTCGCCCACACTTGGGATGACGATGGCCACTCATACGAGCGGCGCCTCTCTCAAGTAGGGGGCAAAGTCAAAAACCGGGTGCAACGGAAGCAATCCCTCGATATGTATGTTGGAAGTCGGAGCACTCCTCGCGCAGCCACGCGTGAGAAGTCTGACAGATTTCTATGATTCCGAAGAGCCGCTGGCGGGAGGTCCTATAGACGACTGTTTACTAATATGCCCCAGTTGGGAAGCAGTATGCCAAAATCATATCTGGGATGTCGGCAGTTCGTTTGTGCTGTAGATCCATTTGTCCACGAGTGAAGTGACTGGTGTGGATGCCATTCCTATATAGCTCTTACGAACAGTGACAAAAGCGGCTACCAGCTTCTCGACCTCGAATCAATGCTTTTTGTGAGCCTCAGCATCTACTTGACTGTTATTGAACTATTGAATACCGCTTTCTATTGCTATTGGAATAGTTAGTCTTTCATTTTCGCTTAGTTCTTAGATGAAAGCTGATTCGACATGGCATAGCAGACAGGTATACGCCACATACTAGCCTGCTTAACCCATCTATATACGCTCAGAACCCTCATACCACCTGCTCCCCGGTTGTAACTGGATGAGAAATATGCCTAACAGTTAATAGAGACAGCCTTTCTTGCACGCGACGTACTGTTGCTCTTATACATCAATCTAACTATCCAATAGCCGCAAAGTAACAACTAAATCCTTCCCCCTAAATGCATCTTCTCTCGAAACACCCCCTCCATCACTGGCTCTGCTTACATATAAAACCTCCTAGAACCCTCGCAGTGAAAGGCTTCTCTACCCCTCCACGCATCCTGCATCCCCTTCCACGAGCCACGCGCGCAGTTGAGTATAGAAGCTGACCCGGACCATTCTCAACAGCAGTACCATCACCATGGCCAGCCGATACGAACGCCCTCACGCAAGATGGCTTGCACCCTGTGCCTGACGTCCTCGGTCATGAAGTTAGGCGTCATTGCCCAGGGAGGAGTGATCGCCCACGAAGCCGCATCGTACCCAGCCTCCTGATAGGTAGGTATGGGATATCTTCCGGAGCCGAATGCATCTATGACTGAGTTTTGTATCCATCCATCTTCAGGGCCCATCTCCAGTTTCTCTGCTCGGTGTGGCTCACCGCCAGTATGGCAGCAATATGGTGGGTGGTTTCCAGTTGTTCGGTGTTTCAACCCCTAGGACAGAAGTGATCTGCTATTTATGAGACTTGAGGAACGACTTGATAATAGGTTCCTTGGTTATTCAGGGTGGCTTCCTAGCTAACAAGCTAATGACACACCGACAGTAGCCCTGAGGTTGACAGAGGGCTTAGGCAAGGTTTGCAATCGATTGATAAAGTCTTGTGCTGCAGATACGTTCAACTTAGCTCTCGGATAACAAACAATATGAACGTGGCATAGCAGATAGATAAACGTGACACATCAACTAACCTTGCCTTCCATACACACTCAAAAGACCGTATCAAACAAGATGCGGTAAAAGTAGTCATAGTAGTGTTATTATTCTCATTTCTTACCGGCCGGCTAAACTTGCTAACTGATTGTCCGACTACATTGAATTCAGAAATACCCCTTTTCAAATCCATTCTTTCCTCCCAAAAGGAGCCGAAGACCAAAAACGCCAGGGTAACAAATTTGGTATTCCCATACTGTCCTTATGATTCGATGATGCATGATATATAATTTGCAGTTTGTTTGAAGATTAAATAGTCGTGCTGAACTTGTTGTTTGGTGTATTGTTTGCTGGTAGGTGTAGGCGTATATGATGAACCGGGTGGTGTCGTTTTGCCGACGCTATGCCTTCAAGTGGCGACGCTGCGTGGCGTTGTTCAAACTTCCCATGTCAAATCGGGTCGTGGTCCTTTCATCACTTATCCAATGAGTTCGCCTCCTCTCCCTCCCTATAGATCAAGGTAATATGATGCTGTCTATTATGATTGGCCATAACTTGGGGTCGGCAACTGTTTTCGAATCGAGAATTTGTCAGGTATTTCAAGCTGTAGAGTCTGGCTTTTCATCCCAGCCCCATACTTGTGAGAGGTATTTCTCCATGTTGACACGTTTGCTGCGCATCTCAACCATCCAAGGATGCTCCAGCATTCGCCAAGGGGTGGCTCGGCGACTGGGTTCTTTCTCAAGGCTATTGTCACACACGTCAGTCTTGAAACCGGCCACATTGGGGTTGTAGATTTCTTACCAGCACTCAATGAAATATTTAAAGCTGTCACTCCAGAATATGTTGGCCTCCGGCTCATCCTTGAGCTTGGGAATCGCTTGCCGGACGATATAGGTCAACAGATCGATAAGACCAGCCTTGGGCTGCATCTCTGTTCCGTCGGCGGGGAAGGGAAACCGATGCTGTGCTACTTCGAGCAGTGTGACACCAGTAGACCACACATCCGAGGTGATGGTGTAGCTTTGACCTGTGATGCGCTCAGGTGCCATATAGTAGCTTGTGCCGATGAACGTATTGGCCTCACCCTTTGTTCCGAAATCACCAGACACGCCGAAATCGCAGAGCTTGACCTCGCCGCTACGGCAGAGCAATATGTTGGAGGGTTTGATATCACGATGAATGATCTTCTTGCCGTGGAGATAGGTAAGACCACCTAATACACCTTCGGCAATCTTACCAAGCACTTTCTCGCCTGTCCGTCCACCGAGCCTCTTAACTTCTTTGTAGATACTATCAAGGGAACCGCCCTCGCAAAACTCCATGGCAATTGAGATGGTGGCAGTTGCTGGGTCAACGAATGCTCCGTAATAACGGCAGATATGCTCTGAAGCGCACTCTTTATTGAAGTTGATCTCGCGCACGATCTGTTTCTTGACATCGGGATCTGGATTTGTGGTGATGACCTATAACCGCACATCAGCATGAGAAACGAATCAATGAATTAGGTAATTCACCAACCTTCAGGGCGAAGATGGTCTTTCCTCCATTCAACCGGCACCTTGTAACAGCACCTCCAGCACCCTCACCCAGGCCGTCCAACTCGACAATTCGCTTTTCCATGCTAGCGATCCTCCAGCCGTCATCGTCGAGATCTTCTACATCAGCAGTTCTTGCTTTATCCAATGTCAGTTTGTCGAAGGTATTCTCGAGTCCTTGCATGCTTCCATCGCGCTCCATACCAATGCCGCCCTCACTCCTTTCCGAATAAATGGACCCGACGGCAGAGATAGGGTCCGGGGTGCCTTGAGGGCGTGACCCGATACCATATTGTGAAGCAAATGACAGGGCTGAGAACTGCGAGCCGGCTGATGTGGGATTACTCGCCCGGCCGTCGAGTGGCCCAAAGCTACCAGATCGCGAGTGCGCTGCACTGCTTTCACTACCACCGCTGGCTGACTGGCCGGGCTGTACGAAGGGTCGGCCCTGCTCATAGGGAGCAACAGTGCTGCCCATGGGGGTAGCAACGTGTACTGTAAGTGGAGGTCGTGCTGCAGGGCCGCCGGCCATAGCGCTGCCCAGAGGTTTCACATTGGGAGACGGGGGAATGGCAAGACCCAGCCTGGGTGTTCGGGCACCGCCAGGGCGACCGCCGAGTGCTGGGCGGAGCGGTGCAGGAGACGACGACATGAGGGGAATGGGAGTTGAGGTTGGTGGTGTACCAGCAATGTTGTCACGCGGTGCGTTAGGAAAGGGGACCTTTGATCAGGACGACAAGTTAGCATGCGGGGGCGCGGCTAATTTTCCACGTGTCGATATGATAGACAAAGGAAAGTTGGGCAGAGAAAGGAGAGAAAAGACGAGGCGAAAATTACATTCAGCGCCGCAGACTCAGAGCCCTGGGCAGAGCTGCCGTGTTCAGACATGTTGTTGGACCCCTCTCTACTTAATAGGCAGCCCGAGAGCCGGGCTAATTAAGCGGCAGGTCGAGCACCGAGAAAGAAAAGGGCCGAAGCGAATGCAGCGACGTGGCGAGCCGTTGAGAAGCCAGAGAGTGTAGTACAGCAGTAGTACGAAGAAGGACGAGAGCGATGTGGGATGTCGAGGAACGAGAGGCTGCGTCGGAGTGGTTCGCGGTCGGTGAGCGGGGGGAAACGGAATAATGCCCGTGGATGGTGGCGACGATGGCGGTGATGCAACTGTAACTTTCAGAAATTCTGCCACTGCAACTCAAGCTTACATACGATGGATTGATCAGACAGATGGAAAAGTAGAGAATGGAGCTTTTCGAGAGGAAGAACAAGATAAGAGACAGGACACGGCTGTTATTGCCCCCCTCCTTCTTGTGGATGTTTGGGTGCCCAGTGTGTGCAGGGGGTGACCCAGTCCGAGCCATTCACTTAACTTGACGGGAGCCGCTCGATTCGGAATGATGTGAGGAGCTTGCCGAGTTCCCTGCTTCCAGGCGCATGATAGCGCTGGGGGTGGAGACTCGACATCCTCTTGCAGCTTGCTTGTGTACCTCATTTGAGGGTAGTACAACCCTCATCAGCTGTAGGGTTTTTTTTTTTTTTTTTTTTTTTTTTTGGTTGACGCATCCCTTTTCTTTTTCGTGTAAATTTGAGCATGAAGTTATAAAACGGCTGTACTATTACGTAGGTGTTGAGAAGCAGGTAAGCTTGATTATATCACCTAATACCGCCACTTGTAGTGGGTGATCTATGATGTTCCTTTTACCTACTACAGGTACCCATAGCTCTTGAGACTTCTCAACCTTTCATCTGCCAAGGGCCCAGATGTTCGTGATAGGAACACTTGTCGAGAATACTAATTCATATGGATTCATCTTAGATATTATCCAATATAGGTAGGTATGTAGACAGTCCTGTAGCTTCGGATAGTGACTGCCTACTCGGGCAGCTCCTGGTCTGTTGGTTGAGAACTGTCCCGGGCCGAGGTATCATTGCTTGGAGCGAGCTTATGAGTACCAAGGAGAGAATACTGTTTTGCTCAGCTCAGCTTTGTTTCGGATTTTGGATTATGAGACAGTACATCAGCGGTTAAGGAATTCTCCCAATCAGAAGTATTTCAAACCAGCAAACATCCCATCCGATCATCCGACCTGGAGGGCGAGCGAAAGGACAGACAATGCGAAAAACGATCGTCGCACACATCATTTCGTGGTCACTCATGGGGAAACACGTCAAGAAGCGCAAGGGGAGGTTTTGACTTTGCACTTGCAGGGATGCGACAGGTACGAGTACCGGCTCGATCGCCTGGGAATGACAGGCCCCAAGTCACAATCTGAGGGGCACGCTTAACGTCGAATCGTCGTCTTTCTCTCCATGCCCACCAAGCTAGGATAATCAGTCAGCTGTGCGCATCCTGCATCCCAAGCAAACTTCCTTGCATTCGGAGCTACCGCCGCTGGCAACCCTCTCTATCTAGTGCTACGAATCGCTTCAGGTTGTGTCAGATAATAAGTGTTATGTTACAGCTATTCAAGGGTGCTGGGGTGGCAAGTCGGATGGGCAGTGGCAGCGGAAGGATTGCAGATGATGAATCCTTTGCTGTAATTAATAATAAGGGCCCCGGTTGAGCTGAAGAGTTCATCTATGCCAGGCGTCTATTCGATCGCGGGCGTTACATCACAGCAGGTGCCGACCCCCCGTGCATGCACGAAACGGACCCCAAGCAGCCACCACGTTTATTCTCTAAGGGGTTGCAGACGAAGGGTTTTTGTGTCAGCATGGGGTCTGAAATGCCCCAGGGCTCTTATTCTTTCCTATCAAGTTTTCAATAATGTGGTCCAGTACTTACGTGTTCCTCCGGTCTCCATGTGCAGGTGATACATTATTTGGCGAGATGAGATGTTTACTGGTGCAAAACAATGGAGATGGCACGGTGCATACGTAATGTGTAGCGAATGGGCAAGAGGTAGGTATTGAGCCTCCATTGAAAAGCAGGCATTACTTGATCAAAAGACAATGCACAACCTGTGTGGATCGAACCCGACTTGACGGGAGGATGTAGACGCGCGCCTATTCGAAACGCTGCATTGATTGGTGAGGTGTCATTCCCCCACACAACTCTACTAGTGCTGTTCCACCTTCAGGCGGGCATCGCCGCCGACGCCGCCAATCCTTATCTTATCGGCACCTTTTTTGATATTGATTGATTTTTCATACCATCGCCTCGATCACACGCCATTGCCCTTGACTATACCAGAAGGAAACTGCGCTTAAGGCAAGGATTCTGCAGTAGGCTGGAAATGTCATCTGCCGCCGATTCGGACCTGGAGAGTGGCCCAAAAAACACCGTGTCAAGTCCAATCAGTCCCTCAAGATCTCGGTCTCAGTCCAATTCTGGATCCGAGTCCGACTCTCTCGATGATGGCGCCTCCCGTAAACGGCGCAGATTATCCAATGAGTCAGTTGAGATAGACGGCAAGGGTTTCTCCTCATTATCGACAAGTGTGCCTTCTAGAATAACGCAAAAGGCCGCCCCCTCTCAAAAGAGAAGCATTCTACAAGAACCTGCGCCTGTGTCTGTGGCGGAAGCAAAGGTCACTGTCCCAGTGGATGCATCATCATCTTTTGCAGACTTGAAATTGAAGCCATGGCTCATCCAATCTCTGGCAAATATGGCTATCAAGCGCCCCACACGCATTCAAGGAGAGACCATACCAGCCATTCTAGAAGGACGAGATATCATTGGTTCATCTAGAACGGGTTCAGGAAAGACAGGTATGCATAAAGGTGTACTCTAAAACCGATATAAGACTTACTCATGTTCTCTCTGCAGTTGCTTTCATGGCCCCTATCCTACAGTTGTGGTCTCAGGATCCAAGCTCGATATACGCAGTCGTTCTCACGGCCACTAGAGAGCTTGCACTGCAGATAAACCAGCAGGTCCAAGCTATAGGCTCGGTGCGGTCTCTCAAGACCTTATTAGTAACAGGTGGAGCGGATATGCGTGCTCAAGCCATCGGTTTGGCGCAACGACCTCACATCGTGATTGCTACACCGGGGCGTCTGGCGGATCATATCAAATCATCTGGTGAAGACACCATTGCTGGCCTTAAAAGAACCAAATTTGTTGTCCTCGATGAAGCAGACCGTCTTCTTGCTGCGAATGGACCGGGTAGTATGCTTCCAGACATCGAGGTAGTCTTGGGAGCATTACCCCCGTCGACTGAAAGGCGTAAGTGCGATACAAATCAGTGCCCCTTTCTTACATTGTGAGGAATTATTGCGACTAACCCACTTCAGAAACTCTACTTTACACGGCCACTGTAAGGAACCTCTCTGAACTATCATATCCCTCTCAACTCCTTTCCAAGAGGCAGGAGGTTTCATGAATACCTCTCAGTTATGAGGGATCAGACTTTCTTGATGAACAACACATTCTAACAGTGAACGCCCGTAGATCACGCCTGAAGTGCGGGCCTTGAAAGACATGCCAGCCAAGCCTGGAAAGAAACCGGCCTTTGTATGTGAAGTCGATACGCAGCGGCTGGCTGTTCCCGACACACTACGTCAAATGTACCTCCAGGTCAACGTTACCCAGTGAGTTTCCATTGCATAACACGTCTTAGATGAAAATGGCGGCATAACTAACTATGTTGGTTGTAGTAAGGAGTACTATCTCCACGCATTTCTGTTGACAGACGAAAACGTCGATAAGTCGTTGATCATATTCTGTAACAGAGCCTCAACGGCACAATGTACGTGGAGTCCCAGTTTACTCCCCAGTCCTTCATTATTTCAGATCTTTCTTACGGCGGGCTCAAATCTAGTTTTCACCTTCAGACTTACTAACATCGAAATCCACAGATCTCCACCACCTGTTACGACTTCTCGAACATCGCGTAACTGCTCTTCACTCCAAATTACCCCAACATGAGAGAACCTCAAATCTCGAGCGATTTCGAGCTCAAGCTGCCCGCATTCTAGTCGCTACAGACGTAGCCAGTCGGGGCCTGGATATTCCCGAAGTTTCACTGGTCGTGAACTACGACATCCCCCAAGAAGGAGACGACTACATCCATCGCGTCGGTCGTACAGCCCGAGCCGGTCGCAAGGGTGATTGTGTGTCCTTCGTAGGTCTCCGAGACGTAGACCGGATTCATAATATAGAGCAGCGCGTAGGCGGGAAGCAGATGGAGGAGTGGAAAGAAGAGGGTGTGAATTTGGAGACGAGATTCATCCGGGATCACATGAAGATCGTCAGCGAGAAGAAACGGGAGGCCTTACTCAATATTGAGGAGAATAGGGAGGTTGGTGGTAAGAGGAAGAAGACCAAGCTGCGATTGCAGCCATAGTATAATGGATGCCCTACCAATTGAATCGCTTTGAGTGTATTTCACAAGAATCGCATTAACAGACTTTGAATGAATAGGTAATATATGTCAATCTGCTGCTAACTAGGTACTAATCTACTGCCTACTAACAGATATGATGTGCTTTCTTGATCTGTACGGTTGTTGATATCATGTGATCGTCATCTCTTTCAAGTCTTTCGTGCTCAGGGAGAGGAACTTTACGTCTTAAAAAAAAAAAGCATGAATGTTGAACAGCATGAACTCACCTTCCCGTAACCTGAAGGCCCGAATTGAGCAGAGCTCAGCAAGGGAAAGAGCAGACAGGGTTCACAGCCAGCATCAAAGGGGAGAAAAGGACTTTACCCGGTCTACCTACCTATTCCCACAGCCTCCTCTATATATATGTAATGCAGGGGACATCGCAGAACTAACATGTCTATGCAAACCATCCCTCTTAAGCCCCATTGGAGCATTCCTAGTAAGGCTCACAGCCAGGGTAGCATTGAACCCCCTACGTTGGGAAGTAGAGATGGGGTTACACCCGGCAAGCTCACCTCCCTGCATCGATCTTCTACCAGAGATAGACAGCCTTTGGCCCCTTTCCTTGTCGGAAGTACATTGTCATCGAGATGAAGGATTGTGAGGCTGCTTTGAATGCATCGCTGGGACGGCCTGAGTGAGTGAGTGAGTGAGTGTCGGATAGCCGGCGATGTTGGATGACGGTACACATGCGTATGCGGGTTCTTTTGCCAACGCGACCGATTCGCTCCGTCGATTGATTGTTCGTAGCCTATACGTGATACGAGGGCTATGGCCATCTCTCGGCAAGTCGGGAAGTGGCCATACAGGCTATGAGTATAGAAAATTTCTTCTAAGCCGACTACTTTACTCCCGAGTCTGAGCTGATCAAAATAACAGGAATAAACGGCGGAATTGACTGTCCCAAACCCGTGGCCTATATGGCATGAGTTCGCTGAGCGAAGGCGGAAGTAGGATAGGCACCCTCGGTCAGTCTCTATAATCAAACGATCTCATCGTAGTTGGAAGAATGGCCAATGGTTCGAGGCTGAGAGGTTGGCAGAGTTACTTCTGCATGGCCGCTCGGTATGCCACCTTAAAAATCTGACTCTTTGTCGGCTACGGTACTGCGTAGCACTTGTGGTCCACGTGGACAGCCTTACTCCTAGCCTCCTTGTGATGGGAGACAAAACTGCAATGCAACACTAGGAATTTCTAGAGCTCCTGTGAGACGATGAACTGGTTTGTACAACTCGGGTCCGCGCAAGCCATGTCGACTCTGGTAGCGGTACGATGATGGTCGTAAGGCTGTGGGAGCCTTGATGGTCTTTCGACGAGTTCGGCGGTGTTCGGACTGAACCTCTGGGAATAATCCAGAGTTCTGTGCAGACGTATGCCCTCCGAGAGTAGACAGGTAGAGATCTGAGTAGTATCATGGGTCTATAATCACCGTTCCTCGGTTCAAATATACGTCAGCTAGCCCAGAGCCTTGCTCAGGGTTGCGTCGGCCATCAACTATCAGCCAACAAATCCATCGTCGTCCGACAAACAAACTTGGTGGCTATGTCGAGCAAACGCAGACGTGTGCGAGGTGTATACTCGAAGCAATGAAAACGGATGCTACCTAGCACCAATAAATGCCAGAGACTCGGGAAAGGGTCGTTACACAGGGTAGTCAAAAGTGTGCGGTTCGACGAGACTTAAGAGGAATTAGTCGAAAGAGCTGGCGACGATAATTGGAGACGGAATAGACAGCCGCGTCGGTAAGGGAAACAGTGCTCCGAGTTTAAAACAAGAAGACAACCGGCATCTTGACACTTGACCCTCGCAGCTGTTCGGGTGACGGTGGTCGATCGAATATATATACATCAGAAGGGGTGAATGTCAGCCCCTGCGTTCGATGCAACATAACTTCCCAGTAATAGCAACGAGAATATCTGATATATCGAACCTCTATACGGAAGCCTCAGGTATCACATGTGAAGAGGCTTGCCTTGTCTCAAAAAGTTTTTCCCACGTGGTTCCCATTGGGAGTGGGCTGCTGATGAGAAAAGAACTTGGCACGAACCTTGGCGGATGGCATCGTCAGCAATGAAGAGCTGAGGCGCCTCGCTTAGCTGAGTGCTGAGGTCTTAGAGTAATGGCGCGGCGTAACTTCCGTTTCTTGTGACCAACACTTTCACGAAGTTGGAACTTGGCGAAGATATCATCCATTAAGTGTAGTTTCTAGAACGAGGTCTACGGCCCAGTTGACCATGGCAATGCCGATTGATATGCAACCCTAAAGGCGCTTGCTTGGGCATAGTTGCCTTACGGAGAAGCTATTGATATCTCGTCAGCGATGTCGAAGCTGGAATTGACAAATAACTCAAGCAGGCCATGGTAATAATAGCACAGATCTAGGCAATCGGTTGGCATAATGGTTATTTAGCGGGGCCGCCACCGCTGCAGAATCGTTTAAGCTTACTGTTGCAACTCCACGGCTCGCGCTAGCCGACGATGGTTGAACATGATTGTGATCATGATTTGCTGGAAGGACTTTATGGTTTTGGATCTATCGCTTGTTCCTGTCCTAGCATTCAGACTGCCAAGCAATTGCTGCTGCGTAAATGGGCACATCACCCACAAGGTGAAGTAAATTTAAATCGAACCAAGTCGCCGTACACCCTCAGCGAATGACAGTCAGCTAGGGCAGTAGAACAGGATCAATAGAGGGACTTTGAACGCCACAAACAAGATTCATTATTTTGTAGGTAGTAAGTACGTAAGTGAGTTTATACGAGATGCGCACAAGCGTGCGCATAGTCTTTCAGCCCTTCATAGGGAAATTTGACTCAAACATATCGAATTTCGGTTGTTCAGTTGAGGAGTTCAACTCTCGGGGCCCGTACCCCGGAGTTGTGTTGATTTTTTACGGGGCAACAAGATTAGGTAAGTGACGGGACCGTGCGATTTGCATCTTTTAGTCACTGTTCCCTAGTCAATGCATACACCTAGCTGCACGGATCCCTGTTTCACAGCCAATTCGAGAAGAGCTCTGAGACGGATACAGAACAGAAAACTGTCATCCCAACCAACCTTTTTCCCCAAGAATGATAATAGAGTTATTATTGTCACGCTATCTTCTGGTGATCCCCGTTGTCGAACCGTATATTGCCAATTTCGAATTAGGGTCCTTATTATTAGAAGTTGCATGGACATCTCCCGTCCAGATTTATTTGTGCAATCTCCATGTGCCCCCTCACGTTATGGATAGTACACAAAGCTCATATGTACGGTGGATGGACATCAAAGGTCGCCAACAAGAAGAGGCAAGTACTCAAGCCGGTGACACGACATGGCCGTAACTACTCTAAAGAAAGACCATGCTCTATCGTCATCAGCTAGTTAGCGATCTACATCTATCTACACGTGGCTCCCAGAAGGAGGCGAGACGGGAGGTGCAGAATGCATCTAGAAAGAGGCGGCCTAGTTTCCTAGAAGGGATGTGATGAGTAACCACAAACGGCCATCGATGTACTCTGCCTGCCCTGGTCCCGGGGTATTGTCATCCACGGAATCCAGTCATGGAGGGAGGCTAGACCCTCTCGAGATTACTGTCGGATCCTTTCGTGAGCCTTGACGGATTACTATGGGGCTCGGCGCTGCAGCCCATGTGTGAGTTTCATTAGAAGTTAGTAAACTGCAGCAGCAGAGATTCGTGGTATTAAAATGCCATCGTTCTGCCCCTCTCAGGGTCTTCCTCTCGCTTCTTTGTCACTCCCAAGTCGCTTTCCATTCTTATCGCCGACCTCCTCGTCGCAGAGTCTTCTTATTCTTTCTCTTCTGATCTTCCTTGTAACCTAACCAACAATGTCTTCCCAAGTGTTCACCGACCGTGATCTGGAGAAGCAGTCTGCTTCGACCATCGCTCCCGTCGCCTCCATGGGCCACCGCAAGTCGAGACTCGCCAGCGCCAACCCCCTGGGTCTCCTTGCTTTTGGCCAGTCTCTTTTCATGCTTTCTATCCTGGGCTTCCACCCCCGTGGCGTTACCGCCACCAACATTGTTGTCGGTAACTACATCTGGATGGGTGGTGTCGCTCAGTTTGTCGCTGGTATCATCGACTTTTGCGCTGGCAATGCTGTATGTATAAGGAGCCTGTTATTGAAGAGGGGCTAAACTAACGAGTCAAATCCAGTTCGGTGCTACTGTCTTCTGCGGCTACGGTGCATTCAACTTGGCTTATGCTACCAACTTCATCCCCGGCTCTGGTATTCTCGCTGCCTACAGCACTCCCGAGGGTGTCCCCACCGATGAGTTCTACCAGGCCATTGCTCTCTTCATCTGGTCTTGGTTCATCATCACCTTCATCTTCACCGTCGGTGCTAGCCAGGCCAACTACACCCTCTTCAGTCTTCTGTCCATTGCCGATGTCACCCTCATCCTCCTCGCCACTGGTTTCATGATGGGGAGCGAGCGCCTCATGATGGCTGGTTCTGGTACTGGTCTGGTTGCTGCCTTCATATCATGTAAGTTGCCATCTCATTTATAAAATGACGAGAACTCACTTCGCTAACACATGAGATAGTCTATGCGGCTGCGGCATACCTCTACGTGGATGGTGTTACTCCCTTCACCCTCCCTCTGTTCCCCATCCGCAAGGACCGCATTGTCTAAATCGATTTCGGCGACGGCTAAATTTGGAGCTTCGTTCTCGATTTGCAGGAACAATATACCCAAGGTCCAACTTCATTTCCTTTTGGCTCTGCGATGAGAGTACAGCTCTCAAATTTCTGGTAGATTGTACATAGACAGCTTTCATGGATTAGCGACTTCGGCATTCATCACGTATATATCTAGTTGGGCGGTATGCACCAAAATCAAACTCATATCCTCCATATACTTCACTTCTTACTCACCGTGACATTCGTTTCACATTAAATACACAGCATTTTAATCGTCTCTTTGCTGGCGCCTATAATACATCTCAGCGAGGCGAGTATCTTGATTGTGAGTCTTTGTTCCATCCTGAACCTTACTTCGCTTTTAATTTGCCCTTGTTTCTTGTGAGACAGGATCCAAGTTTCATAACTTATCGTGACTTGAGATTTGGCGCCTTGTGAGTGGCAGTGGATAGCGACCCTGCGTTGAAGTAGCGTCACTCTCGTCAAGTAAGCAGAACACAAAGCAAACTTGTCCCGCCAACAAATGAACACAGTCTCGGCTTCGAAGTGACAAGATTGCATGCATTGGTCAACCACGTGATGAACATGCTCTCTGTCCGAGATAACAACTATATCATTCGAGATAACCAATACACGGCCTGGAGGCGGCTACACAAACCCAAAATACAAATGGCGGCTGTGTTTTCGACACTACCGAAACTGTACGACAGCAGTAGTGGCATTCGCGGCATTTGAGAAAGTCTCTACAGTACGAAGCATTGTTGTTATTCTTGGTAACAAGCCATACGGTACCTGCTTCTCATTCCACGAGATCGAGATTCTAGAACATTGCTAGAAGCTAGTAACATGTGGCTAAAGTTCGCAACAAAGTCTAAAAAGACCGTACATGCCCGTTTCTCAAATCCTCACCTCGCATGATCGGGTCAAGTCCTAGCAGAGGTGCATGGCCCGACTCTTGCGGCAATGATCTGACATACTTTAATCCTTTATGGGGAGGTAGACGATGTTTCGCCAACGGTCTCGACGTCGAGAGCATTCCATGTATAAAGGGCTGACAATTCCCGCTCACGGCTTCGTGAAGTGATCCCCATGATGATGACGACCTTACAGAGCAAGATAACAAATTTCACCTGTATGAGTGCATACCCGGCCACTTCCGTACTTCGTCACGCTAGATCCATGATCATGATCATGATACGGCTTTCAAGGTTGCCCTCATTCTCCGCAAATTACTAGGTAAATCCCAGGACAATTGGTCCATCGGATCATCGGAAGCCGGAGACCGCGAATATATCGAGTATCTTCATGATTGGGATCTCACACCAGGTATTTGGAAAAACACTTGTTTGAAGCTTGTCACGTAGGTTTCAATTATAACAGTCATTAAAACTTGCCTCACGTGTCATAAGTTTGAGAAAATGATCATCACTTGTTATCTTAGTATGGGACAAGGTGATCGCTCTTCTTTTCAATGATAAGCTTGAACCACATACTTCGAAGAACCGGTTCTTAATCTGGATTACATGTGTGCCTCTCTATAAAAGATGCGACGGCCGCGCTGAAAAGAGTTACATAGGGAGGCCATTTTGAAGGGTCGATGTTTCCATAAAATTGAAGTGTTTATTTCATCCTTAGATGCACAATTTCGTTGAATTCTGCAAGCCTATTCCTAGAGTTGTACAGGTAAACGAGGTGAGGAACACATGGAAAAGATAGTCAATCGCCACGCAGCAGCCACAGCTGCATAGATAACAGCAAGGTAAACCAAAGCTGCACCGTAATGGGAAGATGCTTACACCCCCATGTTCTTTTGACGAGCCAATGAGGACTAATGGCTTCGTTGCCAAGACGCCAGGCCTCACTTATCCTACTCCATAAAGCATGAAGACTGATGAATCCTCAGCGCCAGGGCTATAACGTATTTGTCAAATAAAACACAAAAAAAAAAAACCAAGCTCTTATTAAAAGACAAGGGAGGAAACACATGAGTGACGAAACAAACAGAGCGAAAGCTACAAGGCGGCAAAGGGGACAGATCTGGAATTCTCAACATACTGAAACCCGGCAATTCAAATCCAGAGACCCAACGGAACCTCCTTGATTTTGGCTCCCGTGCCTCAGACGCAGAGCGGGAATGGGAGAGCGGTGAAAGGGGAGTAAAAAAAGATTGTGAGAAAAACGATACCTATAGATGAGCTTGATGGTCAGCACTAGATCCCTATTCGTGGTCAGATAAGCTTAAAGTCGGATGCTTCTACAGGTTTATCCCTAAAATAAGAGCACATTCCCCACAGCATCTTTACCTCCGACAGCCCTAAAGTACCGTATTTATCGATTTCCAGAATAACCAAAGATTAAATTTTTATAATAAAATCGACAAAATTCTTTTAAAAAATCAGATATCGAGTTGAAAAAAAAACTAGACCATTTTTGCGTCGTAGGTTCTCGTAAAATAGATTAATTTTCCGGCTTGGCGGAACAAAACCGTTGTAGTTCTCTACTACGGAAAAGTGCCATTATTTCAGGGATAAACCTGTAGTGTCGCACCAACCACCCAGAGTGGGAAATCGAGACGGCGCCGCCGTCCTGGGTACAGTACGCATGGACGATACCGGCAGTGCTGTGCATCCATTGGCAGCACCCTTGAGCGCCACCGTATTTTACGGTTTGCCCTAATCCAAGGCAACTTCGTCCCTATACGGAGTATTCCGTACCGAAATTTCCTCCTTGTATTGCACTTTTTATCCTGCTACATTAGCGTAGTTTTCGTCGTTAACCACATATGTTCATAGCCCTGTCAACGCACGCGGGACATGGTTATCTTAAGTCTAGGCCACGCGGGCTGCCAGGTTGCCACAGTAGCTTGCTAGTTGCTAGGCGCGCCTGTGCCCTTCACTACTATTGCTTCCTTCAATCATCCATCGAGCCTATTCAATATCTGCTTGTACGAATACGGATAAGGATGAAGTATTAATCGAAAAAAAAAAAAAAAAAAAAGGAAAGAAAAAAAAGAATCTACGCCGTATGAAGGTGGTCACGCGCGACGTGGATGGAACGCCAAAGGCTGTTTTGTTCTTGATCATCGCAGGGAACTACAATGGCATTATCGTCGTCTTTGCTGCTACCATACTTGGTCTGGGTGATAAGGCGACGAAGACACACCAGGATATACTACACTTCCTTGCTTTTTACCGCCAGTGAGACTTCAAGTGATATGATCCCCTGGCATGGGTGGTCAGAAATTAACACCTCCCGGTGCGAGCTTACCCCACCAACTGTCGGCGACTGTGCTTGATGCAGAAGAAGTGTAAGAAGAAAAGAAATTTTCTCCTCGATCAGTCCTATGCAAGGTTGCAACCGGGATTTGATGCGCTAACATGCCGCGTGCCACAAGTTTGCATTGGGCCAACTCCAACTTCTTGCCGCCGGCAACTAGTTGGACTCGCGGGGATGCTGCCGGGCACCCCCCCCCCCCCCCCGCGCACCATTTTGTAAGAAGCCAATCGCTGCCTTTTCTTCGGCAAGGGTCCACAGAGATATTGACTTTTCTCGGGACTAGAGAAAAGGAGATCATTAGCCTTGAAACCACAGAGAGACGGAAAAAAGATTTTGTTTCTATGCACGTTTAGAATGTAATACATTAATATCCTTACAATAGTTCGTGTCAGATTTTGCTTTTTTTTATCAGGTTCATCGAACACCGCGAACAATAATCCGTAGGGCTGATTAACTAATAGGCGATCTCGAACTATCGAAGTCACGCCAGTCAGTTTTTGGTAAGGCCATGCGGCCCTTGCCTAAAAAGATGGGGCATTATGTGAGGAGACAAGGGCTTCTTTCATGCGAGCATGTTGGAGAGGACTTTTGTTCTCCGGATAGCGGAAAAAAAGTGCGACGACTATTTATTTCTTTCCCCGCCTGGTCTATTCGAGGTGGCTTTTCGGCTGCATAGAGAACATGGATTGAGAGAGCTGTGGAGAGACAATAGCTTTCGCAACTCTCACCGTGTTACCAACAGATTGTCCTGCAAACGTGCAGCTGCCCGACATACTGTATGGCGATTGATCCATGTAATAACGAGGTATGTGGGGCGTGTATACGAATAGGCACGCAATAATCTTCTAGGGCTCTCTCATGTGATCAAAGTCGCCAGCATTATTGAAGAGGTATACACGTATGTTATTATTATAAAGCGATCTTCTTACCAAGTAAGAGCTGGGTATCTGCCTGGGTGTGCAGTAGGCACTTTTGTAACAAGCCACTATGCGGCGGATTGAAGCTGAGAGGATCATATGACCCCGAATGTGTCGCTGTAGGAGCGTTTCTCACATAAGAAAGCAGACAAGTCATGGATTACACCCAGTCCAAGTCTATCTTATCAATTGAACTACTGTTGTTCGACAAGTAAACGTGAAATAACGAAGAACATCACACATGTATGTAGTGTTGTTACCTTATACTGAAGGCTTATCGACATATCATGAAATCAGTCTCATTTCCCATCCGCTCTTTGCCGATGCGTGTTGGCTCAGGTACTTCGTCAAGTTTCACACAAATCGCATGATCAGAGAGACCCTCACATGAGGCGTAGACAGCTTTGAGGGGTGCTGCTACCAACAAGTAGATGTTGGCGACATGATATGTCGAATCTGTAGGAACAGCCACGAGGCCTTGTGCCGCATGCAAATAGAAATTAGCACCACACGGACGCATCAGCCCAGGAGAAGAGCCTTGTTGACCAGTCGCGGCACGAACTTCGTCTTCACGCTGCGGATGGCTTCGGAGTCGAGTGAAATCACCTACGGGATATCTCGTGTATGTTGGTACCAAGCAACGAACATGGTGCTCGTCTAAATTGAAGCTCTCCTGGCACAATCAAAATGCTCTTGATGGGTATCTTGCTGGGGTCTCTGCAAGGTAAGGTACCAGTGTATACATAGTCTTCTAGTTCCTGCAGTACCCCCCCGACGCCACCATCTGAAAAGGGATGTCGATTGACTGAATTTCTGGCCTTTTGCTGCAATGTATCGTCCCAATTTGTTTGGCATATCGAGAAGCTCTCAGAAAAGTATATATGATCGAAAGGGAGGAAAGCCGAGGAAAGGGGTAGGGGGCAAAAGAAGAACGGCCACGTAGGGAATCGAACTCCTACCGCCTAATGATACAGTCTAAGTATACTTAGTAAGGATATACCGCTAGGCCATACCAACCTGGCCAGTAGAGTCTGGGTCTACTTGAAGTTATATACTTACCTGCTTCTGTTGCTCGTCAGGTGTTAAGGTTGTGCTAAGGGATACTAGGTTGGCGCGGGTGGGCTAATCACATGTCGTGGTCAAGTCTAGTCCTTGTAGTAGCCACTGAACCTTGGATTGTACTCAAGGATGTGGGATGTGAGGCACCAAGGCCGTTTACAGAGCTGAATGTGTTGGATATCGCGGACCACGACCAAATAGAAAAGTACCTGTTGAGGTATGTTGACTGGGGGATGTAGTTGGCGATAATTCGAGTCTTTGAGATGGGGTTCAAACTGCAACTTTATAGTGAAGCTCACTTAGATTTGAGTAGTAGGTATCGTCTTAGGGATTTATTATATACGCTGTGCTAAATAAGGGCATATAGCTACAACTGTTCTTAAGTAAAATCGGACCGCGCATAAGTCGATAGCCCGTGAGCTGCCTTAATGACTTTATTGGAGTCCGCCTTCATATCGCTCACTATATCGCCTGTCGTGTCTTGACAGTCGTGTTGTGTAGACTACAGCCTCAAGAGCAATGGGAAGTTGATCACGTCGAGACCGAGGAGATCGAGTGTTGATACGCAGACAGGTTGTCGTAGGGCTTGGAAAATACATCTCTCTAGACACTTCATATCTTCATCATGTTGTGAATCAGTTCTTGGCACAGGTCAGCTTTCCATAGCTTGATGAGCGAAATAGTTCTGGCTCGATGGTCCAGACCGCACCCTGGTCCTCTCACTCCTTCTTTCCATTGTACGACAGTAAGTGTCACGGCGGGGAATTGGGCCTCTAAGCAGTTTTCCGCACCGCTCCTGTCGGATAAGAGCCTGTCCAATATCGTAGAATTTATGCTGCTCTTGAAAACTGTACTTTGCCGAGTGGATGACTTTGTTAAGTAGTGCTAGGAGATCATGAAACTCAAACCAGACTATCGGAGACGACTACGAGTTCAGACCTTGTGCGAGTATTTGCTATGGGTAGAGCTATTCTGGGTTATGGTTGACCAACGTAGACTTAGTAGAGACTCTGTGCGTCTCCGATGAGAATCTGTCAGTGTGTTATACACGATGGGAGACAGAGCTATGCAGTGAACTCAATAACTGAGACACTCGGACTTTGCGAGAGATCGTACACAGAGCTGTAAAATACCATACCTCACACAATCTCGTGATCTCTCGTGTTTGTCTCACATCATACCGAATGCCGACTGGCGTACCTTTCACATACACTGTCTACGTCTATTATCTCTATTGCCACGCTGGGAATAGCATGGACTTCGTCTCATATTGGAGGTACTCGTGGCTCGAGATTGCTGTGTCCGTTTTGTTTTCTCGTTGAAGTCCGGTGAGCAGCTTGAACGACGACCATTACGATCGTGTCGGTAACTTGTAGATCTCGGAACTGTATGCATGCTACGATCGAGGCAGTGATAGTAGCTCTGCCCTCAAATAGGGGCGTTTCGTAAGTGCCTCGGAGAAGGCATCGATATAACTCAAGATAATCACGAGTCATCCATGATTCCTAGATGTCTCTCAAGGCTGCTGTTATGTGTGCCACATTGCCTAACGACTAAACACAGATCCTCGAGTTTGTTCAAGTGATCAGTCCAGATTTGTCACAAACATATCTTATGGATTTGATGAGTCTGTTGACCTGGACGTCGATGGCTATAGCGGTAATAATGTGACGCTCATGTCGTTGGCCCCTTAGGCTAGGGCTATGATGTATGATTCGGAAAAGTGAGACGTGTCTGTCGTAGGAAAGGAATGAAAGTCTCCATTTGATTTACTATTCATTTTCAGCCCGCAGTTCTCCGGCATATATTGGATGCTCGTCACCGACTTCGCTTCGGCCCCCACTACACCGAACAGTCTCTGAAGGTAGAGAGACAGATAGCTCGCCAATGTCTGCGTCGTAATTTCGAGGTGCGCGTTTAAGACGAGGTCTCCAAAACGGAGCCGTGAGGGAAAGGTCGAAAGATGGAGTACGGGATATCAGGCACTTCAATAATTTTTCTTCAATCAACCTTGCTGCTAACCTCACAAGGTTTGCGTCCTAGTAAGAATTGTAGTTCTTGGTGCCCAGGTTGTCAATAGTATGTTGCCAATCTCACAACTAATATTGATGGACAGGAACTCTCGCTTAGCGAAGTTCGTATCCGTGAAAAAGTAATATCGTTCGTCTGGCTCAGACCACTGTGGTATACTGGTTCGAGGCTAACATCAGCACCGTAATGTCGATCGTGGGACTGTCATAACTCAAGATATGTCGAGTCAGCCGTCTTCAGATTTGACTTAGTTAGCCTTCATCCACAAATTCGCATGACACTTCAACCTTGTAACTCCGTGAGTTAGGTCTCGAAGGAGGCATGGTTTACGAGTCGATCGCTGACGTCGCTTTGTTTCTTTTACCCAAAGGATCGTGGGAGCTGATCAGGTGAGGCGGACGTTACCCCGGGACGGGAGCGAGGTTAGCTGCTGTCATTAGCTACCCGAGCCCACAATACTGGCCGAAAAGACCGGCGCCTGCTATTGCCGGAGCAGATAGCCCATCATTCAACTAGTAAATCCGGCGGGCATGTCATTTGGAGGATAGATCCTTCCTTAAAGATTCCATAGAATCAACGATGTAACCTCGTATCGGATGACAAAGCTCTGTCATCAATTCACCACAGACCAAACTTCTGCCAAACTCGCAGCAAATGATCGACGTCACACCAAGCAGCTTATCGTTATACGAGAAAACCCCGCAATCTTTCGGCCAACCACCTAATTCCCCAGACGCAGGGTCCCTTTCTTCTGTCATTGCCGAGGCACACGGTCGGCTTGCTGCTCTACATAGTACCCGTAGTCTCTTCTACATTGAGCCTTTAGCCCTAGGGAACCCCTGAAAATGACTATTAGGCTTGCCTGCATTGGGACGCAAAGAACCCCGTTGAATCCCATATGCCTTCCGAAATAGCGATATATCAATTTGCATCCCATTAGGTCGCCGGCATCCTTGCGTTTTTGGTTCGCATCTTGGTGCATACACGAGGTAGTGTTCTACTATTATATCTACTTTAGGACTAAGCGCTAGAATTAGAATGTGCAGTTCACTCTGGATGAGTAATGTTTTTATTCCCAAAAACTGTCGATCATTATTCGCGGGGCGGATCGTTGCGGTGTGCTCGCGATGATCCCTTCCTCACCGGGTACCAGAACGACATCAAGTGACACAACGAAATATAAAACCAGCAACGGCAGCTCCCTCACTTTCCATCAAACTCACATCTTCAGCTCAGCACCTCAACAATAACGCAGAGCCGCATCTCTTACCAGAAATATCCTAGGGTTATTACCAGGTGCCGCTTATCGCTCACCATTCCTCTCACGATGAAGTTGCAACTCTCTGCCGCCCTGATGGGCCTTGCCGCAACCGCTGTCTCAGCGCAATACACCCAGGAAGGCCCCTTCGTATTGCAAATCAAGGGCACCAAGGCGGGCAGCAAAATCGACGGAATTGCGGATAGTTGCCATGCTGGTGCAGCCATCGAGGGTCTTTGTTACACGTCTGGAACGAACACTAGTACGAATGAGTATAGCCAATATTACTTCAACTACACTACAAATTTCGGCTCAAGCGAGGAGATTGGCATCATTGTATGGAATATGCCTTACGAGAGCGAGGGTGGCACCATCGAGCTCGAGTCGCAGTCCATGGGCCTGCAATACCAGATCAACAGCAATGTCGCTGCGTCCATCTTCGGCCTCGACTACACTATGCAAGTTGGCTTCGACGATAACAACGAGCTTTTCGGCTGGGACTACTACGATGATGCCACCTTCACCGACTCCACCTTTCCGACAACCTCCGAAAATGGCACAGCATACTGTAAGTAAACCCAGTGGGATCTTTCTGTACCTCGCTACCCTAAGTCTTTTCGAATCGGCCGTGCTAATTTCTGAAAGATCAATGGGCCGTTTGCTACCAGTATTTCACTGGCTACTACTACCAGTCTGTCGGCTGGGTTCAGGCCGGAAAGGCCCATAACCCGACATGCGAGCCCGTCACGATCACGAAAGTAGAGGTGGTTTCCTAAACGTGGTCTTCGAAACTAATTTAATACGATAATGTCTGATAACGCGAGATGAGCTATATTTGCTCTCGAGCGAGCACAATGTATTCAGAGGGCATTGGCAGCATATAAGAGCCGATCGCTTGTGGAGGATTAATAACTGCGAAGCAATTAATATGACAAGGTCAAAATACGATACACAGTTTCATCTCCGCAATATGATGCCTCCTTGCGATGTGATGTACATGAGGACAACAAACCTCTTACGTCAAATATGCAAAAGAAACAGGTTGCATCTAAAGATCTGTACCTGTAGACTTGAGGGTTGTAGCGGAGGATTTATAGAATCCCCAAGAAATACGGATCCGTAGCTGTTTAGAGAAGATGAAAATATCTAGTTGCATCCGGCTGACACAAAGCGTGGCTGGCTGTAGGCAAACACTAGTGACGGAATGTCTCCGGACGTTAGAGACCCCTCATCATCGGACATATTTGCTTCAGCTCTGTGAGACTCGTCTTGTTGCTTCCCTCGTTCAGCAGAAAAGTTATATTAGCAAGAGAACGCAACGCTTCGAGTCGAATCGAAATAGTGACTTCTTGAGCAGTCTAAAGAATAGAAGGGGTCAACAATGTCTGCGATCGGTCTAGATCTGTCAAAGAACTACTCGTTCTACACTGTACGTATACCCGACGCGACTAGGCGGTACCGAATGACAGCGACCGACTTGAACACTCCCTGACATTCGAATAAAAGCTGCCATTGGCTTGGTTCTTCGCCAATCTCCCCGGTTTTTATGCGAAGTCTCTCGCATCGAAGATGTACGACGTCGCATATCCCCGACATTTTGCAGAGAATGTCCAGAAGGACGAGAAACTCAGCAAACAGGTAAGCCCATGAGCTGACAGAAAGCGCTGTTTCTGGTGGGAAATAGAGATTGAAAACCAAGTCTATTTGGCCGTGCCCGTCTATTATCAACTGACCTAGCACATAGGTCAAGAACAAGATCTTCCGCTGCGAGTCGGCGGCGGCCAATGGGCAGGAGACTGTAGCATTCTACCTGGCAGCCGTGCTTGCGGCCAAACACGCCGGTGTTCCTGTTGAGAGCATCAACACGTGGTGTGGCGTTTATCTCGCCACCCGTCTTGCCTATAACTTCACCTACATCTTTTTGCAAGAGAACCGTAGCTTGGCTCCATTGCGCTCCCTTGTCTGGAACGCAAGCGTCGTCTCCTGGGTTGTGCTGTTCGTCAAGGCTGGAAACCGGATCTTTGACTAGTTTTGGGCTGTGAGGCCTGGTTTGTTGCGGAGACTGGTGTGAATTGGACAAGTGGGCATAAGGTTGGTTTATATGGATTCGAGTTTATCAACATTTGATCCATTTGCCAATGAGAGGGGCATAAGCGCGGCATTTGCCTAAGTTTCTTGATCAAATTCCCTACTCCCTCGTACCAGATAATTTTGTATACCCTCGATGCTGCCCATTGCATTGTATGGTCTGACAATATGTTGTGATGGTTAGATTCCTTGTGTTCGCTGCTGGGAGCTCTTATATGGTCAGGTAAGACAGTACAAAACTACTAATGGTATGATGTCAGAGTCTTCTATTCAAGAAGCAAGCGACTGAATGATTAGAGAATAAAGCGCAATTAGGACTTGAGAGAAGACCATTAGTTAGTAGTTATGAGAACACGTAAATGTGTCGCACAGCCCCATCCACTTGGAAGAATTCGTGATTGTTTAGCTACTGCTGTTTGGTTACACAGAGTATCGCTTCGCATTGTATCACCGCGAGACAAAAGCTTGGACACCAAGCACAAACTCGTGACAGGTTCCAAAGCATGCCAGGCAGCATAGCCGATACTAATTAGCGAGCAGAAGGAATACCGGGCAGAGTTATTGATAACGAGTGTATAGTAGCGCTTTGGTTTGCACACCTACCTCTATGTGCAAGGGAAATATCTGCATTCAGGCACAGAAGCCGAGCTGGAACAAACAAGTTCTACCCATTGCAAAAGCAAGACCATTTTTACCCCGATGCCTTTGGTATTCGGTACTTGACATTTGAGACTCTGAATGAAGCATAAAGGGCGTTTACCTCAAACCTTGGCGATACCAAGACCATCAGTTGTATAGATGCAGTTTGAGTGCCTTTCAAGTCCCATTCCTGCAGTGATGCAGCGATCCAACAGCCCTAGTTTATTGTACCCTTGACGGTTTGCCTGGCTTGGTTATTGAGTCCGAGGTCAGCACGGCATGGCGCATGATGCACTCTGAAGACTGTATGTTGGCGTTCACTTATAGAAAGCGCGACCATCTCTGTGTCACGCGGATCGGTGACCTACGTAGGCACTTGTATTGCAGAAACAGACACTATGGAAGGCACGTTGCTGGTTTTGCTACCTCTCTTGATTTTCCAATGGTGCCTGCCGTTTTGATGTGACCACCTGGTTTAAAAAGGCAGCAGAACGCTTTCACGCGGTAGTGCAGTCCATTTCTAGTACTTTCAAGTTTCATCTCTTCCTTGATCCACCACATACCTGATGCAGTCTCGTTCAACGTAATCATCGCGCCTCGTTCACTAGGGTTAAGTGTCAAATACATACCTACTTATCATCTTCTATTGCTAAGAAACCTCACTTCCCAATTTCAGCAAAATCAAGTCGGCTATATTGGGCTATTAGGAGTGAGCCTTTGACTGTGCCTCAGTGCTGCTCATAAATACTATGCTAATTCGATTGATACCAAAGAACTGGGTAAAATGCAGCAGAATATGATCTTTCTGCTCATCCAGCTCTTCGTGAGCTTCATTGTTGCCTTGCCGCAAGCGGGACCCCCTGCCGGTACAACTGACGAAGACAACATCGTCACCGTGTGGACTGTTGTCACCGACACCTTTACCGTCGCCAGTAACGTCAATGGCCACAGAAAACACAGATCCAGCAGTTCTCTCACCTCCGTCAGCTTCTTTACCTCGGTCGGCCCGGCTCTGAACTCCTTGGCCCCAGACTGTCCGGACTCGGCCACGGAGGGTTGGGCATCTACAGGATGTCTTATCACCTCTTACCCGGAAGGTGTTAACTCTACCTCAATGCAGTATAATATGTCCACGTCCACCCTCAATGTTCTCCCTCGACCTCCTCTAGCGTCTTTCACCAACGAGACTACTACGACTAAGGTGGGAACCCCGGTTACGTTCAACCCGAACACTACGACGGCTACTAAGGACGTCCACGTCATCACTTCATCTCCAATATCATCTTCTTTCAACACTGCCACCTGTACCGTGAAATGGTGTGTGAGTGGCACCGAGCTCGGTAAGCTGAAAACCCCGCATGTAGATTTTGGGCGCTGTTCTCAAGGCATACTAACGCTATTACAGTGAGTAAAGGACATATTATATTAGAGAAGCCAACTGCTGACATGTGATACTCCCATGCGGCAGTGTGCGTACTGGGGAGGAATCACGGGCTGGAATTCCAACCATCAACCAGTGCCGGGAGAAGTGGTCACCCCGATCGGAAAGTGCTAGCACAACATGGCTGGGGAAAAGCGAGGGAAGGAAATAGAGCCTGTCACAATTAGGCGGGAGAGATTTGAGGAATAAGTAAGAAGATGGATTGGTGATGAAGGGTTGGGGTGGATGATGAGCTGACAATGTTCTTCTGCTTTGATCTGTGATGATACTTTGGGGCGCAAACAAGATCTGGTTGGAGTGCAAGCCAGCCAAACACATAATTGCTGCCAATCTTAGTCAAAAATCCAAGATTTGACCAACATTGCAGGTAGAAATAAATCTTCAAAGAGTTTCTAAAATCGTTTCTCGCGCCATGAATGATCAAGCTAAATTCACGTCAGAGTTGCAATCGGATGAAATATGATTCAGTCGATTCCTAACAAACGCCCTGTCTACTCGCAAGCTACCAACAGCAACAACAGGCCTAGCCAAGCAGTTGCTAATCATCTGCACCTAACGTGCTCTGTCAATAAGACATATACTTATAAAAGCCTCTCATCTAGTTTTCTTAGACTCCAATGCGTCGCTATCTATATAATCGTAACTAAGGGCTGCATTCACTTTATCGAGGGCGCGCACAGCACGCGTTACAGTTGAAACACTGTCGATTAAGAGGACTATTTCGAAGCCGCTGGGTTAGTTATCTGGTCTCTACAGATTAAGGTCATGAACTCATAGGCTACTCGTCCCCTTGGCATGTCTCCCCAATCCTCCAAGTGGCAGGGAGCGTCAGGCTGGCAGTCAAGAAGCAGAACAATACTTACATGATGGCACGACCACCCAAGGAAAGTTAAATCCCACGTAGTATAGCCAGAAGTATACGAACTCGGGCCGACTATGGGAGCGGTCCGTGAAATACCATTCACATTGGCTTGTCGCATAGTACATGGCGACACCATAGAGGTGTGCCATACAGGCCATGATCCGCAGCGCGTGCCGTGAGGGGCTTCCTCGTGCGATGGCTACGGCATTGGCGAGGCAGAGAGGACCCCAGACGAACTTTGTGCGAGGAGGAATCCGTCAGAGCAGATCTTTTCTCATTGCTGATTGATTGGGTAATATAGTTGAAGAAGGCAGCGTGAAACGTACAGTGGTAATGCTCTCTACGCTAAGCATGAAGAAGTCGGAGGTCAAGTAGCGTGAGTCGGAAAGTGCGTATTCTTTCCACAGCTGCGCCAGAAAGTTTTGCGATGACGCTACAGTAGTATGGTTGAAGATGAAATACCCTGAATGAGGGAGGGTCGGGACTGGTTAGCTGCTGTGAGTCGTGGTGGTATTTGGGGAAATGTGCTACTCACCCTCGAAAACGAAGTGCAAGCAAGCATCTAGACACGTCATATTTTCACGTTAGCAAGCTCAAAAGGGTCTGACTGGTACTACAGGACGTCACTCATATGCAATTTGGTCCTTCGGATGCACAATGCACGAGCGACACCCGAAAAAAAAGAGGAAGTAAGTAGACTATAGAGTCAACATGATACCACTCACTCATCACAAACCAGCAAAACAGAGCCATCCCCGAACCGCAAAGGCGCGGGTTATACTTCCAGGCGATAATCGCGGCGCTCAGCACGGTGAAGCCGAGAGTCCCGGAGAGGGTGGCAAGGAGGACGGGCACGGGGGCGACGTTCGGCGAGTAGGCCGGGATATGCACGCCGATAGGGTGATATGGGTGTGTTGGCTCAGGGGTGATAGTGGCCTCCATTGTTGGTGTTTCTGTTTCTGCTCCTATCCACCGCTCAATCATCTGCTGCAACTAGTCGCTCATAGCGTTCTGTGACGGTTCACAGGTATTGAGAAGCTGACAAGTAACAATTAAGAACGAAGGTGCTGTTTCTCGAGGTTTATACGGTCAATCAGTCGCCAATTTTGTAATATATTTGTTTGTCGGTACTCGATGTATGTAGGTACTATAGTGGCACGTTGCAACCACAAGAACCAGACGCGCTAAATGCAGCTATTAGGTGGGCTTGGCGGCGTCTTTTCACTGCCGCCTCGGCTCCGGGTCCTGAGTAAATCTTCTTGCGTGTAGTATAGTGGTGCACACGTCTTATCTCACCTCATTTTGAGCGATTATTACATTCTTCTCAAACTCCTCTCGTTTCAACAATTTCGATTGAACACGAGAGAGGTCATCGCCGTTTGGTTACCTCGTTCTAGTAGGCACACAGACTCCAAAGAGCAGCGCATCATTCGAGAGTGACGCAATTCAACAGCACGCAACAACCCGTAACAAAACAACAAAGAGAAAATATGGCCACAACGGCGCGCTCGATTATCGAGGTGACACTGTCTTGGATCTTTGCAAATGCTAAAGGTCACGATGCCAAGAGCTTTTACACGCGGCCGGCACTGGCCGGCTTCAAAGAGCAGACTATCACGGTGACGTCGCCTGATTGCGGCGAGTCGGGCTCGAAATTCAGCATTGACTACACTCGTATGTCTTCATTTACATTTGCTGTAATTTCAACAGAATAGAAGACACCTTGTTTGAACGGATGGCTAAATATCAGTCCGATACATAGACGACGGCACTGGCAGATTCCCCGCCTTAGAATGGAAGGCGCCGTCTGAAATAACCAGTCAGGTGAAGCAATGGCTGCTCGTTGTAGAGGACCCGGATGCACCGTTGCCGACACCGATTTGCCACGGGTGAGTATTGACTGGGTTAGACGCATCGCTTTCTGGCTATTTCGAAACTGACAAGCAGGGACAATTAGAATTTTTCCTGCGATTCCACCTACAAAGTCGAGTGTCGAGGCAGATGACTTCACAGTTGTGGACAGCAGCAAGGCGTTGATGAAGGGCGGCTTTCACTACTGCGGGTCGCGGACTGGGGCACCATATCTGCCACCGAGACCACTCATGAATCACGGACCGCATCGATATTTCTTCATGGTAGTGGGGTTGAAGGAGCAATTATCAGAGAGTCTCCTAGCACCAGGGACGACAAGGGATCAGATCGCCGAGGCTGTGGAAGGCAAAACTGTAGGTTGGGGTATGTGGACGGCTGTAGCGGAGAGAGTGTGGAAATAGGTGCAAGCATCCGGATTTATCGGGTTGGTTACTACATGAAGTACTTAATGACTCATAAAATGAAAAGAGGAGGAGGTCTTTCTTCACTTATAATTGGGCTGTAGGTATCGAATCATGATATTGAATAGTCTCTAATAAGATACACCTGTCGGTGGTCGCAGGTGCTAGCATTGAGTACGCTAAATGCCCAGGTGGTCCTAGCTGTCCAAAACTTGCAAGGATCGGACCCGACACCGCATATTATCCACCCCCGGCTTGCCCGTCAATCACCACATCTGCTCCTTTCACCAAGGTAAGCCGAAGCGGATAACTTCACCAGTACAGGCTATCGCTGCAATGGGAGGAACCCGACAAGAACAAGAGGACGAGCAGGAAGACGAAACGCCACCAGCCATCAATCACTCCAGCCGTATCAAGCGGAACACAGCTTGCACCTCTTGCCGTGATGCGAAGGTACGGACGCACGTGCTTACGATGCTGACTTCGAGTCTTGCCGCTCTTACATGTGTGGTAACTAATGCAACATCCAATTACAGGTACGCTGTAATCCCAGCTCTCGCGCCGGTCAGCCTTGTCAGCGTTGCTCGAAATTACAACTATCTTGTGTAGTCGATAGGACACACAAGCGGGTGTCACGACGGAGGTATGCTCCCATTTTTCCGGTATACCGATTCGCTTTATCCCCTTTTCAAAGTAGCGTTCCATAATCAGTCTTCCCGCCAAATTCAAAATATGCCCTATAACATGCCGTACTTAAGCCACTGGCAACTCAATCATATTTGCCGGAAAGATGCACGCTGTAGGACACCGTGAGTGATGAGTGTCTAACTGATTTTGAGCTATAGTAAGATAGAAGAGCTTGTTCAAGAGATAGAAACTATCAAGCAATCCGTTGGATCGGCGGCCGCCACGAACCGACCATACTTTCCGCCCCGTCCCCAACATAATGTTGAGGTTCCTCCTGGTGCCGGAGAGTTGGTGGCACAGCAACTCAACGCATCCTCCCCAAGTGCTGTACCTGCACAATCAGGTTCCGGTGCTCGCACCGGACATACCATCAACGGTGTCCCTGGGACCTCCGAAACGCCGAATACTTCAACAACAACAGGCTGGGGTGCGAACTTCTTTAAACCCGCGGATCCAAGTCCACCGCGGGCTCTAGGATCAACCCCATTTTCAGGCGAGGATATCGATTACTACTTTCAGATGTACTTTGAGCATCTACATACATATATGCCCATCGTACGCCACAGGGACCCGAATAAGTGCTACGAATCATGTCCTTTGCTCTTTTGGACCATCATCTATGTTGCAGTCCGCCGCTACAAGAAAAATGATGCCTTACTTCCATTCTTAGTAGACGAGGTTCAGAAACAGTCGCTTGCGGCTATGACTAAAATGCCACTCTCGCTGGCTACAATCAATGCATTGATACTCATATGTAGTTGGATGTGGCCCATAGTACGATTCGTCGTTGACCAAGCTTCTCTCTATACCAGCGTCATGGGTAATGCAGCGGTCCTATTGGGTATACACACAGGGAAAGCCTCGCACCCAGAGTACAGCCATGGTCCATTTCAAAGCAACTTCACAGATGAAGAGGCAACGTTCACGTGGGCAGGATTGAATATAGTCTGTCAAAGGTATGCCCCCATATCCTTTTTATGCTAAGATCGTACTAAAGTGAAATTTAAGAGTCTCGTCCTATCTGGGTCTCCCACCAATCACGGCGCTGTTCAATCATACTATTCAGAACACCATTGATGGGCGTTTGCCTTTTCACGTCCCCTCTGGTTTCCGCGTTCTTCTAGAATGTCAGAAATTCTGTCATCGCGCCAACAAAATAGTGGCAGCTAATCTGGAGGAGTCAAGCGGTGTATCAACGCACGTTGTCCAGGTGCTCGAGGACGAATGGTTAGCTGTTCAAGGGTTCATATGTTCAGAGCGAGCAGGTATATTTTCTCAACCCGACCTCTTATTGAAGAAATTTCCATCTCCCCTTTATCCCTTTTTATGCCGTTACTAACAGTAAGACATTTTTCTTGAACAGACGATCTCGACAGATTCAACTCAATGCTCGTACTCCTCGAGATCCAGACATTCTACATGATCCCACCACAGGGGTATAACCCGCAAAACCTAAAGAAGCACGTACTCCGAGCCTTCAACACAGCGTCAGCTGTATTCCGTGCTGCGCTCGAGTTGGACGAGAAGATGGGCTTCCTGTATCACCTGACGCACTTCCACCTACGCAGCTTCGCGACAGCCTCCTGCGTCATCTTCAAGACGCTTCGCCTTGCATACATGCAGTATCTCGATCGCAACGCCATCGAGCAGGCCGCCGCAACTGACGCCATCGAGGTCTGTTCTCGTGCCATCATCAGCGAAGGCGACCTCCCGTCCCGACTCTGCGCGCTACTGAAGGCATCTCTCGAGTTCATCCGTGGTCAGTATAGAAACATCCCTTGCGAGTAATTTTTTTGGTGTTCGTCACACTTACTTACATGGGTTTAGTAAGTAAATTGTTATATCATAATTGAAGAACGCTGCGATTATTTCCCCGGGCAGAAAATTGGCCCGGAGAAATGTGATATTCCCTTTACCATCGTTTTTAGCTTCCCCTCATTGCTGATAGACCTTATAAAACTACTAACATGGAATGTCTCTCACTTGTAGTCGACTAGCAGCGCTGAATGGATGGCTGAGCCTCCTTCGACTGATTTTCCGCATAGGCTCAGCGCGAGCGTCGCTTTTGACTGCTTCATCGGTTGGAAGAAGGACAGCTCGCTGAGAGAATTGCTCCTGCAGCAGCAGCAGGCGAGGGAGTCAAAAGAGCAGCAGTTACGGGAGCAGAGACAGCAGCGCGAAAAGCAGCAGGAACAACAACAGGAGCAGAAACAGTTGGATCAATCGAGTTCGGCGGTAACGGACACACTCTTGCCTGCTACACTGCCTGATCCGTTCGCAATTGACTGGACATTCATGGATGATTTTGAGTGGGAGTCAATGGAGCCTCCGATAATGTGGAATGGGATGGCTAGATGAGTTTTACTCGTCTCCAAGAGAAGAATTATGAATTATTCCCCATCGAAACAAATTTAAAGGGAGTTATGTTCGTTTCTTATGACCTGGCATGGCTCGGCCAAATCACCGTCTATGCACGTTATATGATATACTCATAAAATTCAGATAGGGTCTCACATATTTTTATGCATAAATTGGGCGACTGATTTAACCTAAACTCAATGTTCGACTGCTATGGATGTTGGCGCCGGGTTACTTGAGGGTATCCGAAAGATCGTGTGAGAGACTCTTACCTTATGAGTTGAACAATGAACAGAGACATACACATGTACACTTATATACTCACGCACACAAGAAGAAGTCTAGAGGGAAGATATTTGATTATATATATATACATGTCAGGTATCTAGGCATATGGAGTGGATATAAGAGGATATCATAGCTCTTGATCAGCCGTAAAGAGCGACACGAGCTCAGCCACAACTGTACACGTTTCCAACATCCAATCAACAAATACCTGGCAGTTGTATAGCTTGAAACTTTGACTTCGGCTTCAGACCAGTCTCTTCGCCCTTATAGAGGGTCGTCCCTCTATTGTTGTTGGTGTCCCTCATTGCCGTCTGTATTTGCGTCCGCCGGATCAATACCCAGACTCTCATGTAGTGCACTCCAGTCAATATTAATGTCGGAGACGTCCAAGAACCCAAATGGCTCACCTACGCCATTCTGTACTATGGGATGGTGGCTTCCCTGTTGCTCTGCTATCGCACTGACGCACACCCCGGCAAGATTCCAGCCGCCCATCCCCCCTTTCTGGTGGCGTGTAAGGTTTGCGCCGCGGCCGGCGGTTGTAAAGGATTTCGGTCCCTTATTCCCGAGCAGACCTGGCGCAATAGTGACGCCAACGGGGTCCTCATCAGCAGGCTGTGGTTGCTCTTGAGGCGATGTCGGGTCCGTACGGTGAGGTAGGTTCGAATGTACTGCCCCCGCGCTAGTTGGCATTCCGGAGCCCCAGAGCACGTTTTGTTGGTGCTGTATACTTGGGCCGCCTTGGGTAGACGAATATGTGGAAGTAGTCAATGGTGACGGTTCCTGAAATATACCCTGTGATGACCGCTGTAAGTCATTTCCGCGTATAGGGGTGATCCCTTCACCACGCTTCCTCTTATTGACGTGAGCGTCCGAACTGCTGCCTTGAGATGGTGAATCTTTGTCAAATATCGAAAGATGGCAGTAGTCGGTTTGAATGCCTACGTCTGGCAGAATCTTGCCAATCGGGTTCCCTAGAGGCAGACGACCTGGTAAGGGAGACTGAGCATCAGAATGTCTTGTTATCCGAGACCTGGCTAAAAGCGGGATATTGTTTGCTGTTTCCGGCTCTGCGTTGAGATCAGCTACTTTGGAAGCCTGTATAATATCCTGTATCCCATTGTACTCGATATCTAAGATTGCTTGCCTCAGAAACGAGCGTGTGATCATGTGTAGTCGACTTAGAGCTGCCATAGCCGAGAGAAGAAATTCGAGGTTGTCAACACTACTCGGAGTTGGATTTTCTGAGCAAAAATAAATAAATACCGAGGCTGCACAGTAAAGAGAGATTGCGGCTAGGGGAGTTCTCTGGAAGGATATAAGTTAGCGATCTGATGCCCGACAATGCCATTTTAACCAATGAGTCTCACTGGCTGAGAAGTCATGTGGCTAGCTAGCTTCATGATATTCACAATCTCCTGTGCTGCGGTGAGAAGTCGACCCTGACTGGCCTTCTTGGCCGAGTCGGATAACTTGAACTGCTCGATCCTCTCAATGGCGGCGTGGTGTAGACATATGACAGATGCGTGAATATTTATGTTGCAATGAATGGCCGCTGGATCACGGTAGTGTTCTGGTAATTGGAACGGTTCTGGAAGAAACATGAAGGCGCTCGAAAGAGTGTTATCAAGATCACGGTGCCGCTTCCAGTATTCGCCGTACTCGTAGTTCTCTGGATGATCGCCATCCTTCGGTCGATGAACGTGTTTCAGAATTTGATTGAATCTTAACCCAACATGTGAGTATGGCGAATATGATTTTCAGAGAAGCTGAACTTACATGTGGCAAATAATAGCAGATGCCGCAAAAGAGGTATAGGGATGGCCCTTGAATACGTCATGTATCCGGCAGGTTTCCATAGGCTCGCCGCTATGGAAAGCAGTCTCACTCTACACAGTCTCTGTCAGCACTACCGCATATTCGATTATTATGATCTCTGTTCCCTTTGTAATTTTACTAGGATATACTAGTAGACCAACATTTGACAGGAGCTAGCAAGTTCGACCTACAGCAGGGAGGTGCGTGGTGACCTATACATGGTTATAATTAAGTTCATGATGTCTTCTGATGCTGGGTCTTACATCGTCTAGATCGATCAAATTTGGCCATCCGGTTGAGATCGAGGCGTGGCTGTCAATGCAAAAGAACCCCCAGAACACGCGTCGTCGTTCTTCAAGCTCAGCCCAGTCCTTGGGCGGAGCGAGTGTAGGACTCGCTTGACTGACAGGCGTATCCAGTCGATGAAGGCCCATCATTTCGCAGAGCCGTACTCCCCGCGCACAACTCATTGCTGCTCGTGTGAACTGCACTGTACCGCAACAGAATATTAGTAGGTTCATATATACCGGAAGTCGTCCCCGGTTGATGACTCGTGGGAGCCCTCGGTAGAGACTGGATTCAAAAGCACTTGAATTATATATCAAAGCGACGTTAAGATGAACATACGTGATTTAGCTTCGAGAGTAGCAAGGCAGGACCAAGCCTGCGCGTGGGCAACCGTGATAAAGTGTTCGCCATAGCCCTTCTAGAGTTAGTGGCCCATGTGATTGGAAGATAAATACTTGTCGGAATGTAGCATACCTTCATCTCATCGACCTCTGCATACCTCCGTGCTCGCGTGTAGAAGATCTTCCAATACTCGTGATATTTTGAATGCGCATGAGAAGCAAGCCCCCATATAGCGTACTGTAGGCAAAGAGGTGGCTTCATGTGAGGAGCTGAGTAGAAAGCTTGCAGATACCGGGCGGGATGGATAACAGGAGCGAATTGGTGTTGGCGCTCAAAGAAGATCTGATTTCTACCCCTTTTGAGTCCCATATCTGCTTTCGAGATGGGTTCGAACTACTTACAGTTCCTCCATCACTTCAAATGGCGGCAATGGCTCAAGTATTCCTCCAAGGTCCAACAGCTCACCGCCAAACATATTGCTACTGGTGTCTGGATCTGGCGGATTGGTGCTGGTCCCTGAAAAGGCCTGAGGAGTATCCGAACCAAACACAAAGGGATTTCCATTGCTGTAATCGAGCCCTTGGAACAACACGTTTTCAGAAATAGGGAAATCGAAGGCTCCGATAGTTGGTATATCAATAGCAGGCTCCCCACGAGTCCCGTTGTCGTCATGGGTATCAGCATTGACATGAACGGCGGCAGCACTTGCATCGACATGGGCACCGTCGCCTGCCTTTTTAAGAAGATCTTCGACCTGAGCTGTATTTGTTCAGCCTACACTTGTTGTTGTACAATGCAAGCTAAATTGACTTACCCAAGCGTGCTTCAAGCTCACGCACATTCTTGCGCTTGAAAACAGGCTTCCTTCGCGACTCTGGATAGATGCACTCACTACCGGACTTCGCACATCGCTCACAGACAGGTTTAATTCGACAACACTTTAGTTTCCGATTTCTGCAAGTTATGCAGCTCTACACACGCTGAGTCAGATAGGTGTTCAATTGTTTACGTGATGATAATGCCTAGGTAGTTACCAAAGACTCTCCATTCTGAACAGCGGAGGAACCTTCTACGGTGGCTTCATCGCCCGGCATGACAGTAGCGGTGTATAAGGCGGAGTGGATAGTAAGTACAGGTAGCGCCCTTTTCAAAGCATGTCGTCGTCTCTGTCGTCGCGATTTGGTCGTGATGATGCTCAAATCCACACCTGCATGTGGGCTGCCTGCAGTTGAGGCTGAGCAGGGGGTTTCTCCATTCCAACATTCTAGCCACAGCTCCTCCTGTGGCTTGACCTTCACCAAGTACCGCTGCTCAGATCCGGCCCCATTACACATGTCAGATCCAGTGGGCCTTCCAAGTTCTAGCAAGCTGCAAGCGAATCCGACGTTACCACTACACTAAGCCGTTATGAGACAGCGTGATAATTGTATGGATCGTCAGGATGTCTAGACGAATATGTCATAAGCTGCATAAGAACATACGGCTTTGTGGATCTGATGACAGGCAACGTTGCTCATAGAACGAGGGTACGGGTTACTGAATTCAATTCTCAACTGACTATTGATGCGAAGTCTCTTGAATGGCCCGACTGGCTGTGGTACTGTGCAATGACTGCAGCCTGCACAACCGCATTTGTGGTAATGAGCAGAGGTAACGAGTTGCCACACAGATAGACGCGTTGCAGTGACTTGTTATGCCATGTGGATGCAAGACGATAGTAGCCTTATCAATTGCTCGTGTGTCGCCGTTCCTAGTACCCAAAGCCTTTATTTTCATCACCCGTTCTCCGGTTTGCCTAAGACACTGGCGGACTAGGCGTCTTCCAACGGGGGTTTGAAAACATTTCATGACGAGTAAGGGTTACTGTGGATACCTCGGTGTTTTCAAGCTGTCCAAAGAGGCACGGCAGCCAACTTCCTGAATATAGTGACACAGCTTAGTTCCAGCTGCAGGGCACGACGGAGGGATACTCCTCCCCCGTCACCGGGTCTGCGCCAGACCGACCTTCATGCCGCGGTCATCCGGGATCAAGGGTTATAAGAATGAACTCATCTTCCCTATGTGTGCTTGACAAGTCAATTGTTGGTGCTGTCCTTTCATGCCGGAATTTTTCCTCAGCCTTTGTTACAAGAAAATTGGGTCTACACCTTAGCACTGTCGCGACAGATGATGAATTATGTATGAGAGCAAGAAGTCTACATAGCCGAGGAAGAGGCATACGCACGCGAATCTCTAGATACGGATATGCGTGCCTGGTGCTTCTTGGATAATCAGCTAGTGAAGGTCAATAGAGCCTGATCCACCTTAGGTTAGAATTGGACGCATGGCTACCAAGGATCCTCCAGGCTGCTAAGGCAATGTAGATCCTACACCTTGTCACAAGCTTCCTTCTGAAAGAAGCCAAGGAAGCATATGTCAGTTTGTAGTGCCACGCATCCATGCTACAATCTTCGGTATGGCTATGCTCGGAGCATAGATGAAACGGCCAGTGGTTGATAAAAATGAATTTCATGAGTCTTACAGGAACTGACATATCGGAATACGCTATGGATATGCGACGAAGATAGTGCAAACCATTAATGTAGAAGGTCCAGGACTAGATAGATGTATCGCCCCCAGTCGTGAACCAGGTGTGCACAGACTCAGTGACCTTGGGCAAAGCAGAAGAAGTGTCTTTTCGCAACCAATCTTCCCCTGCCGAAAACGCTTGCTAGCCCTGCGATTAGCGCAACACTTTCATGCGATACTTCTATCAAAGGGGGAAGGGGGTGGGGGTCGGGGGCACGCCCTCAGTAGGTGCTAGAGTACGGATTACTCGTAGATGGGCCTCAGGCAAATTTTTATTCGAGCATGACTGCCTTTGACCCCCGCGCTTGCTAGGTCCAGACGCGCTGTGCCGCGATCTGTAGGCAGGCATTAAGGATGGTGCCATGGATTCGCTAATGGCGCATCGTCTAACGCGGATTTTCAACCAATTCTTTCAACTTGCGAATCAAAAGTGTTCTAAACCCATTGGGTAAGCACGTCGCGAGAAAATAGGGGACGCACGGCTAGAGGTTCAATTCAGAGAAAAACCCACGCGGAAAGAGTGAAACGCCAAGCCAATCGGGCAAAGCCAAGCTAACGGGAGTTCCACCAAAAAGATGCCGCCGCACGATGGATCAACAACTATGGCGCTCAACGGCGCTCTCCTTTAATTTCCACGACATAAGGATTGTAGCGCCACGTCTTGTCATTGCCCGACGGCGTTTGGCGTCTTTGGCGTCCCGATGGCGCCATGTCAGAACGACGAGCCGGCAGCTACGGATGAGCGAATGACTGGCATGGCTGGTTAGCTACTAGGTTTCTCCCTATAGCCTACTCGTATAGCTTGACCACGACAAGCGTAGGACTATAAACCGCCATCGGTAAATGGGAAATTTTAATGCGGAAAATGTTCCTTCTCGTCATGAGTCGAAAATTTTGATCACAGAGGAATGTCTTTGCGACGGTCTCCAACTCCGAAGACTTTTCTGTTCTCTCATATTTCTACCAGGTAGGTACATGTAATCACAGACATGTACCATCTGGCATGGTGTAACCTGATGTTGCATTTCGATTCGGCTAGCAACAGAATCCACGCCCATCGATCGCAACCTTACGATGTTCATGCAGTTATGTGCCTATGTGTTACCGCACATAAAGATCAGGTCCGAGAACTGATTGGGTGGCTAGAGAAAGGCATCATAGGTGAATGACGACGACTTGAAAGGCAATATGTATTTTCACACTGGCCTTTAAATCATATGTGTTAATTCGGCCCAAATCTCGGCCGAGTGCGACCACATATCTTGCTCCACGAAGGGTGCGTATGTGTTTTCAAGTTTCTGCAGCGATTAATGATGCCACTACTGCAGAGTACAAACCACGAAACAAGCATCTTGCACGAAGGATACAAAGTAATAACAAGCAACGGAAAAGGAGCGGACAATGCCGGCAGGGCTGTCAACGTCTTTGTACCTTACTAGGAGGTAGTTTAGAAGCTCTTGGCGTTATGGGGCTGGGAGGGGGTAGCTTTACTGAGTACGAGTAGCCTCCTGTTAGAAACCACTCAGGTCCTAGCATGTCGCCTGCTTTGGTATTTTGGGCAATCACATTGAAGGATTATGCCCTTTCATAACGGTTTTCACAGACCCTTACCTAGGTAGGTACGAACTACTCGTATTCCGTCAACTCGCACACTGTACAGCTAATGACATATACCTTTCAGGGTTGTCAGACTTATTATGTCCCTCGCTCCTTGTTCTAGGGTGCATCTGCAATCGGCATATTTCTCCGCTTCTAGACCATGAATGGAGCAACCAGGGAATACATCTTATTCCACTGTATATCAATAAGCCACCTCCTCAAACGAAGGAGCAGACGGTCATGTTGGCGCGAGGCCTTTTCTTTTTCCTATGCATCTTTCTAGCAACTAACGCAGGTCTGTAACGTCTGTAACGTCCTACCATTTCTAGCCGAGTGCCTACTTTAGCTTGCTTGTGACATTGACTCTACCGGCAGCACTACTCGTACTGAGGTATAGGCAGCTCTAGCTTGACATGTACTAGACGCAACGATGGAGCGTAAAAGATTACATGCCGACAGCCGGTCGACAGGTTCTAGACATCACTAGTAGGCGACCTGCCCTACTCGCCACATTCTCTCATACCCATTTGTAATGCGGAACACATGACAACTCGAAATCACTTCTCCTTCCGCCTTGTACCAAGTGCGGAATCCAGATTCCGATCACGACTTTATAGCCCAGTTCAAAAGTTGGATGGGATAAGGCGGTTGAGTTTCTGTCCAACTTGTTATGATGAACTGTCTACACCTGTGTTCAATAAGTAAACTCTCACTTGCCGATCGCCAGCCCTAGATATCCACGTTTAAGCCCGTACTTTGCTGATCGACAACCATAGATAGATGGCGTCATTCCTCTGGCGGAGGTGTGGCAGACTCCAGCAAGAAGTTCCTGAGATCTGGGTGGCTAACCGCGGCCCCCGTGAACTCAATCTACAGAACATTCCTAGTTGAACTCTATCTTGAGTTTTCGGGAGAGGGTGGTGCCCAAATCCGGATACCACACTTAGGAAGATGTGAGGGCTCGAGATTAGGAAAGCAACTAACGTTTCGAATTGTGCACCCAGAGTCTAGATGGATGATAGCGTCCATATGGCAGTATTGAGGAGATTAGTAAGGTCAAACCCAACACTTGGCAGTACCTTAATCATGACCTCAAGTCTACGGATACACGTAGTCATAATACGTAGTAGGTATCAAGGAAAGTATCTTTAGACAAATAAGCCTATCATCGACCAGGCCACAGGTCGCGCACATACTCATCCTACGCACCTGTATTTTTAGGCATCATGACATATAGTTGGAGTCATTATTAGATATGACCTATAAGTCTATGACACACTTGGGTGAGTCGAGGTCAGGATCCCCTGAAGAAAAGCCATCAAATGCCGTCTCTTTACTCCGTAGCTGTACTAAAGCCTAGTCTGGCCCAGTGGAATATGCAAGAAGACATCCTAGAAGGGCACACGCAGGCATTTACATCCCTATAGCTGTCAGCTACCCTTCCTATCTGAATCAGGTAGGTAGGGAGAGAGTTGCGGAGAGAGTTGCGCTGTACATATACTAGCCACTTTTATTCCCTCTCAGTGGCGACCACTTCCGTTAGATATGTAGTGCACCGTTAATAAGCCCAGCTGTATCTTGTGCTTCTTGACCCAGGCCTACCGATCCATGCGAGCACACCTAAGGCAGGCCAAAACAAGGGATGCGGACAGAAAGATCAAAGAAGGTGTTTCCATTGAAAGTTTTGCCAGCAGAAAGCCAGTCCGCACCCGGCTCGCAAATCTCGGTGTGCTAGTTCTTCATCCGATCGGAAGGAGCGAAGCATGGTAATATCTGTATGTTATATGCATGGACGTTTGTAGCAGGTAATCACACGGACTAGGTTTTGGGGGGAAAAAGATAGGGGCGGTCAGACCATATTCTACTGTGGCAGCGAGCGGGGAACGTGCGGCAAATGATTGTACGAAGTAACGCTGCTCGCGTCTCCCGCCATCACTAATGCGAGTCAAAGCTGTTTACCCGTAGATCTGCATTCAGTGCTAGATATGTACGACGGGATATCTCGATCGGAAATCAGGAGAGCTTAATGGCTGGTAGGGATGTAGATTGTATGCCACATGTGTTACGACTGAACATACGGTTCGGCACGTTTCGATGATAGAAACATTCGTCACTATGCAGACAGTTGCTGTCGTGTTGTCACAGATGTGTGATAAACTGCATTGTCTTGTCTGGACTCATTGAAATAATCCTTATCCGACTACCACCATCGTTGCCGACTCCGCAGCTGTAAGTGTATCGGTAACTACATATTTAGATTTTATATACAAAGAATGCGCTTCTTTCAAGAAGTGTATATCGATTCCGGTTTTCTACAAGAGTCTCTTCTCCGACTCCACGCGCTATGATTCAACCAACAAAGTGGTACCCACCACAGTTGTTTTCTTTTCATGCTCAAACCCAGAAAAAAGGCCTCTCGATCAATGGAAGGCAAGAAGTAAAATAAGACTTCAAGCCGAAATTGCCTCGTCGACTTTGTCCCTACCATCGTGCTATCTCAAATCCACACGAGTCTACCAAGTCTTCTTTTCCCTAGCCGAACAAAAGAAATGAAGAGGTTTCTCCAGATCTGTGATCAAGTCGTCGCAACGTAAGGGTGTAAACCAGACATCATCATGTCATGGGACGCAGAGGGCGTGAAGCAGGCATAGTGACGCCAATCTCCCTCTACCGTAAACGCAAAGAAACAAAACATATCGCTCGAACTGAATTATACAAATAAAATTGGTACATAGTAATGTCGTTGTGAGACATATGTGAAGAACATGCTGAGTCGTAGAAGTCGGCGTTTCTAAATGCTGCCGCGTTTGAGATTGTTGGATCGATGTCGCTTAACAATGTCGACCTCGTCATAGTTGCTCCCCTCACTATCACTGTTATTCTTGCTCTCCTGCTCGAGATCCACTCGTTCGGGGGAAGCTGAAATCTTGTTATCCCCTGTCCGGCCATTCATAGCTTCTGACTCGGCCCGAGCGTTATTGATCATGGTTGGTAATTGTCGTCTCCTTGCATTAATGAACCAGTTGGAGATTTGGTCTGATGGGAGCAAACTGTCCGTTAGCAAAAAGCATTCTCTATCATCAGAGCCAAATAGCCATTCCACATACTCATCTGCAGGCCTGTTTGCCTCATAAGGTCCTGTTTTTCATCTTCAGTCGGGTAAGGGTGGTGCAAATGCGCCACGAACCAGGCACGAAGCTTATCCGTTGTCTCCTTTGGCAAATTTCCACGGCGTTTCCGTTGCTTGCTGTCTCCGCTCATTCCTATCCCAAACTCTCCAATGCGCATAAACGTTTCGTGGAACGGAGGCCCATATGGTCCCGAAGAAAAGGGCGTTCTGTCAAGCGGATGGGTAGCGCCGACTGAAAGAGAGTGCGGCCGGCTGGGGTGAGAATATCCGTAGCTGTAACTGGTTGGAGGATATTCGTGTGATGCCGCTTCAACGCTGCGACCACTGCTCGAGGCTAGGCCAGAGCGTTTGGATGATTCCCGCAGATAGTCCTCGGTTGCGTGGGTTGGTGGAGGACGGTGGGGTTCAGCAACGCTTCGCTCAAAGTTCAACAACGGAAGAGCAGGTAGCGTGGGGCGTTTCTCGGCTCGTTCATGAGTCTCGACACTAACAGGCGACACCATAGATGGAAGAGCACCGTTTGTTCCAAACGGACTCGGATGGTTCGAGTTGGTCCAGAGCGGAGGTACTGCTGGACGTGTCCGTGAAACTGGGGACTGAGGTCGAGATCGAACTGGCTGAGTTCCATAGAGCCGTGGAACTTGACTGGACCTATCTCTCAAGGTCTCGGTCTCGAATGATAGGCGTCTTCTCTTTAGCTGACGTGGAGAGTGAATGTACTCGGGAGGTGTCATAGTTCCATCATACTGTGCTCCCGTGGGAGAGACTGCAGTAGGTGGTGTTCTTGCTACATTCTCACGTTGAGCTTCTAGCTGGAATCCGGGAAAAGCCTGGCATACTGTTCAATATCAGTTCTTTAAAAGAGAGCAAGGCGCACTGACCTGATGAATGGAAGGGAGAGTAATCTTTTGTTGCTCATAGAGTGGTGGCCTAGGCAAAGGCTCAGGGTGAGACTCTTGCCAAGAAAGCTCCTGGTGAAAGTCGGGGTGGTAGCGGCGATGGTGATGCTGAGGAGGCATGGCCAGAATAGACATTTTGATAATGTCGTTGTGATGATTATGTAAAAGCAACTTCCTACCAATCTTCTCGAGAATTCAATCAGAAGCCAGTTGGAGCAGAGTTGACGATCCCCCGCTTAGCGGCTAGGCTTAAGTAGCAAACTAGACGCAGGCTCTCTAGCACGATCGACAATTATCGGATGTTCCAACGAAGGGATCGTTACCGTAGAAAGAAGCTTTAAAGAAAAAATGGAATAAACGAAGGACCATGGGGTTTCTATTTTTAAGTGTCCAGGGAACAAGAGATCTGTTTCCGGAAGACGAAAGGCTTGCTTTTTCAACGACGGTGACAGTTCGGCTCAGTTATTCCTACACTAAGAACTCGACAGGATAGTCCAAGATGCGTGTCTTCGGCGGTAGTGATCCAGTAAATTCCGGGTAGATTGCAGTTGTGAATCCAGACTCAAGAAATCGACATGTAAGAAGGACGGAAAAGGCGTGGTAAGCAGGCAGGCTGTGTGGTGGCCAAGCAGATTCTTCTATAGTTCAGTCGAATAAGGCAAATCGTCTGGCTTCCCTTCTGACCGTCGTCGTTTATAAAAGATGTAAGAGAGACAGACGAAAGAAGACCAAGCAGACGAAGCCGAATAATAAAGGAACCCGGCCTAGCTACGCAAGTACACACAAAAGAAGGCTAGAACGGCTTTTCAACGTTGTAGTTTCGAGGACTACCATTCAAGGTGTGGAGAGACGGTTTCGATGCACTTGGACTAAACCATAAAAGGGCCAGTCAACGAACCGGGAGCAGGGATGACAAGGGACAACGTTCAGTCGCACGTACGTACTGTGTTGATGCCGTCTACTACATCCCCACAAGAAGATAGAGACCTGACCGGTTGCCCATGGCGGCGGTGCCCATGACTCTCTGGCTAGGAGTGGTGTGGTACCGGGCTGGCAAGCGGGCGGGCCACATGGTTTAGGGGTCTGACCGGGGGAGGGCTTTAGATACTGTATACATAGGAGGGATAATAATACATATTCATTATAACGAGCAGAACAACTACATGCTAGCGACTGTATCTTGAAAGGGGGCGACGTGCGAGGATCACCCTGCGAGCAGGGGCAAGCACTGGCAGTGCCCGGACCGCGGACAGTTGGATGTACTGAGCATTAGTGCTTGATGAAATTACCCGACACGGCCAGGGGTCGAGGCTCGGCGATAGGTGTCATTGCATAAATCCAGTAGGAGGTATACACACTCCGTCACATGGGCTTCGATAATAAGGCTTGAAGAGAACCGGGAAGGTGGGCACTGCAGGTTACCGACCCAAGAAGAAGGTTTCTGTGCATCTGCCCTTCGGCATAACTCCTACTTTCGTAACCAATCTCCGCCACAAACACGTCAAATGAAATAGCGGAGACAAGCCCGAGGAAGTGGCACGGTTAATGCTGTTGACACTTAGGCTATCAAGAAATATTGTTTAGTCTAGTATGTAGGTTTTAGGTAAGTAGGGGTTGATACGGTATGATATCCGGTGGTAAGAGTGGTATAGATGGAAGAATGTGGTACAGAGTATTCATCATGAGCCCAGCCATCAATATACTCATCAGTGGCGGTGCTTCAAGAGCCCTCAACAGCGATGTAGGAATGGACATTGAGGCTGATGGCTACCTAAAAGAGGAAGACGAATTGGTAGTATGTAGCTGTAGATAGAACTTCTAAATTAACAAAAGGACATGTTCCCACTGCGGAATGGAAGAATGTCGGTTTTCGCTGATGAAATTCTCCGGAGAACCAATCTGGCCGTTGAGACCGAAGCGACGCAACTGCTATACTCTTTTTACTTAAGCGTCTTCGAGGGGTGGAACCCCCAGGGCACGAGTCAAGACTCATTATTCGACCAGACTTACAAGTCGTTTCAATTGCGGATATGCCAATGCATTAAAACAAGTTGCTCGGTCTTGCTGGGCTCGGGACCGGTTTAGAGATGGCTTCCACCTTTCTCCACAGACGTTATTTGTTAACAACATCCATAACGGCGACATCTCTTACCTACTATAACAGCACAGCGCCCGGTCGTTCATCCTCCGCAACTACACCTCGACTGCGCGATCTATTATCATATTATGGGCCTGAGTATTATTATTCCATGCTACAATTGTCGAGCACCTATAGCATCTGCACCGCCACGACTCCCTCATTACCAGGGGATCGTCATCGTGGGGTGGCTTGCAAGTCATTACAGTGGCATCTCATCATCACTTATTACCAATCCAACCCACCCCACCTCTTCTACGCACTACCACCCGATGGGTCCCGAAGAGGCCTGTCTAAGGCGCCGCCGCTAATCAAGTACCTACTTCGACATTATACTATGTTTTACTCTAACAGAGAGAAATTGAATGGGCATGTGTGTACGGAGATATATGTTACGTATGTGTCGGTGCGAAAGCGGCGCAGCATAGCACTGATCCGGGTCTTACTCCGAAGCCAATGTCGATCTCATGAGATTATACTTCGTAGATTGTTCACTAATCATAATTAATCACGAAGAGGCGTTCAGCCAGATCTTGGGTTCTGCATCTCGAAAGTGGTGGAATAGGAGCCAATGAACTGCCAGAATCCTCCGAGACCACACATGCATCGGTAGTCAAAACTTGTCATGGCCCCAAGGTCGTGCGTACTGATCCGAATACCTGGCATCGCGGCTGACCCGTCCCGTGCGCCACGCCTGCCGCTGCCTGGTGCTTGGTGCTGCTGTGGCGGCCGCTCTCGTGAGGGCCATCGAACCATAATGACGCCGGTAGTACAAGAAAAGCAAAGGTCTACATACCCTTCGCATAAAAACCCTCCTCTCGTCTCCTGCCCCTCCACGCCTTGGTTGTCGAGGCAGCAATAAAGAAAGAGACGTGATACTTCGTACATACCCTTGGTCTGAAGCCTGGCCTGCCCAGTGCTTACTACCGTTAGACAAGCCTATAAACATCTTACATCCTATAGCGAAGTGTGTCACATCATTTTGACGACGTGCTTGCAGCCACATAATGACAGGTAATCCATTCTTCCTGGCGCCTCATTGCCTTGTCCGTCTGTCGCCGAATAATGCCATCATCTCATCCATGTACATACGTGTAGGTGGGATCTTTCTGCGCCTTGAACATCACCAGTCAACACCAGGTCACGCCAACCTATTCTGCATGCCGCAGTCTGGTATCCAGCCGTGCGACCAAGACCCCTAGGTCATTATGCTGCTTTCCACCAACTCTCAGGACTAGCGACAACGCTACCAGCTAACTGGCATCTTGGTGATGCATGCAACCTTCTAGCGTTACCGTTCCACAGACGCCTTGGTTATTACATATTTGCTTATTCCCGAATATCCTTTATGTCAGACGGTTGGGAGAGTGCTTTGTAATAACATGAGAGAGTACCTGTCTACATCCCTGGCTGGGGTCAGTCAGCGTCAATTCGCATGACGACAGTCGCGCCCGCTGTCAAATGAACCCTTGAACCCCAGGGTCGGATGCACCCTGGTCCTCTTGATCCTATCTGTTTCCTTAGTCGTTCGCGACAATTCCCGGATATGGAAAAAGTCGTATTTCCGATTTTTTACCGACAGGCCCATGCGCGAGACATCCCAAGTTCTCGGGCACATTTCCGAGCAAACCATGGCACTGTACATCTTTGGATTACCCAATGCACTTCGCAACCTTTGGTCATCTGCGGCTGCCATCCCGTCAGAATCCCATCATTGCAACACACGCCGATGCAACCCCTGCTTTGAGCCACGAGCGTCGTGCGCTCCCACCGTCATCGCGAATCTCGTTTATGCTACGATCAGATCATGGAACAACGGTCAGACGGCATTTTGCTTTTCCCCACCAGCTCATCCTTGTTGGCAGCTAGGATCAGGGGTTTTCCATGTGACATTTGTTGAAACGGTCGTTCAGACATGGCTCCCTAACCTCCTATGTCTAGAATCGGGCTGAATTTTGTATTGTGGATATGCATGCCTTTGAATTTCCATCACACACTCGGGTAGACGACTTGAGGGGTCCAGTGTGAGGAAGTATAGCAACCAGGGGAATGCGCTTGCTGTGTACATGGCAATCTCTCCCTCTCTGCTTGAAACGACATCGCTAATCTCGCAGACGGCCACGGACATTCTATTTACCCTGCGAGTCTGCATTCACCCAACGAAGGGGAGTGCGGGCGGGAAAAGACGCCAGCATTATCGTAGGTGCAGTATTCGGGATTTGAGCTGCCTGTGCAACGGCTGATCCGCTTTACCTTGATGACGCCAGCATTCTTCTTCTTCGTGGTGGGCAAAACAATCAACCCCCACCGCCTTCCCATGAGGTACAGACAAGACGGCACTCTGCATCGTGTAGCGGGATTTGGTCCTTGCTCGACAGGTCATTTGCCCACTCGTATCAGGAGATGTTCCTTTGCAGTGTTGGCAACGAGATCAATATGATTTGGACTCAACTCGCCTTTTGACAACCTAGTATCAGCCACACATCTCGTAGCATTTGGCACCTCTAGATCTACGCAAAGGCGAAACAAGCACAATCACGTTAAGTGAGATGCGGCAAAACCTCTCGAGAAGGCCCTCTTAAACAACATCGGCCCGGCGCTACGGTATTTTCTTTACGGCAGATTCAAGTCATAATTGATCCTAGCTACAAGACCAATCCATTGACTTGAGATATTGAGGTGGGAATAGAGTAGATCTCCGAGATGACGAGCGTCACGATGAACGCCCCCTATTGGAACATTAATGAGCCGATCATATAAATGAATGCCATAAGTCATTCTTGGTCCGGTTATTCATACTTATCCCCTCATGTCGTATTGCACGAGGAGCAGAGAGGAGCGGAGAGAGATCGGATGTCATGATGTCGGAAGAACGCAGACGCATGTCTCGTGACAACCTACCACAGAACAAAGGAACCTATTTACCATTTTCGGTCCTGAGTATATCTGTGCGATATACAAATGCCTTATTTCAACATCGAGGTGTCACTGACGTGCGGATGGCTAGATACACAGCAATATTGGGTGACATGTAGATGAACACACATGGCATTTACTCGTAGGTCTGTTACTCCGTAGTCAAGGTGAACGGCCCTGCCTGATCCTAGTGTCAGATTACCCGGTTGTGTTGAAGCTCTCAAGGAAGGGTTGTGTATGTATATTCTCCTCGGTATGTGCGCGCGTGCAATGCGTCATGTGTGTCTGGCTGCCGTCACTCAACGGGCAAACTGCATATATCAGATCTTGACGTACAGCCGCAAGATCCCCCTTAGACTAGCAATGCGGGCGAACATCCCTAGCCTGGCCGTCGGTACCATATCATCCCGAGAAGAACCGCACAACAACACCTTCCTCCCCACTAAAAAATAGCAAGCGGTACAGAGAGGAGCTTGATCTTTTGCAACTCATTATCTAGTCGATCTAACTGATGTTTTGTAGGAGCGATCAGTACCGACAACAGCCGAAACAGATCACCCTTATTAAATGCAGGTCTATGAATCCCTTGGGAATCAGGAGGATATAGAAAAGGCAGGATAAGGATTGAAGCTGCGTGTTTAGCGCCGTCTGTGTGTCGCGCGCGCCTCATCCTTTGACCTGTACTGGTCCACATGCAGAGACCAGGATCCGTTCCATAACTTGCTCATGCTTGGTCCTGATTTTAAAACAGGAGAAAATGAAGAATGTGTTGAATCTAATTCGACTGAACACTGACAGCGTTCCATATGCGGACCGTCTAGCAAGTAAATATGGGTATGAACAATTGTTGTTTGCGAAACACATTTTACCCATAGGCTCGGCTCCAAACTTCCTACTTTGAATCCAGTGACAATCTATACCAACTTGCTATCGAACTGCTATAGAGTCCTTTAGTTAGGAGACATGTGCATCTCGGCAGTACTTTTAGTAACCTTCCTATTTAGACATTTGACAGGTCTCGACACTCCCTGACCTTAGGTACATACTATACCTGCTAATGCATAAAACTGAATCATTCAAACTGCTACATATATCTGCGTTGACTTTCATGCTAGCAATAACATTGCAGCGAGGTAACAAATAGCTAACTTAATAACAGGCCTCCTCTGTTGCTTCATCATCTCGTGTATATAGCTCACTTGGATTTGGTATCCTCTACTGCCGTATGAAAGATGTGTCCCTCATTTGAAATAAAAGTAATAACTACCTGCTCATTGACACAATCGTGTCTGTCGGAACCACCTTCTCTCAATCAATCAATAAAGTCTTGGCGGTTGTTATAACAGAGGTAATTAACCCTTTGCGAAGCAGGGTACAACCTCCTGTGGGGTAAGGATTTCCAGTCTCGATTACTGCAAACAAGGGAGGCTTGTTCGCTCAGAGCGCCGGGGGGTCCTGTAATGATTAGGGGCCAGGTCAATACAACGCAAGTTTATTCTTCACACGAAGGGGCGGTTTTGTCTCGTTTCTCGGTTCATTTTCAAAGTTATCTAATGGTAATTTGTTACTCCAGAAAATTGTACATTGGACGGATAATATGTCAGGTACGCCCAAGCAGAGGAGATAGTGCAGGATAGGGCCGATGAATAATCTTTTTTTTTAACCCTGTACGTGCAGGCATACCTCCGCTTACATGTCAAATTGACAGATGGAACTCTTCCTTGCTTTCCTCACTAGGTGGGTAAGAGGCAGGATGATGACCCGGCGTAGCAAGGGGAATTGACTGGATCAGGATGCCAGTCGTATGAAGGAGCGTCCGAAAGCCTATTCTTACTGAGATGTTTCAAACATGAGCAGGGTAGTCCGGATCAAAATTGGGTCTGCTCATCACAGACACCGTTCGGTAAGAATTCTGTATCAGCTTGACGTGCGGAGCGCAAGACTGCTTTCCCATACAACTCCAAATATACTTCGATACGCGTTGGTAGGGGTCGGCTGACGGAGAAGTCAAGTATAAGGTTGCACTCGATCGCCTGTCACGTTGAGCCATGGCCAGATCGCAGGGGGGGCTTGTCTTGTTCCCTACTTTTTCGTTACTATTTCCCAGTTCGGTCGGAGGCAGTCGGGCGGGTATAAAGTCGTATACGTCTAGTCCCTATAACTCACCTGCTATTGATGACATCCCGACAGGAAATTGTTCTGACCAGGAGGGAAGTTGCCTCGTAACATTTACAAAATTGTCATGAATTCTAGCCATGAACCGCCGGTGCGACGTCAGGACACACAGCTGGATTTCCGTTCACCCTCCCGCATGCCATGTGGGGGGGGGGGGGGGAGGGTGCTTGTCAAGGCAGGCGGACAAGCCTTCTTGTCTCTTGTACATATTATGCAGAATGCCACTCGCAAACACACCTAAGATGTCAGCGATGCGCCTGAAGATCCACGGTTTCGCAGATCTGAAGCTGAGAGAGTGTTACCTGTAAACCGGCACGGGAGCGGCAATTGTCAGACTCTCATTCCCTTTCATTTTCTAAGAAGTCACCTGCCTCACTTGTCTGTCTGCCACTTCCCCTCCTTTCCTAGCATCGAGTATTCTTACCACTTAGCAAGATACAAGAAGAGCGTAGTGAGACAGGCGTACGTTGTTTTGGGTCCTTCCTTGCTCACATTGGTCAATGTTCGCCTGTGAAAATACCGTGCGTTCGTGTGTTAGACGGCATATTTCATGATGAAAAACGGATAACCCGGTCGAAGGATATCGGAGTACCTGCGGAGTGTTTCGGCGGAGCATTGGGCAGGGAACAGCGAGACTCCCCCGGCGCATGGCATTCTCTGGTTCACAAGAACCGGGACTGGAAATGTGACTGCGTTTATTTACCAACATCGCTGCCAGCGATGCATCGCATGCCTGTCACCTTCATTACACAGAACACCGGCTGCTTGGAATGCCTGCCCGGCTTCGACTATCCCGTGAGGGCTGAAATGTGAAGTGGCATTACAGGGACTGTCACACAGGCAAACCCAATGGTGTGGGCTTTCATCCCTATGGATAGTACAAAGCCGTGCCCTTGGAATGTGCCTGTGATTATTTAGCGATTGTTTCAAGTTGGGAAGTAGCCCATATTCCTCCAGCGATTCGTGAGCTTACCCTTACAACACCCTAGATGTGTAGTCCTTAATGGGTTACTGCCTTTGCTCGAGCACGGGTGTACGAGGTCGGTAAAAGATTTCTAGGTGTAGAAAATTAATGATATTATACACTGGCGCGAGAGAATTGTACAAAGGCATAGTGCACAATAAGTGCCGGCAAGGGTTAGGTCCGGTGCGATTTCCCATACAGTACGCGCATTCCGTAGCGATGTACGGTACCGAGTAGTTTCGTGACACTTCCGGGATTGTGGGGTGAGTGTTGGACGTTGGGGCCTAGCCCGTACTACTTTACTCATCTATCAAATTTGTCAGTACGAATATAATAAGTAAAAACATTTAGATTCGATGGATGAACGCAGCACTAATTGGGTAGGAAATCTATGACCAATGGTGCTGAACCCGCCAGACGGCCTGAACAAAGTACTTGCCTACTAGTTCTAAGGCTTGGTAACGTATTCACCAAGCATGGACCTGTCCACATCCTCACTATTTAAACCAGGTTCCTTCTGCACAGAGAAGGGGTGTCAACTATCACTTCGATTCCAGCAGCTAATTTGTTGCAGGGAGCTTCAATCGCCACAAACCCATACTGACCATCCCCTACTAATAGTAAGTTACAGCATTGATGGCCCAGGTATGAAGTCAGTATCCCAATGCTCTAAAGCAAGAGAAAGACATTAATGGCCAGTTGTCTCATTGCTGGATATAATCATGTCCGTATACCGAATCTGAATAAGTAACTGTAGCTGTACGCCATCCAACCGTAACCAAGGCTTTCCAGGACCCCTGGGGAACCCTTTCGACTAACCAGCACCGAATCTTCTAAGGACTTTAATAATCCACTGCCCAAGTTGTTAGTTTTCCTAGGTATATCTGTTAATCTCTAGGGGTCCAAAAGGGGGTGTGCCGTCATGGCTCAACCGCCTAGGCACGGGACATATTCGCAATAACACTTAGCAACAATCCGAGTTTCGCATTGAATGTAAGTCTAGCATGTGATTGGGAAGAAGCACTGTTTTTCCGAAGGAAACTTACTTCGTAGGGCATTTGAATTCAAGCCCTCCTATGAAACTGTTATTCATGACAGAAGCCGAAACGGCTCAGCCCCCTCCGCAGTCTGAATCTCAGATCTGGTTCTTCCCAGTCATTAGTAGAGAGCATAAACTACAATGTAACCAAAGAACACTGTTCTATCTTGGCACATATATGTCACTTTTCCCCCTTGCTTTTTTTCTGGCATATGTTTGTGATTACGGAGGACTGGAGGACACCATGGCTTCGGCAATATTGCCGGCACTGAAACCCTCGTAGTAGAAGCATGGAACCAGAGCAGGGTAGAAACTACCGGAGCCGTGTAGGAGTGATGTCTTCTACCCAGACGTAATGGGATGGGTATCAACATGGAAGGCCTGGCTAACATTCTAAAACCACTTCGCAATTTTATAATGCTACTCTCGGTGAGCACATGCTTGCCCTAGGTTGTGAGGCTTCTATATACCATGAAATGGTAGAGATTATTTATATATATGTACCTTTTGAGGCGTATACGGTAGATCACATGGGAAAAGTGAGATCCTTGAGTTGCTCGGATCTGATAGCGATCTTGGATTCTCGGAGATCATACAAGTGAAAATAGCTATGATATGAAAATCACATGGGCTCATTTCTCGATTGATTAAAGGCTGCTAGCTTATTCCCAGGCCCAAGGCTACTTGCGAACCACTGCATTCGGGCTGACGTCTTTGACGAAAGCAAGCTGCAACTCAAGAGAAGGCGTCGGTATGTACTCCCCACGCAACCAAGCGAATCACATGGTGTCGCCAGCATGCGTCTATCTGATGTCTTTTAAACACCGGAACGTATCAATTGGAGCAAACAGTCAGCCTAAACTTGAGGCCATGTCGTAAGTCCCACCATTAAACACCGCCACACCCAGGCGCTCATCTGGCGTGTCTCATCTGAGATCGTGCAATATTAGAAGCGGTATAAGTGCCGTCCGCCTTCCCCCTTACCTCTCGAACTGACCATTTGCGCTTGTCTCAGTGTACAATAATCGGAGCCCAATTCATTTTCCTCTCTGATTCGTTGTTGACACAAAGCGCCTGAGCTCGCAAGGACGTCCTGTTTTGGTTGTTGTGGGGTTGTTGAAACGCCTTTCAGAAAGCTCGGGTTGCTGTTACCGGGATGAAGGGTTGCGAGAGAAGAATCAGGTGAGAATAAATTTCGAGGGATAGAGGATCACAAGGACGTCTTCGTTGAGAATGTAGTGACATAGCTGCAGTGAATAGATATGCGGGTGCCGGGACCATTGGACTATTGGCAATTCAGAAAAAAAAAAAAAAGGGTTACATGGGGTTCGACCTGAGATCATGAAGTGTGACACATTGGCAGTCTACAGAGTTAAGCTTAAATCATTACGCCTCCTCGCAATACTGTGTTTGAAGAGGGTTATGGAACAACAGATTCATGGCAAGTAGATTGGATCTTGATAGAATCGTGAAAGCCTCGCTGTTTGGGGCCAAAGAAGGAGGATGCGTGCACCCATTTAGGTGAGTGCATCATTCTTTCAGTAGATTAAGAGCCTGACCACCCACTGAGAATAACAAAGGCGTCAGGGCGAAGCATATGTGAATCGATAGCTTTCCGTTTAATACTCCTGTCATGCCCCAGTGAGCTGTTGTCCAATGCATGACTTCTCCCCTGGCCAGCACCTAACCCTTTTACTAAAACACAACCCCTATTTCCACTCCTTATACCATCTCTACCGACACTACATATGACGACTACTCGAACGCTCCATGCCGCAGACGAGATCAGATCCAATGTTGGAAAGCCTTGTTTTACAGTCATACCGGAGATCCATCTCTTTTTGTAGTCTTCGCCCATGTGATTGGGCATACCTTACGTGACAGACCTCAGCGCAGGCATAGCCCGTATTTGAATGCATAGTAGCGGCTTACTATCCGTCCGGCGATGTGTTAGTCAAGAAATGATTTCGCCGAGCTTCAAGATTTGTGATATGTCTTTGACCCATTTTATGGTTCTCGACTTTATTGATCTCAGACAAGATGTAGCTAAGGTTTTGGGCTCAAAAATTTCCAACCCAACCTCGACACAGGCTGCAACGATGGCGTACTGGACACCTGGCGTATTTGCTTATTGTTTAAAAAACAAGATTATATGTATGTGGCCTAAAGTATATATCATATATTGCTATAAACTAATGAACGTTCTCGATTGCATTCCCGTCATCAGCGTGCCATATGATGTATCCAGAGGTGGCCTGCTACTTGAACCATGAAGCTACTGCTATGTACCTGACTAACTGTTCTTTCCGACTTGAATGATGAGCTGCTTGGAAGTAGTACATGGCCAACTTTTAACCTCATTGTATCATAAGTAGCGTTGTGAAGCACGTTCACATCGAGATTCGAACGGCAAATATGCTCCTATTACACACTCGCGCCGGTCTCCCTCCCAACTTTGTGCTACGAACAGACATGAAAGTACTACCTTCAACAGACGTACAGCCTCTAGTAATCTGCAAATCTCCTCACGAATACGTCTTATACGAGCACTATATATGTATTGCTCACTGCAAGGACTTAAAAATTAAATTTTTTTCAATGTTTGCAAAATATCAGAAAACACGTTGATTACAACATCAAATCACTGGTTCTCTTATAGTCAAGGACAGGCTATGAAGAGCCTCATCAGCTTCACCCGGCATGGCCAATCCTGGTTACGGCTATGGAAACCCAATTATAGGTGAGATAGAAATAAGTAACAAGTCTATATACTGCGATTCCCATTTTCAGTGACCGATCTATAATGCAAAACCCGCTCGTCGTCATCGTCATCATTATCGCTTCGTCTCTATGTGTCGCTTTTTCTCCCATGTATATGCCAAAAGAAAAAATCCACCTTTAGTCCTCCCGCTCGTCTCCCCTTTTCGACCCCTTTACTCACCGTGCTCATCCCCATACAGTTATCGGCCATCTACCTCCCCGAGGGTGCATCCATCCTCCCGCTCCGGATAAGCTTCGTAAACAAGTTTTTCCCACCCGTCACTGCAGCAGCCGACGCCCCTCTGCCTCTCCTATGATCACCAGCGCTACCACTATCATCAGACGATCCACTGCCCGCCAGCGCCCCAGACGACGTAGACTTATGCAAAGAGCGCCCCGGGGCCTGCTGCGGCAATGACTGCGAGTGATGCAGTGCGTACTTATCCTCGGCGTAGTCCTTCGTGGCAGTAGGCGGGTATCGCGAGTAAGCCGGCAGATCCCTATTCTTATCGCTGACTTCTTTCTTCGACGGTCCCGACTGCCGTTCCCGCTGCATCTTGGCTAGGCCGCGTTCGACATGAGATACCATCGGCGCTTTGATAGACCAGTTATCGTCTGGTTTGCGGGCCTGTGCCTGCCTGTATAAATGCGGCATGGCGCGCTCGAAGTCGACTTCGAGCGTCTTTTGTTGCTTAACTGTAGCCTGTAGACGCTCTGCTTTTGTGGCTGGCGCGAGTTCTATAGTGTGGACTCTGTCTTCATCGTCAAGGAGCTTGAGCCATTCCTCATACCGTTGTTGGTGGTCTTTCTATGGCGAGGCAAAGAATGTCAGATAATCTCATACGAGCTTTACGATAGGAGTTCATGAAGTACTGACCCTCTTGTCCCACGACACATCCTGCAGGCTGGCCAAATACTCCGCACTCTTGCCAGTGGTCGCCGCGCCAACAATATACTTATCGAAAGATTGCGAGAACTCCCGATAATGGCCCTTGAGCACGAAACACTGACCAGGCCAAGCCTTGCTCTTGAACTTCTGGAAGAAGGCATCGGCGACAGGCGCCTCCCAGGGGTACTCGATGACTTTGTCATAGAAAACAACGCACTTGCTCGTGTACCACTTATTAAATGAGCTGCGGCTTGCATCGTCCGTAAGCGCCTTTTCGATCATCTCTATCGTCGCTCGAGAGACGAATGATGCGGGAGCTCTGAAATTGATGGCGCTGTGGATGTGTGAGCGTTGGTAGTCTCCTCGTGGCCGAAGGTCGATGACCACGATCTGGCCCATTGTCGGGAACATCTCGAGTAATTCGTTCAGATGACCGGGCAATATCATACGGGAACCATCTTTGGAGGCCGGGTCGTTATTTTGATCTTCCATCCGTAGGCTTTGTAGTTTGTTGTATACTTCCTGTTGATCGCGACGTTGCTGGAACCATCTCTGGAGAAAAGGGTTAGTTGTTTCCAAATATCGGGTTTGTATCTGCTTACGTCGATATCTGCAGTCTGTATACCTAGATTCGATGCTAGAAACTCTTTTACCGCAACGGTTGGCCAAGGGTTACTGAGGAAGTACTCGTCCAGCCGTTTCTGAACGTGGGGTGCGAGGGCTGGTCTGCTGACGGACTTTTCACGGGCTATGGATGACGGGCCGGAAGGTCGAGTATGGGCCGCTAGATGACGATTCTGGATTATCCCCAAACTCGAGGCCTGCTTATGCATAGCGAACGAAGGGTTCGCATCTGCAGGTGCCAACGCGGGAGAAGCAGGATTCTGCCAGCCTCGCTTATTGTGGCTTTCTGACGAATGCTTTAGTTCCATGACGTCCTCGGGCAGAATCAATGATGTTGGCCTCTCGATGTTTCCCTGAATAGAACCCATCGCAGACCAGTTGGCTGCGGCCGGCGAATCGAAATAGTCCGTGTAAGCCGTGGTCCCTGATAGAATCGATCGTCTATCTGACTCTACAGGCGCGCCAGATGAGTAATCGGCAGAAGACTCGAGTGGTAGTTTCCATTGCTCTTCAGACGCGAGGTTGTTCGATCGGATGAAGGCAATGAAGTTGCAAGCTTTATGGTCCGGTAGCATATCCCAAACCATGACTGGCAATGAGAGCAAGAGAAGTGTTGAGTGGCTCTTGAAAACGCCTTGAACTTTGACATACTTCGCTAACGCCGGTATGTTGGAAAGCCACTGCTCCCAATCTTCTATATTGAGGGTTTGGTTATCTTCTAACGCAAGAGACACCATGACGTGAGGCACATTTTCATTGGGCTCAGATCCAATAATGTCGTCTGGACTCGCACGTCCCTCGCCGAGAGCTCTTCCCGGAGGTGAGTGCGGGAAGGGCAGGGATGGCGACATATCAAAAGACTCAGTCTTACATAACTCGATACTCGGTGCTCTATGGTTAGCAGTCATCATGAAATGGACCGGCGTCGTCCTTGTCTCGACCAACTGGTTTCCGTTGCGTCTTTCGAGGCGAGGATGTTTTAAACGAGCGAGTATTTCGGCATGTAACATACATGCTGAGAAAGTCTTCCTTTTCCATTCTTGGAGCACCTCGATTAGGGAAGATGTAAATGAGTAGCGGCCGGGATTCGGAGCAATGGCGTCCCAGCTTGATGCTGATATCGTCTCAGTTATACTATTACCATTCGGAAAAGCAGCACTGGCGGCGCCGGCACAGCAATCTAGTAAGATGAGTGCATCTGAGAGGGACCGTTCCAAAAGTGTCTGAATCGCAGACCATCTAGAGGTAACACATAGATGAGTTGGTGACTAGCACCATAAAGCACGGCATAGAATTGACTTACTGTAGCCATGGGGAGCCTGAATCTCGAGTTCTTGATGACGTTTCAGCAATAGCCGTTGAGGAGAAAGCAGCTAAAGACTTACGCACACCAAGTGCTCTGTCTCGACTCATCTATCCTAGCATGCCCACCATAATAGACAATCAATAGCGTGTCATTAGACTCATGCTCCTTGATCATAGAACCGATCTTCAGCATCAAGTCGAGATGAGCATTATCCGAAGGGATCTTGAATCTCTCGGTCTCGAAGTTGTAATCTTGCGAGAAGCACGCCTCGAGGTCCTCAAGCTCGGGGAGAACAAAGAGGTCATCCGAGTCCCAATGCAGAAGCAGCGCGTAGACATGTTGATACCGCGCTGAGCTGCCGCGGTTAGGAAACGCTCGTGACGCTGACTATAGGTAAGATGTGACGGTGGTTAGATTTCATCAAACCGGATGGAGAAGACGGATATGACGGAGTTCGTCCCGAACCGAACCCGTGCTGACGAGATACATAAGATGAGATGAGAAGCGAATAGTATATCAACTCACGTCTTCCAGAGCTCTCGCAAAGTCTGGCAAGCACTTGACATGGTAGTTCACGCGGCTGATATCATGAGTCGCGGGTGGCGTCTTAGGATCGCCCAAGCTCGAGCCGTACTAGGAATCCAAATGTCAGCATCAATTTCATCAAAAAGGGCCGCGCAACCCAACCAACCAATGGTATCATGATTCATAGAAAACAGAGAAAACCAAAAATAGTCCAAGTCATACCGTAGAATCGGCGCTGCTAGCATCATTGTCGGCAGCAGGATTTCGCCAGCCCTCGCTGATCGTGACAAACGGTAGGCTGAGATCACTCATGACTGGCTGGCGAACTATAGCTGTTCCTTTAAGCTGTCCAGCTAGGGAGGGAACTGAAATGTGATCCTTCCGAGCCGAAGTCTGTTTCTAATATTTATGAGATCGCCAAGGAAAGATTGGGTGGGAACCAAGGGTTTTTCATTAATAAAGACGAGAACCATGTATGTACGGAGCAAGTATGTAGGTAGGTATATCTTCGATCTAAGACGCCAACCGCAGAAGCATCCTGTCGCAACCCCCCTTTCTGGGTCGCAGGCGAGGGCTTTAACATGCAGCAGGCGAGAGGAGTTGAATACAGTCAAGAATGGAGAAATGGGAATGAGATTGAAAGGACGAGCGTATAGTTGTGGATGGGTTAGAAAATATAGCAAGCTGACGAAAAGATCGACGAAAGATCACAATCCTCAGCTAAACGGTTGGGCGGTTTCGTTTTGAAACAAAAACTCGGTCTGTAGGTGGTGTTGACCACTGATAATGCCAACCCCTGGTAGCGCCCGCGGCTGAGCCAGAAGCGCAAACACACCCCAGAGAGTACAGTACTCACTAATGGGCGCGGAGAGCAAAGACACATGAAGGATTCGGTAGCAAGATCCGGCCTAGCGCGTGTGGCCCAGTATAAGGGCATTAGGTAGCATCACATCCATTTAAGGAATCCTCCAAGGCTAACAGATAGACTGACGACGTGCGTGTCTCGGGTGTGCTGTCCGGCATTGCGTGGCCCCCGCTTGGTCAATTTCTGATAACTTTGACAGGTTGACAGCTTGTTAATTGTTGTAATTCCTCGAACACCCCCCCTTTTAGCTACCTATATGCTTCCTAAATTATGACGTACGCTCCTATCTCTATATGATGTTCTGCGGAGGCTGAATGCTCGAAAGTGGCTGTGTTAATAACAACTGGTCCAGCGCTGGTTGTGATACTACTGTTCAAACGGACCAATATAGTCGCCGTGCTTATGACCTCTCCCTCACTGCTTCGCCTCACTATGAACCTCATTACCAAGCAAGCAATCAAGTAAGAACTAATCCTTCGATCGGGCCCAGAAAAGAGGGCAAATTATCTGGAGGGGAATATGGTTTTTGTTGGTATTCTCACTGCTATTTAACAAGCAAATTTTACAGGGTATCAAGCATACACGCAGCAGGTATACAAGACATTATGGACCCCATAGCATCAAACTCCCTGCCTGATGAACCTTTCCTGCCTGCCTGCCCTATTGTCGCAGGTTAATCCCATTTGTCCGTCCATGAGTGAAGAAAAAGAAGTCGTACCATCCCGTTTCCTTTTTGCCCCTCGAAATACAAGAGCCGCACAGTTATGCGGACAAAATGAAAAAGATGGGTACAGACAGTAGAAAGAAAATTCGTAATTAATCGACTACCTGTTTAGGCAGATCACCAAAATCATTAAAAAAAAGACGAATAGTGTCGTCCCGTCTCGGACTTCCGTCGCGGATTGGCATGTTTCCCATCCTTTAGGGAACTCCCAGCTCACCGCGCGTTGATGGTTGTAGACCGATTAAGCGCAAGCCACCGCCCAATGTTGCCGAAGCAAATACAGCAGCAGAAAAGAACGTTAATCGTCCAGATGCCCGTAGCAACGGCCTCCTGGTTCGCAAGACTACCGAGCAAGTTGGTAGATGGCGCGTGCACCGCAGAAGCGTTGTTGGCACCAATCAAACCTCTGAAGGCCATGGCTGGCACTGGGACCATTTTCGATTGCAAGCCGCCAAGGACTGAGGAACCAGCGAGACCCACAAGTGATGAGGCGACAAAGCCGGGTGTCGAGCGATCGATGAGGAACCACAGGAGCGGGTTCACGAGCGCTAGTGTTAATGAGACTTGTAGCGTTGAGTCCCAGGGGAGTTTGCGCTGTAGAGATAGCTCGTGGTTAGTTCTCTGCTCCGAAGAGGAGAAAATGAAACCACGGGGTGTAGATGTTCAAAAAACTCACAATAGCAAAAGCGATTCCGATGAACATCCCGATTCCTCTAACAGCAAGCGTCCAATCGATATTGGGGCGCACTCCTTTGACAGCATCGTCTTCAGCGACCTGGACGCTGGAAGTCGCCATATCTTCCTCACTATCTTGATCGAATGTGCTCTCCCATATCCCGTCAAACCAAGGCAACAAGCTCCCAAGAACGAGTCCTGAAGCGCCCCAGAACGCCATGTATCCCCATCCGTAATTCGAAGCCTGGATCATGTGTTCGACGCGCAAACTACTCGATGAAGAGCGACTGTGTCCGTGTACCGTAGCCACCATAATGCCGTACAGCATACCTAGCCCGGCTAGCAACACCGCCCTTCCGCCCTGGTAGAGCAGAGACGCCGAAGTAGACAGCGGCGGACTCTTCACCACCGCAGATTGTGCTGAGGATCGCCGCCGTGTGGGTTGAGCTCGTTGTGCCCGGTGCATCTGGATATCGTAGTTCGGCTCGTCCATACTTAATCCCCGTGCCGGTGTCTCAGCCCCAGTGCCCCAAGGCGTGCGTAGCTCGTCTCCTGCGCCGTAGAATCTGTCCTTACCGGAGACTGTGGGCGAGTAGATGCCCATCAGCGTGGACGAGGTGAGGTTCATGACGGACTGGGCGCGGGACACGGTGGTCGAGACGTCGTTGCTGTATCTGGAGTTTCTAGGGTCGAGGAGCTTAAAGTTGATCTGGTCGAGGTTCAATGTGGGCTCGTCTATGCCGGGTGTGTAGGGCAGCTGGTCGTCTTCGGGGGGTGTGGGCTCACGTAGGTTCATGCCGAACGGACGGAGCGGAACTGGCCGCAGAATCGGTGGTGATTCGGCCATTTCGGCGGTGGTGCAAGTTGACTCGGCCAGACTGGGCGAAGTGATACAGATTGTTTTTTTTTCGTGGGAAGAGATTTTAAAAGTCGAATCAACCGTTCGTGGCAGTTGAGAGATGAAAGCTCCTTTTGAACCAGGACGAGGGTGACAACAAGCCAAAAACTGAGTTCTCGGATGAAAAAGAGGCCACACAGCAGATATCAGTTGAGCAGGCGTCAAGTGAAAGCTTGCGTAGGTAGTTACCGGGAGAGAGCGAGTAGTTACTGATGGTTGATGAGTGTTCTTAGCAAAGGGGGAGATGGAGTGTGTATGTATGTAGTAGTAGTATAGCCAGGACACGACGCAAGGTATTGGCAGCTTATGAGAACGGAATACAACCCTTTTCACTTGCTACGTGTATGTTGGAGCAACTCCGTATGATTCATGAATATGGCAGTAGCGGAACTAGGATTATAAGGAACCTTGCGGGTCGGAGTATTTGCTTCTTGGGCCCGATTTGTTTTCATTAGCGTTTAGCGCATTAGCGTCACTGCACCAAGCAAATCGAGACTCTTCCTCAAGTTCTCCTCCTCTCGCTCTCACTTCTCTCCCCCGTCTCTTTTTGTAAGACAAAGCGCATTCTTCTACTTTATTGCTATAGTCTACTATCATATATCTCTTTTCATTGTCTCGTACGTTAATTAATTGTTGAGATGGTATCATTCCTCTGCTCTCTCTCTCTCTCTCTTTCTCTCCCTGATCCTAAACGGCCGGCTGCTTGCGAACAAGAAGCTTCGTTCCCCCGCTGCACTGCTGTTAGTTGTTCCACATCATGCAAGAGCCGAAACTCTTTTTACGGGTGTGATCGTCGCCCATGCCGAGAATAGGTTTGAGACTTACGGATTATATCAAGTGATTGCCCAATTACCAAGGGCATATTTATCTCATTGCAGCCTGTCAGCCCCTCATCATTGATTGGTTTTCATCCCATCTACCGCCGGCCCTCCGTACATCCTGATACTCTCTCGAACTCCGTTACGCGTATGAGAGTTGAACGTGTCCGCAACCCCGTCTCGACGGCGCATGGACATACTCACATACCAGGGCCCATGCTTGCTGCTTGCTACTACATGAATACGTGCATACATACAAACCCACTCCTGTAGGTAAAACCGACAGTTATGCAAGTAATTAACCAAAAAAAAAACAGAATAAAACCCGCTTGCCGGGGAATTGACACCGAAATCCGAACCTACCGCCCGGTGACCTGTCTCTTTGTTTTGTTACCTTATTAAATTGCTTGAGAACCTGTGACGCCTCCAGCTCAGAGTTTCTTCATGTCAAGTGACGTACATTAGAAGAGGTTTAGTGTTGCAGCGCCGCGTTCACACTTCTAGACCCAGCTGGAGGTACGATGTAGGATCGTGAGAGGAGCGCCTGGCAAGCCTGAGCACCCGGATATTTGCTTGGCGCGGAATCACATGCCCATCAGCGATCGCCTGGCCACGAGCCCGCTGATTGGCTACAACCCCACACACGCTGCAGAGCTCTGGACAAGCATTGGCGTCTCGCCAATTTATGCCAGTCCCGCTCCTGGTAAAGGTCATCAAGCGCCCAGAGTCTGGGGTGCATGGCCTCCCGTATTACGGTCGCCCATGACAGCAATTGTTTCGCACTAACATCCCGATTCAGGGCTGGAAGGAACTGCCTCTATGTGTTCAAGCATAAAGCTTTGTGACAATAGAGTGAGCGACTAGGGCAAAACGGGATGACACGGTTCATCAGAATGCGGGCGGTGATCTACCGTCGATGCGCTGTTGCGCGGGAAATATTGATCCTGAGGTTTAACAAGTCTGTAGTTGGCAGGAGCAGCGATGATCCCCATCTTTCTATTTGTTGTATTCATACTGAAGCTCCCACTCTCAGATACACTTTGCTTGGCTCGGTCGATACTGCTCGAGCTGCTGCCTTGGAAGCGGAGAGACATACTAATAATCCCCTGCCTTGAACAATCCGGCTGTAGTTCATTATTCGTCGTCATCTTCGTCCTCCACCTCATTGTTGTCCTCTGATAATTCTTCATCATCATCGAACTCATCCTCGCTGTCTTCTACACCTTCCGGTCGGGGTATCATAGTAAACGCGCCCACACATGTGATCCGATTCTGTGTGTCATATGTGCCAAGTAATGTGCCAACCTGCTTGGCAGTCTTCGCCTTTTTAACATCTTGAAGATCGCTAACGCTTAGCTTGAACACTCGCACCTTTCCATCGCTGCTGCCGGTCGGGATGAGAAGCTCGTCTTTGCCCTGACTAGTAACTCGACATATGGTGAATTCTTTGATGCGACCTGTGACGCCCGCTTCCTTCCCTCCGAGTTGAGCTATTAACTTGGCTACGGGTAGCTTCTCCGTCTTCTTGTTATCTGCTTTTGAAGAATCAGTGGTAGAGAGATCTTCGGCGTCCGTTGAGAAGAACATGATCCTCCCGTCCTCGGTCGATACTGCAAGTAGGGATGACTCAGTAGCGGAGTCCATAGACAAGTAGCAGAAATGGTGTATTTTCCTCCTGGGTTCCGGCATGACCCTGCATTTGGGTGTGCTGTCCATGCCAAACACAATCAGATCCCGATCAAAGCCCACGCAGAATTCGTCGCCTTGCTCCGTGGCGCCCCAGACTACTTTCCTCCCCTCACCCGATGAATGCTTGCTCTCTCCCGCATCTTGTAGCATGTCTCGTCCGAAGTTCAAAACACCGGCTTTCTTAGCAGTCATTAGATTCCACAGACGCATGCATTTCTCGCCCTTGCTGACGCTGATCATCAATTTCATGCTCGGGTGAACCGCAAAACTGTTGACGCCCTTGGGTGTTCCGCCCAACGCAGCCGTGTCGCCGCTAGGACGGCCCTGCGGCTTTGGTATAGGCGCTTTTATACTTGATAACAGCGACCAGTCCCTTGTGCGCGTGACAGCAATTGTAGAGTCCTCGGACGCCGAGATGAGTTTTGACTTCGTCGGAAACGCAAGGTCGGTGATGTTAGATGAGTGGTGTAGTAAGGTGCCGAACTCGCGGTTCTTGGAATTCTCGAGGATCTTTCTCGGCGCAACAAGGGACAAGACATCCTTTTCCTTGCGCTTCGGTGGGTGGGCTGAGATACTGTAGACGTTGATACGCTCGTCGCTGCTGCCGGATGCCAGCATGACTTTTTGTGCCTTTCCTGGCTCGGGGGCGGAGGGGGGCGAGAGAGCTAGACATCGTATCGCGGAGCTGTGAGCGTTGAAGAGGAAAGTATCGGCAAACTCGATCGAGTCATCAGAGGAAATGGTGGCTGTCAGGCCATGGAGCACTCGGTCGTAGGAGCCCGTGACGATCTGAAGGGTCACAGGAGCGGTGGGCTCAGCGGCAGCTTTTGGTTTTTTTGACGGGATCTGGGCATGGCTACTGCCACCATTGGTAGCATCATTTCTCTTGCGCTTCGCCATGATCAAGGTTCGAATTGTTGTCGACTGATGATGTGTTGATGATTGGGAATGCAGGGGTAAGACGAGAAGGCTGATAAGAAAAAATTATATGGGCCGGCCCTATCGATTACAGAAGCTTGGAGGGGCAATCCTCAGAGGCATGCTTGCTTGAGCTTTCGCATTCACAAAGCTTACATCCATCTCTATTCGTAATCGACAACTCTGTGATTGATTGAAGGGGTTTTTTTAAAGAAAAAGAGAGATAGAACCCAAGTCCCGGCTGCTGCTTTACTTCTCATCCACATCGCTCGATTTATTATTTTCTCCTCTTCCGAACATGTGATCACTTCCACCACTACTTCAGGACTCTTCCCGGAATCTTCAACCAACGGTCTAAAGCCGCCCAATTATATATTCACTCTGTTGGTGCATGGTTGCTTGTAATGTATACAGATATGATCACTTGGTCCGTGAGCTACCTCATACCCTTGCATTGCGCCTTTTTTAGGCGATAGGCATACGGCTAGGCCGTAAGGTAGATAAGTAGGTAGGTGTAATCAACATATTACTTGCTCTTTTGATTCGGGCCACTCTTCTGCCTCGTCAAGCTTGGCTGTCAGTGATTCGTCATTGTGGCGTATGGACTATTTGTCTGCGACCCCTTCGATCAGCGGTGACTAAGTTCTGTGTAATTGTGGCTCGATTGCCACTCTCCTCCTCACTGCCCATCTTTTGTCTTATGCTCCTGATCAGAGAATGGTAATATGATCTGATCTCCCTCATAGAGAATTTTGGTCAGTTGCGATCGGATTGCTCTTTGGGTATAGGCTTGTTAGCAATTTTTCTCGGAGCATGTCCGTTTTGGTGGTCACTCAGACGTGGATGTGCCCAGTCATAACACGCAATGAGTTCGATTGAATGCAAGCACCTCACCTCACCTCACCGAAATGCCTCGTTCTCGGTCCTGCTCTCAATGTCTTGGTGAGACTCGCTTCGAAGTCTCCTGTCAAAGACCGGGGCCTCCTGGGCTCACGGCGATACTCGACAAACCCACCGTCGTACATGCTATAAACCTCCAATACAACATTTTGTGTGTTCGAGTAGTCTTCGACAACACATGGCATTCGGCGTGCTGTACGGCTCCCTCTCCTGGTTCCACACTACACGAAACCAGCCGGACAAGCGCGTGTGGTGGCCAGTATGTCGCTAAACAATGTCGTAGAGTGTGCCCATCCGCAATCCGGGTGATTTGAAACCTATTTCTTCGGGATGAATCAGGGTTGTCTGGACCCAGTATGGCCTAGCAAGGAATTGAGAACGGTCTTCCGTGTCTTCCATCTTCAAATAGCCGAGGCTCGGAGGCGGAGGTTGAGAGACGAGCATCCTTCTCCACGTCGCTTCTCTTCTGGTAATTTTGCGACAAGCAGCCTCTACTGCTTGAATTTTCAGGGAGTCCATGTCTTTGATCTCTGGGCTATCGGACGATGACGGCGTAGGGTCGTCTCCGTCGTTCCACAGTGTGCCAGCGCAGGGCATTGTATAGAAGGAATTTGCACGACGTAGGTACCCATGTAATCGACCAGTGTCAAAAAAGCAATTACCAAAATGTTTCCTCAAAAGAGGGTTGACAACTGGTTGACTGTCCGTGCCAGGTAGCTGGACAGGTGAGACAAGTTGGAAATACAGCTGAAGGGAAATTGACGTGTTTATCAAGGCGTTCCATGCCCGGTTGACTCATAAAGCCGATACTAATAGAGTACCCAGATCAAGGTGAAGCAGGATTGACTCAAGAAGCTCTGGAATCAAAAGCGCTTGATGCATGGTGCTCAACTTGAAGACAACCAATTTCCCGGTAGTACTGAGGCTTGGACAATATGAACACGCATGTGGGCCCGCACTGTGAGCAACCTAAATCAATTGCGGCCTGAGGCACTAGGAACATATCTGGTGTGTTTAGATTCCTCTCTAACATATCAACCATAGCTAAAAAGGAACCCTATTCGAACCGTCGTCTGGATGCTAAACTGGCTGAGCCGAGAGAAGCTTGAGAGGAGAAGTGAGCACACCATCTTGTTGATAAGAGAACAGGACGGCGAGAGGGGCAATATGGATGGATAAGAAAGCGACCTCTAAGCAAGGTCCAATCAGACTGACGTGACGGGATGGCTCCTCCACTGTCTCGGAACGATTATGACAAGCCTGAGAGCCTCAAGCTCAGCTTAAGTCGCATGAGGCACATCAATCTGCTTATATCCAAGCGACTTGCCTACCTGAAGAACAATGAAGGATCGGCTGTGAGGCCTGCTGTAGTTTAAGCCTAAAGCTCCCGGAGACAATCGGCTGGATGTAGTCCAACTCTACAGAAGTTTGGAAGCATTGTTCCGTCGTGTGCTTTCCTGCCTAGATACGTACAATAATCAAGCACTAGTGCTTTAGATTCCTCGGAGTTCTCTTGTTTGGCGCCTTGAACAAGCACCTACGAACATGAAGCACACGGCACATCATACGATCATGGAATTCGTGCAATTAAGTAGTATTAACATTTATAGCCTAAGCTCGTGATCGACCATCTGGGTCATCATCGTCTTAGTGGATATCATACAGAATAGCATCATCGTCAGCAAGTAAAACAGACCCATTCCCCAACTCCAGGCTGTGGGTCACTGCCAATCAAGTACACTGCCAGCATGAGCCTGTGCAAGGTCGACTCATAGAGAAGACAGGTGAATCAGTTTTCATTGCGAGATCGAAGGAGTTGGCGTAGCACTTCCACTTGAGTTCCGCTGATGCTGCGCGTTATGCTGAGCAATTTGTGCTTGTGGTGTTGAGGTTTGTGCTGCGGTTTGTGCTTGTGCCTGAGCCGCTTGTGCTTGACTTTGAGCTTGAGCTGCTTGTGCCTGTGCCTGGTTCTTAGCCGCAGCGGCAGCGGCTTGCTGTTGCTGTTGAGCTCGAAGAAGTTGTGCGTATTGGTGTGGACCATTAGCAAATGCAGTATGCCCGGCACTGCCAGCTGCAGCACTCATGGCTGACTGCGCCAATGAATTGTGTCTACTTTGGAGTAGAGCCCTAGCCATTTCCCGGACCTTATCCTGAGGCGCATCTGGATGATTGGACCTTATTTGATTTTCGATGGCCTGCAGTTGAGACACATATGTGGTGTTGGTTTGCGGAGGGACGATCGCATTTGGTCGAGGAGAGCCTGCTTGTCCGTTCACAACACTTAACCCACCAGCTGTGGACGTGGACGAGCCAGCTCCATTGGCAGCATTGTAAGAGGCCATGATGGCTTGTGCCTGTGCATTACTCATGTAGTTCCTCTGATTCAATCCGTTGATGACCGCAGCTCGCATGCCTGGAGGTGAGGTTTGCAGTGATCCATTCATTTGCTGGCTGGCGAGCGCCTGTTGTTGGTGTTGATGCTGCTGCTGCTGATGCTGTGGTGGCGGTGAGTGCTGAGCCTGTAACTGCTGTGACTGCTGTTGGGATTGCTGCTGTTGCATTTGCTGCTGTTGAATCTGACGCTGCCTCATCTGTTGTTGCACCGACTGTCTTTGTTGCTCTGATATTTGTTGAGCCTGAAGAAGCATGCGATTCTGCACTGAAGCTGGCATTGACATCTGTGCCTGCCCATTGACCACCGGCACCTGTATCTGCGGAGAACCAGCCATTTGCATGGGAGGTACAAGTCCACCTGCCATGTGGTTTTGATGCTCGGTTCCACCACTGGGTGTTGATGGCATGGGTATCGCCATGCGGGGACGAGACTGACCGTTAGCGGCCATCTGGTTCGAGACATTGGCGGTGCGGACCATGGCGGCGGCGGAGTGGGGATGAGAAGCAGCCATTTGAGATGTGCCTTGCGGAAGCTGCCCTGCTCCTTGAGTTGCAGTTGCTATTTGCGCAATCTGGTTCTGTTGCACTCTTTGCATCGCCGCTGCCTGTGATTGAACGTTAGCGTTTTGTGGAGTAGCATTGCCGGCGACTCGTACTCTGCGTGCTGCCTCATGCTGGCGCTGCTGAGCAGCCATTCTCTCCGCTACCTTCTCAGCAAGCGCCTGGTCTCGTTCCCAACGCATGATACTGTATTCCCGAGGAGTCTTTGAGGGTGGTTTGGCTTGTGGTGCCTCATTCGCCTTTCTTGCAGCTGCTAATTGCGCATTTTGTTGCGCTTTCTGAGCAGCAGCCTCTCGTTTCTTAGCAATTTTACGCATTGATTCCAACATGATATAATGCTTCCCATTACGCCTTCTCGGAATCCTAACCGGTAAAGAGTAGGGATACACCCGGCGTTGACCCGCCAGAGGGGTGGTGGGAACATTTGTGCCTGCTTGAGACGATTGCTGTCCGGGCTGTGATTGGGATTGGTTCTGAGATTGGGCTTGTTGCAACGCCTGCTGTTGCATTTGTTGCTGCGACATAAGCTGTTGTTGTTGGCGAAGATATTGTTGAGCTTGTTCGATCCGGCTTTGCCAGAGCTTGAAGTATTGTGTTTTTTGCATATCATGTGGGAGTCCTTCAAGCATAACCCAGCGCTCGAAGCATTCCCATGGGCTTCGACGTTCCGTGGCGGAGACATATAATGACTTAGCTGACAACAATCTTGATATCAGACTCCAGTTGTAGGAGTATTCACGCACCAAGCCTTTAAGCTCGTCATCTTCACTTTGTAGCCAAGTAGAGGGAACCCGAGATTCATAAAACGCCAGAGTTGGCATGTTATGCTCACTGGGTGGGCGGAATTGGTGACCGGCATGAAGCCTATCCCTGATGCTCTTATTTTCCGTTCGGAATAGCGCAACATTAGGACTTTGTGGCGGAAGCTGCGGCATCTTGACATCATCTTGGCCGAATATGATCTCCTTGTGTTCGTCATCTCCTTCCTGTGCATGGTGATAACGGCTCTTTTTCTTTGGAGGTTCGATCGACGTTAACTCCATTACGCCCTCAGCAAATTTACTCAAGGGAAGCGCAGGTCGTTTCCATGAAGCGTCAGGATCATACTTGGGTGTAAATAGATCTGACTTTGGCACCTCAAGCGGTGCTCCATACATGGGTAATTCCTCAAGCAAACGATCCGTTGCAGCAGAAGGTTGTAAGGCGAAAACAACATCCTCATCTTGAAGCGCAAAAATAGCCGATGGTGCAACTGTTTGTGGGAAGTCATCATCCAGTATGTCATCCGGCTCCAAAGGCGAATCGGTGCTGTTGGAGGGAATAAGATCGGGAGTTGGCTGGTTTTCAGGGCTGGGTGAGGACTCCGCATCGGCCATGAATACGTCTTCATCTTCCACCTTCCTTGAAGACCGAGGTGGAATGACAGCGTTGACTTGCATGGCCTTACGCTCTTCCTCGGACGCTAGAACCCAATCAGCACAAGCATTGGCTAGATTCCGAGCCACAGTCATTTTCCATTTCCGCTCTTCGCGAAAATCAGTCCTCATCCATTTCATCTCTTGCATCATCAAATCCCAATGGGAAGTTTGGCGAACGGGTTCCGGGGATCGCTTTGGTTGGCGAAAGGACCATTTGTCATTCTGCTGAAGGATATAGATCCGACGTAAGACGCGACAGGCCTGGTGGTCAAGGAACTGGGTATATGAATCGGGAGTGGAAACAGTTTTGTGCGCTTGATGTAATAGATGGTCCAGGGGTTTCATCCACTTCGATCCAGATGCAAAGCTGTTTACAAATAATGCCGTGAAATAATCATCACTTAAATGGTCCGGGGAGGGGGTTTTCTGGATGAGAGATTGAGAAGCGTTGCCGCGTTGTGGTTGCTTGCCAAACACCACAGTAGACATTTTAGCCTTGTCCTTGGGCTTCGCTTTCTCGACCAAGCTCTGGGAACGCAATTTGGACGATTGCGATGTGGGCGTAATTGGCATCGACTGAGTGGTCTGCGACTCAGGATGGCTTGCATAGTCATTCATAGGTTCCAATCGCTCTCCAAGAATCTCTGCTACAGGCTTCTGAAGCGCAACGGATGTGATACTGGCTGTTCCTTGCAAGAGGTCTTGATTTGCATTTGATACTGGTGATGTGGGTGATGTCTCGAGGATAGTCTGTGGAGGCTTGGAAGTAATAATGTGCATCGTTGTAGCTTGGTCGTCAGTTTTGGATTGACTCTTCTCACCGGTGCTTTCCGTAGGAACGGGTGAAACAGTTTTGAGAGCATCCTGGTGTTCGAGCCCCTCGGCTTTGGTCGGTTGGCTATCTGATGGTGCTCCTGAAGTGGAAATAGATGGCGCAGACTCTGCACCCATCGCGTTCGCGGCTCTCACATCCACCTTTTTGGGAGGATTAGAAGGTAAGGACGGCACCCGTTCTAGCATCGAGAGATTGCTCTCTAACCTCGCACTGTCTCTCCTTGCGGCATCGGCGGAATCCTGCACCAACTGCGCCTCAACCTGCGAAGTCGTTTGCTGATCCAAAGCGGCCTTCTCAGACATGCTCTTTTGGGCTTCAGTGTGGACTTGAAGTTCTGATTTGTCTGAGGAACCTTGATTAGAGCTGGAACTTATTGCTTTCGTCTCAACACCAGGAGTTGGTGCTACCGGTATGGGCGTTGCGCCGCTCGATATATCTATTGAACGAGTGTGATCTAAAGGACCAGTGCTGTTTTGATTAGAAGAGGGCGTATGGGGTACCGGTGGATCTACATCCATGGGGGAAGGACTCAGGTTTGCATCTTGCCCCCCAGATTCCTTTGATGATCTTGACTCCTTCTGTTGACTTCCAGGTTTCGGGAAAGAATCTGGTTCCCCCAAATTGACAAGACTAGCAACTGTAGCCGGGTCCGCAGCCGCAGTTGAATCTTTGGCCTTTGAAGGCACAACTGGCTCGACATCCTTACCCAGTCCATCGCCAGGGCTCGGCGGGATTCTGACGGGCGAGGGCTCGGGCGAGGGCGATGCGGTAGTCGCTATAGGAGCGATAACTGGCGCCTTGATGGGACGTGGAGGGACATTTGCTTTCGATGCCGGCTGCGATACCGGCTGCCCTTTTGTATACGTAGGGGGAGGTCGTGGCGGCCGTGAAGGGATATTTAATTCATTTAGTCTGCGACCTCTGTAGGCTTATTAGTCCATCACTCTCTCATCATTTCAATTCCACAGCCGTCGCAACCAGGTAGACAGGCAGATAAAAACGTACTGTAAAATATCGCACCCATCGAGAAACTGCGCCTCGGCTGGTGTGAGATTATACGCGTCGGGGTTGGCAAAACTGTGGTTTGGTATGCCATCGGGGCTAAGCGTGACCTCGTAGAGGATGCAGAGCTTCCTTTTGCGCGACCGGGCAATTGCACTATACAAGATCAGCAAGGCACAAAGCATATCGTTGGAATCGGAAAGAAACGCTCTACACGCTGATATATATCTTACCTGCATTCTGCGCGCTTTGATTGCAAAAGCTTTGTATGGTCGACGGGCACGACCTCAGTCATGGCATCAATCGCGACAACATCCGTTTCGCATGAAAACGGACGTCGCCCTTATCTCAATAGACCTCTGCCAGATGGCGCACAAAAGTATTAGAGATGGAAGAGGTGGCGTTGTGGTGTATTGATTGATTCAAGTTGAACTGGCACGGAGACTGATTGGGGGGATACGGGTTTTTCAGCAAGATACAGAAGTGATGGCACTGATGTCCTCTACCTATCTTGGTTGTTTAGGTCTTATCACCCTCTCTTGGCTGCTAATAACGTCGATAAACCGGGATTTTTAGGGGGTCTTGCTACTAGAACGCATTGCCGTTAGGGAGAAAGGAATGGAAAGTGAGGGAGGGGGCGCACATCCAATAGTATCCACGCTCATGTGGGGGTCACCATCTGACGCGTGCTCGCTCCTTCCCGGGTAGGTAGAATTTTTCATTTCAAAGGGGAGTCCGTGTATCTCTATTTCTATTTCATAAGTCCCTATTCAAATGGTGAGAACAACTTCTATCTTTTGTTCTTTTTCTCTCAGTTGGCCTATGGAATGCACAAAATGTATTCTTCTTATTTTGGAGCCCCTATCTAAATGCGAGCCGGAAGTATTCCTAATGCATAAAGGTATTAGAGGGCATAACCCCCTTAGGTATGGAACCATTCCAGCAGCTTGACAACTCCTACGGAGGTACCAGGTAAGTAATTTGAAGTTGGGCTAATAACAAGAATGAGAGTCGGTAATAGCTGCCTAAATCAAGCACAATCAGCGCAATCCTCTTTGCGACTCATGCATACAAGGTATGTCCGGAAAGTTTTCTACCCAGCTTATTCCATCCAGCAAGTCGTCACCTCATCATTAGGTCATGCATACATGTATGTATACTACCTATACACTCAGTACACTGAGTCAGGACGATTCTCTATCTCTTTGAATGTCAGCTCGGCAACACTCGGCCGAGTTATAGCGAGATGGCCCACGCTACCCCTACTAACAATAGACCCTACAACTTCGCAGGTCAAATGTTAGCAAGGTAATGTCACTAACAGGAGATTTTAGTGGGGAAATCGAGGCCAGAGACATATCTGTATTTTGCATATTTCTATTGGTTGAAACCCCCTGCATCTCGCTGCTTGGCACAAGTGTTGCCGAGCTGACATTCAAAGAGATACTCCGTACGGAGTATAGGTCATCCAGTTGTAAGCCCGCCCAAATTCACATAATGGTTTTGATAGAAGGGAACAGACAAAACATTTGAGGATGAAATGAAGGAATGCATGCAGAATATCAGTCCATCCTTTTGTCAAGTCTATTCCATCGTTCAATCCTGTTGATACGCTGGTCCTTGACCTCTATAAGCCAAGTCCGGAACCTAGAAGGGACTATCTAGACTAGCGCCACCGGATGCACCACTGAATGGATGCAGCCTGCCCGGCAGAGCTGGACTACTCAGCCACGCAACTGTCATTCACCAGCCACTTTCTCCTAGGCGCCACCTGCTTGAACTACCTACTTCTGGCCCTCTCCTGCAGACCACAGACCCCTGCGATATCACCAACTCTGTGCCAAACAAATAAGACCGACTTTGATCGCCATTACTGCAAAGATCCGAGGAAACACAGCCAACTCTCCCTTAGATTCACTTGCATTGGAGAACACTCGCCATGTCGGAGGTCACCCCTCAGGCCCAAGCACCTCGCATAGCGATCAAATTCGGGACATCTCAACCATCCAGCAATGGAACAAGACATACCAAACCGCAACCATCGTCCTCCCTAGGCAAGCGTCAACGACCAAACGCACTCAACCACAATTCCGATGAAGAAGAAGACGATGATACAAATGGAAAACATGTTTCTGTCACATCATTTGGTGTCGGCGCAAGCGGTGAAACCAGAAAGGCCAAGTCGCCATCAACAGGGAAGGAACCCAAGCAATATGTCATCGAGAGCCAAAGCAACAGAGACTGGAAGGAAGACGCCAAGGCGATAAGAGCGCACAAAATACCGCGACCGAATGCTATGCAGTCGAGAGATGGCCATGCCGAAGTAGAACCTGCTGACCAGGATAAAGACATCAAGTGGGGATTGAGTATTGCAAAGAGATCTACTGATGAAGTAACTACGGCCCCGATTGACCCCGACACTTGCGGCAAGGATGCGCGAATAGCAGAACATACTTCACAATCGTCTGCCGAAAAGACACAGACTCAATTCCATGAGGAGGATGATAAAGATGCCATGGATGCACTCCTTGGTAGGAAACCCACTGCTCAAACCCTCGTGATCAACGGGCTCACGTCGAATGGCAAACAAATGCGGGTTCCCGAATCGGATGCGTACAAACGAAGCATGCAAGAAGCTGCTGAGGTGTCGACGATTGAAGAGTACGGTGAAATCCCAGAAGGGGAGTTCGGTGCAGCTATGCTCCGGGGCATGGGATGGAAAGGAGAAGAGTTTGGCACCAAGCCAAAAGAGGTGAAAAGACGGCTGCATTTGATGGGTCTTGGTTCAAAGGAGGACGAAGAGATTAAGAAAGCGGAACAGGCTAAGAAGCACGGCCATCGCGATCGTCGACCTCGGCTGGACGAGTACCGGAGAGACAGAGAAAAGGAAAAACAAGAGCGTGATGGCCGTTACAGAGACAGCTACAAGTCGGAGCGCGATCGAGAACGACGTGACCATTCTCATGACGATCGACACCGACACCGGGATCGCGATCGAGATTACAACCGTGACCGCGATAGTCGTAGGTACCGGTAGAGGGATGGCAGACTTCAAAAGCTTGCTTCTTCCAGGACTCTACAATGGAGATAAGTTTGAGCTTTACTTCGGCCAACAGCACCTAACAGCAGCTCTTCTATCCACTACTAGAGCAGGCTTTCCATTTGTCAGCCCTTCAGAGAGATTGCAATAGTAACTCGCTGGTGAGTGAAGTTATCATGAAATATAATATGACCCGCACTTAAGTGTACGATTGCTCCAAGTTCCGAGAAGATTGAACTGTTCGCTGACAAAATTGAAGGGCTACATCTCTACGCAGTATATGTTCCAACAACGTATGCGAAGCTCTACTTCACTACACCAAGCTGTGATGTCTGGTAAGTTCATAGTAGACTCATCATGTGCCAAGTCGACTGTTCTCTCTTGATACTATTGATGCAAGGACAGCCCTCAAGTTTCAAAATTTTGTTCAGTCTTATAAGAAACAAAAGACACAGCCGAAAGTGAATCGAAAACAGCCCTTTAAAATGTCTTAGTACTCGTGCTTCGAGACCCTGTCTCGCTCAAAATATTTTCTCCTGCATACAGAATACTGACCGGTTGAGAAGAATGCCTCAATCATTGTTATCCTTCGTGGAACCCCAGTACTCCGAGCTGTAATTGATAAGAAGTAGTAATGATCCCTCCAAGAGTGACCTCACCATCTTCCATGTTATAAGTCGACTATATATGTGCATCATGACGATTCACTGCCTTCCCGACATATTCGAATCGCATATGCTTCGATTGTCTGTCAAGACAAGGACATATGGAAGCATACATGATATCATCTGTTGTTATACTGCCCAATAGGTGTGAGAAGCTAAAGATCATGCCAAGGCTGCATATCTCCAATATAGCTTTGTGGGAACTGGAAGGAGGGGTCAGGGGTCGGCAGAAAGGTCCCCTAGCTCACGTTCGCCCACCAAAAATCTATCGATATGACATAGAGGGAAGAAAGCGGCCGACCTCCCTGTTATTATTATTATTATTCCCTAGTCCAGGTCGAAATCTTTCACCGACATCTTGACCAATTCCCATATTTCGTTGTCACATAATATTTCTCGAGGCTCCGAGGACATTCCCTCTCCCACTTCCCCCTCTTTACTTGTCTTAATTACATTGGAGTCTGATAATTGGCCAACGATTGCAGCTGGCCGTGCTTCGTCTTCATCATGTCGAAGCCCCAGAGTGTGAATGGGAACGAGTCCGAATTCGAATTTATCGAGACTCCCAAGGCTCCTACACCTACCTTTGAGAAATTCGAGGAGTGCGGTGTGCGGACAACCTCGGTATGCAAGACAGCTCACCTCTTTGCTCCTGCAAGCATGCAATTGACCACCCAATCCACTACAGTACCCGGCCATCAAGAATGCTCCTCTCCCTGCCGATTCCGCTTCTTCAGACAGCTTCTCAAACACCCTCCTCTTCTCCCTCCTAGGTGGAATTCCTCTGTACATATCATGGAAGCTCGGTGGTGGTTTTAAGACCACTGTCTTCTTTGCCATAATCCTCTTCATCCCCATACTCGGTTCCTTCTGGTTGACCGTCTCGGCAATCAGCCCTCGGAAGAACGAGAAAGCCAAGTACCCTGGCCGACCCGTTGAACACTATATCACTTTCAAAAAGCCTTCGGACAAGCTCAAGTATCAGGGAAAGAACAAAATCCCCATCGAGACCTTCTATGAGATGTACTTTGACGGTGACGTTGACTTCAACGGTGATTGCCTCGAGGTTTTGGAGTACAGGCATGATTGGGCCAGCTTCCGCTTTACCCTCGCCCTTTGCAGGTACTTCGTCACTACCTTTATTCCCGAGGTCATCCTACACTCTCGAAGTCAAGGTAAGCGCACGCAGCAATCGATTGGCGAGCTTTATACTGAAATCTACTAGACGAGGAGCAAGTCCGCGACCACTACGACCGTGGTGATGACTTTTACGGATGGTTCTTGGGTCCCCGTATGATTTACACATCGGGTGTTATTGGCGATATCAATAAGGAAGAGAGCCTCGAACAGCTTCAAGACAATAAGCTCGCCATCGTCTGCGAGAAGCTTGATATAAAGGAGGGTGAGACGTTGCTGGATATTGGCTGTGGTTGGGGTACTCTTGCCAGATTCGCCAGTGTCAACTATGGCGCACACGCTACGGGTATCACACTAGGCCGCAATCAGACTGCCTGGGGCAACAAGGCTCTTCGCAATGTTGGTGTGCCTGAGGGACAGAGCAAAATTCTGTGCATGGATTACCGAGACATCCCCTTTGTGGAGGGTGGGTACAAAAAGATCTCTTGTCTGGAGATGGCCGAACACGTGGGTGTCCGCAAACTCGGCGCTTTCTTCAAGCAGGTTCACGATATGATGGATGACGATGGCACCTTCTTCTTGCAAATTGCTGGGCTGCGAAAGTCATGGCAGTACGAGGACCTGATCTGGGGCCTGTTCATGAACAAGTATGTGTTCCCCGGCGCCGATGCCTCGACACCCGTTGGCTTTGTCATCGACAAGCTCGAGGGCGCGGGCTTTGAGGTCAAGAGCTTGGATACGATTGGTGTACACTACTCTGCTACACTCTGGCGCTGGTACCGAAATTGGATGGCAAACCGCGATAAGGTCGAGGCCAAGTATGGCAAGCGCTGGTTCCGTGTAAGTGGACAAAGATCACCCGGGCTTAAGCTTGGACTGCAAAGCTAATCGTCAATCTAGATTTGGGAATATTTCCTTGCCTCGTCCACCATCACTTCACGCCAAGGTGGTGCTGCTTGCTGGCAGATTACTCTGGTCAAGAATATTAACTCAACGCATCGTGTAGAAGGCATCCCATCTCAATACGGCCTAACCGGTGCTTACAAGGCCGCGGAGAAGAAGGTCGACTTCAAGGCTTGGGCTAAGAAGAACGCGGATCAATTTCCCACGGCCACCACTGCTCAGTAATGTGGTACAACTTTAATATGCTTCAGAGAAGACTTCGAGAGGCTTCTGAACTAATGGACGGATCCTAAGATGTCAATGCGGGGGCTAATGATAGCTCTGGATTGACATGTTGATTGCTATGGTGATATCTTAACTCTTTTTGGAGGATGGGAATACATGAATGAGTACTTAGAACTGGTATGCCACTGAGGTATGAAGCTATAAGTGTGGGCAAGTGACGGGTGAGAAAAGGGGGGCGGTGGTGATGGTGGTAGACCGAAGACAAAAGAGGATTTGTGCATAATATGCTATGCTTAATGACTGATTCAGATTAGAGAAAGGAAGAGATGGAATTATTTATTACATGGAAGATGAGAGAAAATTGAAGAATGAGGCATTCTCCATCATTACTTACGTAGTTCGTCTCGTCTCTTCAATGTTGCACAAGAAGGGATTGTCTCCAAACGCTCCCAGGTAAGATATCCCAGGGAGGGAGGCTAATAAGTTGCCAGTCGAGCAGCTTAAGAGCGATGAGCTCAGAGGATCCACCTACTTAATAAATGGCCCACTCAACTTAGGGAGCAGCAGGCTGCAGAGTCGAGGACCGAAAACACCTCCAGAATTCCAACAGCTTTCGTCACCTCACACACGCGCATCGCCCCTTTAACTGTGTTTCACTATCCATCGAGGGCCAACTCGCCCGCTCCGACCACATTACCTCTAACTTCGCTCCCGCTTCATTCATTCTTGATGACTAGAGCCGTATACCATGTATTCTAATTCCAATTCATACCTGGGCGCCAACAACAACCTGCGTCCAGGTTCTCAGCAGCAGTATGGCGTCCCATTCGGCCAGCAGCCTCCCCAGCCTACGGGACAGCAGCCGAGTCCCTTCGCTTCGCAGCCCACGGGATATGGCCAGATGCCTTTGACACAGCAGTACACTGGCTTCCCTGGTCAACAACAGCAGCAACAGCAACCCCCCCAGGGGCTTCAACCGCAGTTTACCGGCTTCCCCGGCCAGCCGCCGCAACAGCAGAGCTTCCAAACCGGCGCGCCACCTGTTCCGCAGATCCCTCAACAGTTCCAGCAACAGTTCAACCAGCAGCAACAACAGCAACAGCAGCCTCAGAGCTCGTTCCTCGCTCCGAATAACCCTCCTCCTCCCGCCGCTCCCCCCGCAGCTGCTCCGTCCATAAAGCCTCAGCCAACTGGTTTCAGCGCCATGGCTGCATCATTCCGCACCAGCGGCGCATCTGAGCCTACCCCGAAACCTGCTCAAAAGTCGGCCAACAAGATCCCCAATATTCGCCTGTCCTTCATCACAGCCCAAGACCAGGGCAAGTTCGAGACTCTCTTTAAATCTGCTGTTGGGGAGAGCCAGACAACTATGTCGGGAGACAAGGCTCGAGACCTTCTATTGAGGTCCCGACTCGATGGAGACTCTTTATCCCATATCTGGTATGTCTACGAGTGGCTGCCCATGGTTCGTCAGCTAATCCCAGCACTACAGGACTCTCTCCGACACTACTCGGTCAGGCGAATTACATTTCCCCGAGTTTGCTCTTGCTATGTACCTCTGCAACCTCAAGTTGGTCGGCAAACCTCTACCTGGAAGTCTCCCCGAGAATATCAAGAATGAGGTGTCCAGCATGGTGGATATCATTAACTTTAGCATTGCAGAGGAAGCTGCCTCGGGAAGCGCAACCAATGCTCCAGACTTCACAAGACAAAGCGCTGCCACACCCCCCACGATACAGCATCCGCAACCCCAACAGTCAAACTCTGCGCTGCTTCAGACGCAAATGACAGGTTATCCTGGGCAGTCCCTGGGTATGCAACCACAGCAGACCGGCTTCCCTGGCAGCATGGCCAACCCTCAGCCTACTGGATATTCTGGTCCTCGACCCCCCATGCCGCCCATGCCCACTGGCTTCCCGGGAGGGCTATCTCCAGCAAGTGCTGCACCCCTGAATGCGCAGCCCACTGGTAGACCTGGTCAATGGGGTCTTGTCAATGCTCCTGCATCTGGCTTGCCCAATATCGACGCATTGCAAGCTCGAATGATGCCTCAGCAAGGCCGCGAGCAGCAGAACTACACTACGGCTGGTCTCTCAGGTAATGCGGTTATCCCTTGGGCCATCACCAAAGACGAGAAGACTCGGTATGATCAACTATTCCGCGCTTGGGATGGACTTGGAAAGGGATATATCGGGGGAGATCAGGCGATTGAGATCATGGGTCAGAGTGGTTTAGAGAAGACCGACCTTGAACGTATCTGGACCCTCTCCGACAACGGTAACAAAGGCCGCTTAGATCTCGACGAGTTCGCCGTTGCCATGCATTTGATTTATCGAAAGCTCAATGGTTATCCCATTCCTAACACTCTCCCCCCGGAACTCGTGCCGCCTTCGACAAGAAAGATCAATGAGTCTCTTGGCACCATCAAATCTATGCTAAGCCAAGAATCTGATTTCCGTAAGTCATCGGGTGCCTCATTGCTTCCTCAGAAGACTGGTGTTAGCTACATGAAGAGTCATTCTCTGCGTAGTGGAAATGGAGGATTTGGTGCTGGACGTAAAGATGGAACTATTTTCAAGAATAATGATGAAGATGTGGGCTATCGGTCTTCGGCACGCCGCAGGGTTGGTAATGTCTCTCCGCGTCCGGATTCACCCGCTTCCGTTGGATCCAATGAGGAAATGTCTCTTGACCAGCTGCGGAAGAAGATTCGGGAAAAGCAGGTTCTTCTCGATGCAATGGATTTCAAAGACGAGGCGGCTGCGGAGGAAGATGATATGCTGGACAGGCGCGATCGACGTGAAGCCGAGGAATTATATCGCCGCATTAGGCGCATTCAGGAGGACATTGATACTCATCCAGATGCGGCTCTTACTAGTGGCGACTCCGAGGCTGAGCGAAGATCCCTGAAGAGGCAACTGCAAAATCTTACCGACAAGATTCCCGATTTGGCATCTCAGGTGCGGAAGACCGAGAAGGCTATTGCCGATGCCAGACTTGAGCTTTTCCGCCTCAAAGATGCCAAGGCTCACCCTGGGAGCGCCTCCTCCATTGTCGGTACCGGTCCCGGTGGTTCAATCACAGAGTCAGACCGCTTGAAGGCCCGGGCCAAGGCAATGATGCAGCAGCGTACTGCCGCCTTGACTGGTAAGAAGGTGGATGTCAGCAATGATGACTTTGATGCACCGAAGCGATTAGAAGAGGAGAGTATCAAGGCCAAGACAGAGAAGGAGAATAATGAGCGCATGGTGCGAGACGTTGAAGACAGTGTCCGCGATTTCGCTCGTGGAATTGAGGACAACTTGAAGGACGGTGGGAAGTCATCCGCCAATGAACACGAGACACGTCGCTGGGAGGACGCGCTGGGAGTTGAAGATGAGGTACGAGACTTCATTTTTGACTTGCAGCGCTCCAGCCGGGCAGCTCGTATTAGGACTCAAGACCGAAAGGGAGGAAGGGCTGCAACTACTGATCCTGTTAGGGCTGAGGCGCCACCAACAAGAGTTGAAAGCTCAATGGCGCGCACTGCTACTCCACCCACTTCATCATCTCCTGCTCCCGGTGGAGGATCATATTCGTCTTACAAGACTCCCGAAGAGAGAGCCGCATTCATCAAACAGCAAGCTGAACAGCGCATGGCTGAGCGTCTTGCTGCGCTTGGCATCAAAGCCCCTTCCAAGCCTGGAGAAACTGCGGCGCAACGGATGGAGCGCGAAAGAGCAGAGCGAGCCGCCAAACTTCGTCAGGCAGAGGAAGAAGATGCCCAGCGCGAAGCCGAACGACAAGCGAGGCTTGCAGATGAACAGGGAGTGCCACCCCCAGCTGCGAAGGCAGAGGCCAAGAAGCCTCCGCCCCCACCATCCAGAAAGAACGGTCGAAATGACGACGCGACTAAGAAAGCAGAAGAGGAAGCGGCCTCAAAGAAAGCCGAAGAAGAGCGCATTGCGAAAGAGCAAGCGGAACAGCAACGAGCCGTGCAACAGCTGCAGTGAGTTCTTCTATTTATCGAATGTCAAACATTTAGAGCTAATTTCCTTGTAGGGACGAGGCTAAGAAACAAGAAGATGACGCAGCGGCCGCCGCAGCCCGCGTGAGGGACCTTGAAGAGCAGGTTCGTCAAGGCAAGCTTAGAAAGGAAGAAGAAAAGAAGAGGAAGAAGGCGGCTTTGGCTGAAGCCAAGGAAAAGGAGGCCAAGCTTTCCGCCCAACGAGCAGAGATCGAAGCAGCACGCCAGCGAGAGCTGGAACTCCAGCGACAGCTCGAAGCAATGAATGAAGAGGATTCATCATCCGATGATGATGAAGGTCCAGAACAAATCACGCCACAGGCCTCGACACCTACACATGGCGGAAGCCAGCTAGGTAGCCAGGAGCTCGAACGCAAGCCCCCTAGCCCACCTTCTGTTCCAGCGATTCCAGCTCCTCCCACAGTTACTAGCCCCCCGGCCGAGACGGAAAGCCGTAACCCATATTTCAGGATGATGTCACATTCCTCAGAATCTTCAGCTGCTCCGTCGGCATCTGCACCAGTATCGGCTCCTCCTGCAGCACCTCAAGCAGAAGTACCTGCCTCGACTAATCCCTTCCACCGGATGACTCAAGAGAAAGCAGCCCCCACAGCTGCAGCACCAGTCATTCCGCAACCAACTGGCAATGTATCTCGTCGCCGCCCCGGTAGTGATGATGAATGGGACTCGGACAATGAATCGGATTCTTCAGATGACGAACGTCCTGCTGCTGGAGCTGCTCATTTGGCTTCTTTACTCTTTGGCTCGATGGCTCCTCCTCGACCCTTGTCCGCGGCAGGCGAGAAGTCAACAGGGGCCTCGCCTGTTCAGTCACCACCATTCAGCCCTCCGCCGCCGCCTGCGCCTGCCTTTACGGACCCGTCCAGCGCTCCAGCTGCTCCCCCTCCCCCTCCACCGATGCCAGGTAGTGGTGCACCCTCAGCTCCCCCGCCACCTCCACCCCCGCCTATGCCGGCAAGCGGCGCTCCTTCAGCTCCACCTCCACCTCCTCCACCGGCCATTCCTGGTCTGGGTTTGGGACCTCCTCCTCCACCAGCACTTCCAGCTGCAGGAGATCTGCCAGCAGCCCCAGCTGGAGGCCGGCCGGCAGCATTCCTGGGCGAAATCCAAATGGGCAAAGCGCTCAAGAAGACGCAGACCAAGGATAGAAGCACATCTGCCCTCGCTGGGCGAGTTTTGGATTAAAGCTGTGCATATGAAAGAGATCGGTTGAATCAGAGGACTAACAACTCTCGTTGTCCACCGACTGTTGTATGAAGAGGATAGCTGTGTTTGTGGGCGACTTGTTGATGGCTCAGGTTGTGACCAAATTGCCTTTTCAGTCATAAGTACACAGTAGATTAATTTTTTGAATAAATTGTATTAAACGATCTAGTATTATTTCCTTATGTGCAACTGAGGTATATGATTATGTGCAATTCATGTCGAAGCCGGCTGGTCATTGGGCGTCATGGATAAATGGAGTTGGTCGCTCAAGACATTGTCCTGATACCTGGTCAATGGCTACAAGGGTATACTCGAGCTTAAGAACATCTCAATACTCAATAATTTCCAGTCATCCGAGATAATAGTATACATATCCCACACATGATCTTCAGTTAGGCTTGACAGTGAACTGGAAAGTCATGAGTTGTTTTAATTCAAGGCAAGTGAGAATTATCGATAGGTTGCGATATCTGAATGATGGACTAACTCCACTATTGATTGCAAGATCTGGTGGGGTCGAATGCGACTCTGAAACAAAGCTTGGCGCGGTAGTGCAGAAAGCGGTTGCCTGGGAGACGACTTTGTGAAGACGAGCTAGCCATATGCACATCATAACGGTATTGTTGATCTCGCTGGACTGGGCGTGTCGAATCATAAGTTGATCCAGACTATTAACCACCTTCCCCTCCATCATACCTACACCCTCTCGCCTCTCTCTCACACACACCACTCGATCCCTAGACTCAATCTTTAATTACCTACCTTGCCTTACTTACACGTTGCCTTGCAGCTAGCTGTCCGTCATTGTGCCCTTCAATTGTTTGGGTACATATGCACATGCTGCATTGCATGTATCGTTGATTTGTTGATTTTTCGATATGCCTCGTTTGACGCACCCAATTACTGAGCCTCTCTAGAAGAAACCACAATCACAAACACGCCCTGCGACGAGGCTGCCGCATGACGAGTCTCGACGCAATCTGAAATTCAGCATACATAACTGCATACCTCTACACCTACGCCTACAAACTCCTGTGAACTGGCTAGACGCGCCTTGCGCTTCGTAGTTGCTCATCATGGATGCGAGCTACCTTTCACAACAGGTCAATACCATAATTGGCCAGCTACATGGCTTATTTGACGAGATCGGTGTCCCAAGCCATGACCGCGACAGCAGAGAATCAGAGGTAAGACCGAAGAGCAGACATTCCATCCCTGGTATGCGAAGTCTCATCCTAGAGCTAACATTTCTATAGCTGTTCGCGGCTCTCTCCGAGACACTCACCAACCAAGTAAAAGCCGTGACCGCGGAGAAGAATGAGATGGTCGTCGAGGCTGAGCGCATCATTACCTTGATCCGACAGATGGAGATCTCCCTAGACGATACCCGGACACAACGCAACCTTGATGATGACGATTTACAAGTCACCTTCCCTCTTACACGCTGTTTGACTGTGTTGAAGGAGAAGCACATGCAGATAAGCAAGCTCCATCGTGAGCGATTTGAGCAAGTCAAGAGTGCGTACCTCTGTTTCCTGCGCGATGAGACAATGATGACTGACTTCCAACCGCAGAACTTGTTCAAGCCCTAGAATCCTACTCCTCCCACCTCGAGCCTACCTTCGTGAAGATAGCTTTACCGCCTACCGGCCCTAAACAATCACTACCTCCGACGTTCGATCTGTCACCCTCGTATGTCGATAAGTTGGATAACGAGTTCACACGCGTCTATGAGGAATACACGCGACGCGTATCGACCGTCAAGGCCATGTCTGAGAACATCATCTCTCTCTGGGCCGAGCTTGGCACGCCACAAGCACAGACCGATACTGCCATTGTGAAATACTACCGAGATTCCCCTGAGCAACTTGGGCTGCACGAGGAGGACCTTGCAAGACTTCGGGCCAAGAGGGACAAACTTGCCGACGAGAAGAAGAACCGAGAAAAGCGCCTCAAGGATATTAAGATGTCTGTTGAGGCGCTTTGGGAGAAGCTCGGCGTACAAGAGTCGGAACGTAAGGCGTTCCTTAACGGCAATCGTGGCTGCGGCGTGAGACAGATCAATGAGTTCGAGGATGAGTTGGGAAGACTAAACGAACTCAAACGCCAGAACCTACATTTGTTTGTTGAAGACGCGCGCTTTAAGCTACAAGAGCTGTGGGATGCTCTTTATTTCTCAGAGGATGAGATGCTAGAATTCACACCAGCGTTCTCAGACGTGTATAGCGACGCGCTGCTGGAAGCCCATGAGCGCGAGATATCGCGGCTTGAGGCCTTAAGGGAGCAACGTGCTCCAGCACTCGCGCTGATCGAGAAACATCGCACACTGGTTCACGACCGCGACGAGCTTGCCGCGTCCAGCCAAGACGCGTCGCGGCTGATGATGCGCGGCCAGAAGGGCGAGCGACGCGATCCAGGGAAGCTTCTTCGTGAAGAGAAAATGCGCAAGAGGATTGCTAAGGAGTTACCTAAGATTGCCGTCGAATTGGCCAAGCTATTGTCGAAATGGGAGGACGAGTATGGACGACCATTCCTAGTTCATGGTGAGCGATATTTGGACCTGCTCGAGCCTGATGAACCCAAACCGACACCCGGTCCACGGTCCAAGACACCAGCAGGACCTCCTGCTTCGACAATAAAAAGCAAACCAGCGCCGCCCAGCCGAGCAAACAGCAATGCCAGCAAAGCTGCTACAATTACCAGATCAAAGACACCTACAACGAACCAGACAGGAACAGTGCGCAGAGCTATGCCAACCAGCCAAGCCGCTAAGGATCCGAAAGCCAGTCCCTCGAGGATCCCAGCCAGAGCACCTTTGTCAAACCTTAAGCATGGTAACAATTCCCCGGAAAGACCTCGTCCGGAGTCCCGGGCGCAAGGCGCTCTCAGATCAGGGCATCCGTTGGGTAGAGCCCCACCACCCAAGATGAGAGAGCTTGTGCCTGCGCCCGAGTTAGAGACACCAGTGAACCCCTATCGAAACGCGGGACTGGGCTCAACCACACATGTGCGAGCCGTGGAGCCTGAGGATGTGTATGATGACCGGACCTCGCAACAAAGCTACGCTCGGTCTTATATGCATCAAGACACAGCGAGTGGATCTCTTCGGAATGCCTACCCTCACGCTCCCCCGCCTCGGCAGACATCGAACACGTCGACGGTGATCTCGGGCTCGGAGAACTGGGAGACATACGATGACAACTCAGAACCGGAGCAGGACGCATCAGACACATACTACGCCAAAGTTCGAGCGGCACGAGGAAAGCGATTCACGCCCGAGGACGGCTATGCGCGGCCCCAAGCCAGCCAGGCTAAGCGCCTTCGGGGAATTCCTCCTGCCATGCACGGCCATGTTGGCGGCGGCAGTCATGTGACGATAGATGCGGAGGGCAACCGGATCATCTCCGGGAGCGAGTGGACTGATGAGGATGCTTTTTAAGATTTCCTTCTTGTCTTGTCTCTCACAATGATGAAAGATGCAACCGATCTTTAAACGCGGCTCACGATGTACGAAAATTCATGAGAAGCCTACTCATGAACACGGCTTGAACGATGGCCCCGGCGGCCCTCCTCGAGCGAAGTTTCGTTTTTCATGCAATTTGCGGAATCTTCAATTTCTTTTCGATTTCTCACTCTCGCTCGGCAAAGAAGCTTGCTTGCTCTAGACAATTAAGATTCTTCTTGTTGAGAAATCTCTTTCCCTCTCTCTTTCTTGTACTTTGTTTAATACCTCCTGGATTCAGATCTCAGAACTGCCTCGAGGCTCTTTCTGTCAGTCTGTCTGGGGTTGGTGAAAAATGCTTTCTTTAGGCCAGGGCGATTAGAAAACCCGGGCTTTTTAAAGGGAGCTTTTTGTGAGATAAATGTCCCCGCTGCTGTCGTTGCGTGTCAAAAAACTTCCTTGCTGGAATTTTCGTCTGTTGGAACATACTGGAGTGGGTTGGGCGATAGGGTGAATGGGATAAGGAGGAGGCAGGATAGGGGTGTTTGCTTCAGTCCTGGATGGATGGCCCGGCATAGGCGTACATGGATTGGCGTTCTAATAACTAGAGTTGTTGATCTTGACATCGGCGGGTGTTTCTTCGCAACTCTTTTGCTTGCTGGGGACTAACACTCCATACACCTCTTTACAGACATGTTTGTGCTGAAAGTGGCAGACAAGTTGTCTCTGAGAGGTTGTTATATGTAGTGTGTTCTATGGTTCTTTAGATGAACTAATGAAAACAACTCTGTTGCTGAAAGCTGAAGCCTCGGTTGCCGTGAATGTCTCTGTAGCACTTTTACACGTAAGCATGATAACATAGAGCTTTGATTTATTGGGGATTCTTTTCGTTGCCGATTGGCCGGTTGGTTACGAAACTTAAGGTTACATTGTCACCGTGTGCCCCACGTACGCGCAACGGGAGTCGCGGCTTTCTAACAGCTACGACTACCTTTTCTTTGTCCTCGAGCTTGTTTCACAACATCCAACCCAAAATAGCACACAGAAAAATGGATTGACCTGCGAGATAAAGTCATCAGCTTCCTAAGAGAATATTAGAACTGCGAAGGACCGATGTTCGTTGTTGCAAGTTGGTTATCACGATAGCCGTCCATCCTCATGAATAGAGCGGATACCCCAGACCACATCCCACACCACCAACAACAGCATCCTCATCCCATTTCTGCCGCCAATACCGGCACGGGCCACGATGCCAGCAGCAGTCACTACAACGCCGCCCTAAGGGGTGCCTCTTTGGCATTCCAGAAGACGACCAAACCCCAACCCAACAACCTTACCAGCACTCCGACACGCAACAACGCTACAACCGACAATGGCGCCGTCATTGCTGCTACTTCGGCATCACGCGATCACAGTCTCTCCCGATCGCCCTCTTACGTAGCTCAGAATACCACGGGAAACAGTCTTATAGCTGCGGAGCAGAGCGTTTCCAACCATCGACATCTATTGACCCCAACAAGACCTAATGCTAGTACCACCAACACACCCGATACACGGTCCCCTTCGTTCATCGCTGCCACTCTCGCTGCGAGCCGATCAGTGAGCCCCAATCCGCAGGTCTACCAACACAATAGCTCTGGTCAGCAGAAGCGAGGAGGGAAAGCCGGTCACATGGGAGAAAACATCAGTGCTGCCAGCTCGGTAACGGATCTCGATCTCACTGCTACCGACACGACTTCGATCCCACCGACTGATACCCTCATATCCTTGTTCGAACGACGCGGTAATACGGATCCCGTGAAGAAGGATTCTCCTATCCGTGGTGATGCAGGGTCGGCCAAGAAATTCAAGGGGAATCCTGGGCTACGGCCTATAACTCCCCCTCGGACGTCGCCCCCAGCAGTCACCTTAAACACGTCGCCGCCTCCACGGCTGCCAATTGCTTCTCAAACGAAAAAGGCAGCGGTGTGGCCGCAGCCTCCAGTTGCTACACGTAGCTCTACAACTGGAGTCAAGCCGCCGCCTCGAGAGGTAGACCAAGTACCACAGGGCAGAGATACTAGACGGCCACCAACACCTCCGCCAACACGGAGAAGAATAGAGACCAACAAGGAGCTTGAATCACCGGCCGCCCAGAAATCAAATCGCATCGCAAAACCACGTCCAGTCACACCGCCGCCTGGGACAATTAGTCGTGCCTCCACCGTCGTTCTATCGCCTCAGCCAGTGCGACGGACACCTTCACAGAAGCTCGTTGGTGGTGCTCTGAGTCTTGGTGACGATGAAGACCACAATTTGAATCCTAGCCTTCCGCTATTATCATTCGAAAACCCGCGGAATAGATCTTCTACTGTTACGAAGGTAACAGAACCTCCCATTCGATCTACTGAAGAGGATAAACGAGGTACGGGCAGGCTGTTACGAAGGTCTTCGAGTTCGCTATCTAATGATACCTTTGTATCCGCTTCATCGGCTCCGTCTCCAGCGCCGGATTCACCCCGTAGAACACAGCGCCCACCAACCCCTGGAATGACGCGGCCACTCAGACCGCTCTCCGTACAAAATACGCGCAATAGCTTTTCAGGCCGACCTACTCTGCCACCAAGGCAGTCCGCTTCCGGTCTCCCCTTAGAGTCTCTAACAAGTGCCATAATGGCCGGATCGCTCGCATCAGCACGTGCAACACCAAGTATCAGTTCCTCCGTAGCCCCCACACCACCGCCAACTCGGAATCCCAAAGCGGTACACATGCGCCAGACGCTGCGTGTGCCGAAGTCTAAATCAGACGATGAGGGAAACACTGAGAAGGTCCGGCGGTCGCGGAAACATCTCGATAAACTCAAAGGGAAGAAAAAGCATGCACACCACGAGGGCTCTCGGAAGAGATGGAGAGAGGAGATCACAGCCCGCGAAAGGAAGCGGTATGAGGGTGTTTGGGCAAGTAACAGGGGATTACTACTACTTGATGACCCCAATTCTATTTCAGTTCCACCTCCACCCAATCCGACGAACCTGCGAAATAATTCTAAAGCACAAGACGATGACCTCAATCAGCTCGTTGCCAACGTTGTGGTAAGGGACATCTGGTCGCGCAGCCGCTTGCCGTTCGACGAGCTTGAAGAGGTCTGGGACCTTGTTGATGGGTCCGGAAGAGGAGTGCTTGACAAGGCCGAGTTTGTTGTGGGTATGTGGCTGATTGATCAGAGATTACGTGGGAGGAAGATCCCCAGGAAGGTCAGCGAGAGTGTTTGGGGGAGTGCACGGGGGTTAAGGGTTGCTGGGCTGGGGAAGGGGAAGAGGTGAGACGGGCATGAAGTTACTGGCTTGATTTCAAAGGCATCGTGAAAACACGGGGGTTTTTGCCAACCGTTTTACATATGTGGATGGGATGCCTTAGCTTACCTTACCTCACTTAGTCAGTCAGTGTAGAAACATTAATTTTTACGATACCCCGCAGAGATAGACAGATGTTCACCGGATCTGTATAGGAACATTTCTTTAAGTGATATTTCGTTCCTGCCTTGGTCCCCAGTTGGAAAGGAAGCTCGACTTCGCAATTTTATTGGCAAAATCTGAGTGTTGATCATGTTCAATGCTGTCAGAAGTCAAGGTCACTTGAAGAACCTACTTAGTCTCGTCAGGCGACAATAAGTGACCATGATGTTCTATTTCGCAAATCATCGCCAAGGAAAAAGCAAATTCACTCTGTCATTCTGAAAGATAGTTATAAATAGATTGCACTGGACGTTTAGAGCGAGTGAGCATGCAATTGTAAACCGAGTAGACAATGTAAATTCATTGCTATCTCAAGTCGCAATAAGTTCGATCCCAAACAAACAAAAGTCATGCATCATCATTGAGCCGGCGAGCGCATGTCATTAATCGTGCGAACAACTCGTGCCGGTCTCCGTAAGCCGCTCTGTACGTGGTGTTCCATTCCACTCAGTTAGAGTCAAGATGTTCATCTGCTCAGGTGTCGTAGCCCACATCGAGTTCTCAAGATACTTGAGACTCGAGGCAACCGGCCAGCTCGTGTTATCCTTGAGCCATAGTCGAAGGACGTGGCGGACCAAATTCTCCGCTGGGCTGTCCTCGAAGGCCGTTCGTGCGTGCAAGATAGAAAGGTTGTTGACAAGCAGTATATCTCCCGACTCAACATGAACCCTGAAAGCATGTCTCTTAGCATGAGTGCTCAGCACATCCAGGGCATGTATCTGGTCAACTGTCAGACGGGGCGCGTCCGCCGACAAAGGATACTCGGCACTGCCAGCTACAAAAGTACGACCATAGTTTATTTCGGGCTTGCCGTTCACGTGTCCAACGATGGCTCGCCGGTCCATGACTTGGTTCACACGGCCTTCTTGACCTCTGTCCGGCTTTTCCCAGTGCCAGTCAGCAGCCAGACACGCCATGACGGATGGGTCTTCCTCCATGATGGTATTGTACACACTCCAGAAGCTGGAAAGGTATTGATAGCCGCCGGCTTTCCCCTTGTTCTCAGTGAATAAAGCAAGGATATTACCAGCATCGGCATCAGTGTGGAAGTCCTATGCGAAATCAGCGAGCCAGGTTCTTGATAGAAGATTTGAATCAAGGCCTCCCAAACTTACCATGGGAACTGCCAACTCAGTAGGACGAAGAGGGGGTTCATCTGGCCCGACGACTTTGTTGTTGCAAATATGATCTTGGCGTGTCAGTGGTCAGAGAACTTCGGGGGTACAGGATGCTTATACGAACCAATCCAGGCTTTTCTGTTGTCGGCAATATGAGAAGCCATGCCAGCGAAAAGTAAGACATGCTCTTCTTCGGTGAACTGGTTGGGGTCTATTCCACGGATGACATGGAAGCCTTTTCCGTCGTTCAGTATACTGTTTACTTCATTAAGGCGCTTCGAGAAACGTTCCGAGAGGGGAAAGGTCTGTTGGTTGATATGGCCCCTGGAAAGGCCGGTTGCTTGTAGCCAAAGTCATCAGCATAAATCGTACGTGTTAGAGAACGGGCACGTGAGAACCTTTGAAATGTGAGATTGCTTCATGAATCTCGGCCAAATCGTCCTTGCTTAAGACATTGGTGTAGAGATCGGGCTGATCTTCATAGTCAGGGCCGTCCCAAGCCATAGGGCCCTCCATCTTGGCAGGAAATCCTTGGGGTAAAGAGGCCATTCCGATTTTAGTATGCCTAGAGACTAATTGAGGGTAGTTTATTCAGTTTGATGGATTGTTTGATGCTGATAGAGGTACGATTCTGAATTCTGGAAGAGGTTGTCTGACAACACAGATATAAATACACCATCGCTCGACCCAACCCGATCCTGCCTTCGGGTTCGCCAGGGTCCCGGAATTGCACTTCTCGCGGGAACGAGGCTCTTACAGAGAGTACTGGATGAAAATCATTTCCAGGACAAGCCCGCAGCTCTACGTAATCAAATGACTTCCTCTTCCAATGCAGCCACTATCACCATGGGTACAGTTCAAGCCTACATCTGACCCCCTGCCCATCCAACCTACATCTGACCCCCTCCCCATCCAGCCTGCCTTCAGCCTACCTACGGCTTAACTTAGCGTGCCTAAATAGTTGTACCGAGCGATGGTGCATGATCTCAGGGAGTGATGCGACTAATCAGGAGTCATAGAGCTATCTATCTGCAGATGTCCTCCTCCCCGCCGCTCTGCAGTCGGGAGCACAATTCAATCTAATACATATGTGCACACGTGTGGCCATCTTGCCGAAGATCCGGAGGTTGAAGCTAACGAACCCTGGCTCTAAGTTCGTGGACTGCTTTCACTATCACGCGGCATAGCCGCCCCTGAGGCTCTCTTCAACAATCCGAAGCAAGTAGCATCAAATCTCCACAGACCCTTTAGCACACTGGCTTTCTGGGCTCAAGAAACAGCTCAGACAACCATACCAGTGACTTGGCTTGCCGATTATCCATGTCATAATCACGGAGATGCTCGATCTCGGGGGCTAGGAGGGTGTTTGATTAGTTCGAAAACGAGGTGCTACATGATATGTGGGAGAACGTTACCTCGGCGCTGCAAGAGGGCAGCCATCTTGGTGACGTGTTCGGTAGCATGATGGTCAAGTTTGATCCTACCATCCTTCGTGCTGTCGAACGAAGGTGCGAAAGGCGCATTGCCTCTATAGCAGCGAAAGTGGTAGATTATGTTCTTAGCTGAGGCTCTCCAAAGATCGTACATATAGTTGCAGACCGAATCTGCCTGTGCAAATATGTTGACATTCTAATATATGTTAGATTTTATAGTGCAAAGATTACAAGGGTGTTTCTTACGTCGCTTGCTTTGGAAGTTTTATGGAGATAGCTGTACTGGGTGATGTACACACGCTCAAGGCTTACGAGTAGCACGAAAATTGTGAGATAGATTTCGTACCAATGGTCGAATTTTTTTGGCCCACGTTCAAAAATATGCCGCTTTAAACTCTTTGAGATGTCCTTCATGGTCTTTTGCATGTGCAGGATATACAAGGTATCAAGCTGAAAGTCGAGTACAGAGGGCACAGGGCTTTTACCGTGGATATCGAAAGAGGGGTTATCGACAGGCGGAACGTCTAGAGTTTCATCACCGACTAATATAGGCTGTTTGAAGTTCAGGTGAACGCATGCGAGAATCTCCAGAGCCTTATTGAGGGTTGAGTCCTGAAAATACTGAGTCCCTGACAGCAATACACAGGACTGTTTAGAAGCTTACCTGTTTCTGAACAGATGCAAAACGCTGAGCTTCTCTCAGCCCCAATTGATAAATCTCATCTTTCAGGCTCAGCATGACATTCTTTAGAGCCCACGGTGATATTTCCTTTATATATGCCACTAAAGCTGATTTGACTTTCGCTGCCTTGATGTCAAACTAGTCAAGAAGTTCAGCTTGTAATTCGGTTTGTAACGGGTACAGTACAACTTACACATGCGAAAGGCGGTGACGGAACTTTTATCACCTCATTAGTCTTCGAAGAGGAGTACGGCTCAACAAGAACGTCATTCGGGCCAGGCAGAAACTTGCGGCATGTCAATGCCAGGGTTGGCAACGATGTTGGAGAGCATCCTTGAAAATCCTGGGTGATGTGTGCTATACGAAGAGTGCGATCATCAAAGGACCAGTTCAACTCCGGTAATACGGATTGTTTGAGGCCTGCTCGAGAGTTGCCCGTTCGAAATGGTGTCACATCAACGAGATCTAGCTTTTGGCAATCAAGCGTAAATACTTTTGCGTTCATAGCAACCTCAGTACATCGGCCGCATGGTATTTTTAGATCACACTGTCTTGTCAACTTGATGAAAACGATGAGGCACGTCGCTTGAAACTTACCTTTTCTTTGTACATCCGACACCTCAAACACGCACCACTCATCCTCACCAGTTTTGTTTGCTCTCGTTGCCTCTCGTCAGGTTGCTTCCGCTTGTTTTTGGGCTGCGGGGGGCCGATCTGCTGGGTATCCTGCAAGGAGCTCCCTCGGCTTTCCGAAGAGTCAGGGAAGACGCAAAAAGATAGCTCTGGTCTCTGTGCTGGAGCTAGTTGCGTTGAGGCTCCATCCCCTTCAGTGAACGCCTCTGTGGTCGAGTGAATTGGTGGCGAAGCCGAGTTTTGGCCCAGATTCTGGACATGAGAAGCAAACATAGGCACACTATGCGCCAAATTCGCTCCTGGTGGCAATAGTTCGGCTTCACTGCCACTGTTCGCGCTGTCGAACGTCTGTCGCATGTCAAAACCGAAAGAATCCACGCCGGAGAGACCATCGTCCGCTTGGCCAATGTTTTGGAGCGAGTCAAGATGCAGTGGGATCTCATGACTGAGAACGCCCTCTAGATCGGAAACGTTGCCACTTTGGTGATAACTCGAATTTGAAGGTGTCAGCTCCTGAACTGACGACGAAGACGGCGTAAATGCATCATGGCCAGACTGGTAGCCCGAAGAGGTGCTCGACATGATATTGGTTAGATTTGATCTCTCCAGAGAATGTGCACCTGATGGCACGGGCCCAACTCCCGGGGCCTGCAGCAAGGTTGTATCGATGCTTGGCCCAGGCTCGAAAAATCTCTGAAAGTCGCTTGCGAACAAGGGATCATTAAAAATCTGAGTCTCTGTGGAGTTTTGGAACTGTGCGGGTATAACGATAGCATCCTCGCTACCAGGACAAGCCGAGCCCTCGACCGGCGAATATGTCTGCCATGTACTGGCATGACTGGGTTTCGCATGTTCATCTCCAAATGAATTTCCGATGCTCGAATCTATATCATCCAAGTTAAATATCGGGCTCTCATGGGGTACGACTTCGGATTCAGACCCAATCTGACGTGTTTGTGTCATTATTTGCTTCGCTCACTTGATAGAATTTGGAAAACAAGTCATTCTTCGAGTAACACCTCACTTTCGCAGTCGAGCACACAGCATCACGAAACACCCAATTGGAACTTGATGACTTTGTACCCCAGTAGCTTACACCCTTGCCTGACCAGACCTGACCGGCAAGTTTTGGGGTCTTGCAGATGATCCGCAAGACCCCGCACCTGTGCATTCATGTACCCGATTGATTCGTCAGATCTGATGAGGCTGGCTGACCGGCAAGCTCAAAGTCCTCGCATGAATGAATGAGTACTGCTTCCTGTGTCTTGGTATTCAGACCGGCGAGTTTGAGATCATGGCCTGATGAGGCTGACATGTGATCAGGAATCAATGAATGCTGCGGCGCTGTTGCCCAAGGGTTTTAGTATAAATCGATAGCCAAATAACCATGGAAGTGGCCCGAAGATAGTAGCAATTTCCGTTCACTTCTCTCATAGGCGCTCATTCTCTCCGCAGCCATGACTTTACCAGCTCCAGCTCTTGGAGCGCTCCGAATTGCCTCCCCACTCGATGTTCTACGGATTGGAATAGTAGCTGCAGCCGGTTTCCGCTATTCCCCTGTTTTTGACTGGGAGCGCCCCTATCATCAGAAATTCCCCCAAGACACCCTCCTCTCATATCGGCAGGAGTTTGCCTCTGTCATCAAAAGCCATGAGCATATCGTTCTTGTCGCACTGGACAAGTTTGACCCTGATGAGTCAAAAAAGACCAAAGCGCTTATTCCAGGCGACAACGGATGGACTCCTCCGGCTGGAGGTGACGATGTCGTTGTCGGAGTAGGGTGCTGGAAGCTTGAAAAGGGTTCGAAGCGCTTGGGCGATTTTCAAAATGACACAGGTTAGGCAAGCACCTATAGTACTCGAATTGGTCGCTAACCTTGCATACCTAGGCGATTATCCTGATCTGCCACACAACCAAGACAGAGATAAGGACGCAGCTCATTGTGATAAATTTGGCAAGTGTACCGAAGCAGCAGAGCATAAGTCAGTATACACCTCAATCTCTATGCAAGTTCGCCCGGCGACTGACTTGTCAGGTATTTCTCTGAATATTCAACTATGGAGATGCTGGCCGTGCATCCCGCCTACTGGAGTCGCGGTCACGGAGGGTTGCTTACGCAGTGGGGTATCGAACTTGCACGCATTGATCAAGTGAAACAGGGCGTCATTGCTGCTAAAATGGGTGAAGACCTGTACCGACACTTGGGCTACAAAGCTCTGGAGAGCTTAGAGATTCCTGGTGACGAGATCACTCCTCAGGGAGTGACCGTCACGGCTATGGTCCTTGATGTGGATGACCAGACCAGCCAGAAACCTCAAGAGGGTGAGAAGGTTGCTTCGGAATTGTGATTTTGTGGATTTTGGAGGATATTTTTGAAAACAAAATCGATTTTGGGTGTCGTAGTACACAAGCGTATAGCTTCATACACTCATTTAAAACCTCAATGCGCGCAAAAAAGGTGAATAACTTCAGATAGTAGGCCATGTTAGTCGATATTGATCGAGACCCGAGGAGCTTAAATGACGTCTTCAAACCCAGGCATCTTAGAGTCCTGATTTCTATAACTTTAGGTATGTAAGATGAATCATGCACTACTTGGGAGAGCGATCGGATGATGTTGGCGGAGCTGTCACATAAAGCTTCACAATTGAACATGAAATTGGCGTTGCAAGTAACGGAAAAGTCGTCTGCAGTGCAGATAACGAAAATGCGTTTATGGAAAAGAAATCTGGAGCCTTGCATTATTACATGATACCAATATTTGTCAGGGAGAGCTCAAGGGTAAGGACTTCAATCAGAGACGGGGAGGATAAGGGGCTGGGGCCTACGCATGTTCAGAAAATATGTCAAGGGAAAGTGTGTGTATGTATAGGTTAAGATGATAACTAGATAGCTATAGCTTGGGGATGACTGCCAGGCGAGTTACTTGATCCTATGGTCATTGCGGCGAGGAAATAGTGAGACTAGAGGGGCCAATGAAGAGTCCCAAACAGAGAAAGAATCGAGGTGTCAACAAACAATTGGCTTTATAACGGATACCTCATTGTCTCTATATATATCGGCACTTATCGCCAGGAATCATTGCCACAAAAATAACATATTACCCCTATATTGGATTAGGATTGACGGAATTAAAGGTGATAATGTCTTTCTGGACAGGGAATGTCAGTCATTTTCGCAGCGCATCTGAAGATGTAAAAAGGTGCTCACTTTGTTTTTATGTTGGACATACTGCGAGGACAACTTGCACAGTGATGGAAATGACTGCACCTATGATAGGCTGCATCATGACAATGGCACGTTGGGCCCGCTTGGCTCGTCGCATCCATCTTTTTTGACTGCACATTGGTGCTTCGCCGTGCCCAACTACCGCTGCCATCTTACGATGTTGACTCAGGAAAGCTGCCATTGTTGAATTCGTGGACGGCTCGGTTATTAAGGGTAAACTTCAATGTACGAAATTCTCTGGAGTCTATGTGTCGGGAGTAGTGTCGTTGCTTCTTTCGGAAATGGTGTCCTCTGAAGTGTAAAATGCAAAAAGTTAGTAATCAAACTATAGAAAGGTCATCGCAAAGGGTCATCACGAACCTGTTGTGTCACCTTGATGAGTCCTCGTAAGACTGATGTGTAGTCCTTTTGGGTTTTTGGGGCGCTGGTAGATAGAAGTCTCTTGTTTCTTGCCTCTTGCCTCTTACAGTGATCGATATAATACACAATCAAAGAGATGGGACGCCATTTCGTCCAAGAACAACATCTTATATCGTCTTACGACCGGCCAGAATTGATCAGTCGAACTCGGTAACTCACCTTTTGCCGGTCAGAACACGGTGGGCAACCAGTCGGTGGCCGGTTTGGCCGGTCAATCTTGCAGTCATAGGCCTGACAGAGCTCATTTTGCCGGTTGGGAGTGACGCGGAGAGGAAGTTACACAGAGCTCATATTTCATCTGGCCGGTCGAGCTTTCACTCGCTATGTTGGCACATCTTTCAGAGTGAAGCGAGTTTTTGCCGGTCCAGTTGCAACAATTTATGTGTACTTGGTTTTCTTGCCGGTTAGGTTATGTCACCCATAGCTCCTTGCTCTTCCGGCTAGGGGCTTCAGCTGCAGGGAGCTGATGTGGCCGGCACCTAATGAGGTAGATTGGTGACGTATCCAGGTCCTTTGTCTTGCATGGCTGTAATCGATGATACCTGAATACCAACTTTTCCCAGTCACACCCAGGTATCTCGATGGTACTTTCCAATACAGATGAAATAGGTAGAGTATCGTTTATCTTGACTTTGTATTCCTTTAAGTGCCGTTTCAGCAGCAATACTTTTTTTTTCTGGACCCCCTTACTTCCAGGTATCTCTTATTGGCTGAAAGCAGTCTTGGCAGACTCGGATTGGGTTAGAAAACTTATCGATGCCAAGAAAAATTTACAGCCTATCATGCAGTATGGGGGCCCAGAAAAAGATGTACAAGTGGTTACCCCTGTTAGGGCATGCGATTCGGGCACCAATTTCTATATGCACTATCGATGATTATGCCCTATAGGGGCTAATTACTAAGCCTTCTTGGGCCTTCCTAGCAGCTGAAAATGGCCTGGCGGACCGCCGCATGGACCACCTTCCTTAGTTAGCAAGGTGCACGGATCGCAGCTACCTATTAGGCCTAAAATACGTACTTTTTATACCTAAAATTAGTAAATTTATGTTCTTGCCTACCAAAATTTAACCCCTGCAGGTGTATTTTTCGCCAGAGTATATGCAATATGCATAATATGCTGCAAAGGGTGATTTTCCTATACAACATAGCAGGATTTAGGCCTTTTTTTTAGGCGTCAAGGTGATATACTTAATTTTAAAGGACAGTTTTAAAGGTTTAGAGTAATATTTTTTTTTTAGTAAATATTACCGTTATAATTATATAGTATAGACTAAATTTTATACTAAAATAATTAAATTTCTATATAATTATAGCTAAAAATTAATTATTATAACTACTATTAAAAGTAATAAAAATAAAAGCTAAAATAATATTTATTATTAAAAAGTTATATTTAGTTATAATAGCTTTAATTAATGCTATTTGTTTAATTTATATATTTATAAAATATTTAAATATTTTATAAATATTAAAGCTTTTACTTTTTAAAAAATTAAGTCTTAGAAAAATAATATTAATATAAAAACTTTTTATATTATTAAAAATTATTATTAATAAATAAATAATATTTAAAATAAAATATTATTATTACTAAAGTATTATATTTTAAAAAACTTTTTTATAAATAAATTATATTAATTTATATAATATTTAAACTATATAAAATTATTATTATAATAAAAAATAATATTAAATTAAAAACATTTTTATTATAAAGCAATTTTTTATTTAAAACCGATTTCGGTAAATAAAAATAATTACCAGAATTTTACTTTTTTTTTACTATATTAATATAATAGTTTATTATTAATAATTAAATTTCAAAATATATAATTTTTTAAAAAATAAATATATATTTATAAAACGATAATAAATTTACTTTTTAAAGTAATTTTTTAAAATATAAAATATTTACTATTATAATTAAAATAGTAAATAGTTTAGTTTTTATAATTAAAAGCGCTAGTTTATATATTATTTATTTAAAATTAATCGAAATATTATAATATTAATAAAAAACTTTGCAAATTTTTTATTTTATAATTAAGCTAGAAATATTTAAATTTATTTAATTTTATTACTAATATATTTATTAATTTAATTAATTTATTAGTTTAAATAAATTTTTTATTATAAATTTACTAACTGTTTTAATATTTATATTTTTTATTAAATTAACGATATTAAAATAATTTATATTATTTTAAAAATTTTATTAATTTATAACTATTTACTAATTTATCGCGATTTAAAATATAGGATTTTTTGTTTTTTATTTTTAAAAAATGCTTAATATTAAATTTTATTATTTTTAAAACTATACTTAATTTTAAAAAATTATTTATCTATAATTTTTTTCTAAAATATTTTTTTTTTTTATAAATATTTTTAGTAATTTAGTATATTTATATAATAAATATTATTTTTATCGTTTAATTTTATTTTAATATTTTATAAATATATTATAAATAAATAGTATAATAAGGAAAGTTTTTTTTTATTTATATTTATTTTTTTGATTTTTGTTTTCTGAATTTTTTTTTTTTTTTTTTTTTTTTTTTTTTTATTAATTTTCCTATATTAGTAAAAAATAAAGCAAAAAAACTCGATAATATAATCGAAGTTTTGCTTTTTGAAATTTTTTTTATATTTAAATACTATTTTAATAATAAAAAAAACCTTTATATAGATTTTAGTAATAAATAGAAAAAAGATTTTATTTTTTATTTAATATTTATACTAATATTATTATAAATAATATTATTATCGATAACGTTAAATATATTAATATTATTACTATTATTACTATTATTACTATTGTTAATTTTAACAGTTTTAATATTATCGATTTTTTTATTATTTTTATTGTTATTAATAATATAAATAATAGTATTATTATTATTATATTTTGCTGTAGATTTTTTTGTACTAAAAATAAAATTATAAATTCTACTATTATTATATTTAATAATAATAGTATATATTTATAAAAATAAATTAATATTTTTTAATATAATTTTAATAATATTAGCTAAATAATTTATTTTGTTTATTACTAAAACCGATTTAGTATTTTTATTTTTTTTATTATTTTTTACTTTAAAAATCGAGCTAATTTTTGGTATATTTTTTAATTTAAATTATTTTATATTAATTTTAGCTGTTAAAATTTTTTGCTTATTTTTTATTAAAATAATATTAGTTTTAATAGCAAATATTTATAAAAAATTAAACAAATATATTTATTAAATTACCTTTTTTATTAGCTTTAAGCGTTATTTTTTTAATTTTTTTTTCTAATTTTTCTTTTTTTACTAATTGTTTAAGTTTAATAATAAAAATTTTATTAACTTTAATCTTTATTTTAAAATTTAATATTTTAATTTCGAGCTAAATATTATTGCTATATTTTAAATTATTATAATTAATAAAAAAATAAAATTTATAGCTTTTTATATTACGAAAATTTAAAAAAACTTAATTAATATATTAAGCTATTTTTTTATTTTTATTACGTTATATTTTCTACTTTTTTTTAATTATTAAAAGAAAATTCTAAAAATTATAATTATTAATATAATTAAAAATTCTAATAATATTAAGCAAAAAAAAACTTAAAAAATAGTTTTTAAACTTATTAAAAGCTTTTTTAAAAATTTTATAAAATTTTATATAATTATAATAGTTATTTTTTTTATATAAAAATTAATATTTTAACTTTTTTTACTAAAATAAATAATTATTTATTTATTTTTTTAATTAGATTTTTTTACTTTAACATTTTTCTTTTTATTAGTATTTTTTGTAGCGTTTTTTTTTACTATAATATTTAAAGATTTTTTTAAAACTAGAGCTTTTTTAGTATAAATAATATATTTATTTTTTATTTCAAATTTTTCGGTTTTGTCTTTTTTATTCGTTAAATTGTTATTTTTGTTTTTATTTTTATATTTAAATTTTCCGTTTTCGTTGTATTTTTTAAATTATTATCGTTTAATATTTACGTTATTTTTATTATTTAATGTCGACTTTCTTTTTTTAGTAATAATTTTTTTTATAAATTAGTTATTTTTACTAATAATAATAATATTATTTTTAGTTGTTTTTTTTATTAACCTGCTTTTTATTAATAATATTATTTTTGTTATTATTATTTAATAATTTATTTATATATAGCTAATTTTTTTAAAGCTAATTTTAAATTGTTTTTAAAAAATTTATCTAAGTTTTTAGATTTTTTACTTATTTTATATTTTAAATTAATGATTTTTTTTATTAATATATCATTATTAAAATTAATATTTATTAATATTTGTTTTTTAGCGTTTTTAAATACTATTTTATCTTTTTTCGTTTAAAAATTAAATGAAACTTTTTTAGCTTTTTTAGACTTTTTAGATTTTTTGCTTTTTTTAACTTTTTTAGCTTTGCAGAATTTTTTTTTTAACTTTTCGGATATTTTTTTATTTATAAAATTATTATTTAGGTCTAATTTAATAAATTAAATTTTCCGTTTTTAATCGTTTATTTTTTTAAAAAGCTTTTTCTTTTTTTTACTAATTTTAAGAATAGTTAGGTGCTTTTTTTTTTTTTATTTTTTTACGCTAAATAGTAAATATATTTTTTCCGCGTTTAAACGGAGAATTTTTTACTTTTTTTATAAAATTGAATAAACTTCGTAATTTTATAACTAATATTTCGAATTAGTTTATTAATTTTTTTCTAATAATTTTAATATTACTTTTTATATAATTTTTAAATAACTATTTAATTATTGCGTTTTTAATTTTAACCTATTTCTAAATATTAGTTTCGGTTTTTACTATAATATAATATTTTGCTTTAATACTTATTTTTTTAGCAAATTTTAAAAATATTTTATTTACTATTTTTTTTTTAATAATTAGCTATTTTAGTTATAATAAATTTCGACGTTTTTATTTTTACTTTTTGTTTTAGCAAATATTAAATAGATTTCCGGAAAATCGAATAAAAATATTTATACTAAAAGATATATAAAATCTAAAAAATAAAATTAATAAAAAAATTAAAATATTTTTAAAATAAAAAAAATATAAATTCTTAAATTTAAAATAAATAATTCGTAAATAAAAGCATAAATAAATTAATAATAAAAAAAAATATATAATAAAAAAAGTTAAAACTATATATTTATTTTATATAAACTGAATTATTTAATAAAATAATTAAATTAAAATTCTTTAATTTTATTAATATATAAATTAGTTATTAAATATTAAATAATTTAAAAAAAATATTTAGTTATTTAATATTAAGCTTATAAAAAAAAAGTAAAAATTAAAAAAATATAAAAATTATAAAATAAAAATAAAATAAAAAAAGTTAAGTAATAAAACTATATATTAAATTAAATTAAAAAAAAACTATATCTATATTTTAGTTTATATTAATTATAAATAAAAATTGTTTTTTAATAATAAAGTTTAATTTAAAAAGGATTTTAAAAAACAATAAAAGCTAATTAATTAAAAAATTTGTTACTAAAAAATACTAAATAATAATAATACAAAATATTTAAAACTAGTAGCGTTAATATTTTTAAAAAAAAAAAAATATATTAAAGTAGAAAAATATTCAAAATTTAGACAAAATATATTTAATTTATCCAAAATATTAGATATATAAATCTTTTATTTAGTAAAATCTTTTATATTTCGTTATTTATAAATTTCGAAATTTAATTAAATAAAATTAATATAATAATAACAAAACTAATATATTATAAATTTTATTTTAAAATATATTATAATAAATGAAATTAAATATTTAAAAAATAAAGTAAAAACGCTAATATAATATATATTTATATTTATTATTTATAATTTATTAAAATAAACTGATTTTTATTATAAAAATATTTTTTTTTAATATATTTTAAGTTTTTGTATTTATATTTATTAGTAAAAACTTTTATATTTAAAACAACTTTTAATTAAATTAAAACGCCTTAAATATTCCGAAAGTAAAGTTTTATAATAATAAAAATATTATATAAATATTGTAAAGTTTTATATAATTTATAAATTATAATATAAAGTTAATAAAATATATATAATATATTTTATTTTATTTCGATATTATTATACGTTTTAAATATAATTTTTTTTATTAATAAAAAATATATATAATATTAAATATATTTTTAATAGCAAATAAAAGTTTTATATATTTATAAATTTAAATTAATTATTAAATTAAAGTTAAATAAAAAAATTATATAAATAAACTTACTTAATAATTAATATTTCTAAAATAAAATTTATATAAAAATATTTTTTAATAATTTAAACGTTATATTTATTTTAACTATATAAATTAATAATATTATTATTTAAAAATATATATATTTTGCTAAATTTTAAGATTTGTTTTAGCTATTTTTTTTATTTTAGCTACCGGCTAATTTTTGCTTTTAATTTATATTAAAATTTTTATCTTTTACTTTTAAAATGTCGATTTTGTAATTTTTAAAATAATTTTATTAATTAATTTTGCCTATTTTTAATAATTATTCGAAAATTTTTAAATATTGCTAATTATAAATATATTAAAATTGTTAATATAATTTATAATATAAAATTGTTTATGCTTTATATTAATATTAGTTATTAACTTTATAATATAAATAATATAAATATTATTGATATTAATTAAAAATTTTTACTATTATAAAATTAATAAAAAAACATTAAAGCGGTTAAAAAAGTTTTTTTTATTATAAAAATATTTATATAAAAGGTTTTCTATTTTTTTTTTAATTTAAATAAAGTTTAACGTAAATATATATTTTAATTTATATTATTAAAAAATTAATTAATATACTGTTATTTATATTTAAAATAAAATATATATTTTAATATTAATATTAAAAAGTTTTTTTTAATTTTGCTAAATTTATAATAAATTTAATTTAATTAAAAACCTTGATAAAGTTGTTAAAATTAAAAATTTTAATAAAATATTAATATAAATGTTTAAATTTAGTTTCGATAATAAATAATTTATTTTTATTAGTTAATATTAAACTATTAATAAAAGCTTACTTTTATTAGCAAAAAATCTAAGCTACTATAATAAAACTAAATATATTTTTAAATTTTATAAAATTTTATATTTTTATATAAAAAAATTATTTAAAATCTTTTTTTTAACCTGCTAGAAAATTTAACATTTAATATTTTATAAATATTTAAAAATATATATAATATAATTAATAAATAAATCTAATTATATAATATTAAATTATAAAAATAATATAATTTTCGTAAATATATAAATATAGTAAAACTAGCTATTTAGTAAAACATTTTAGCTTATTAGCAAATTTTTTAATATAAAATATTTAAAATTTTTATTCTTTTTTAATAGCTTATTTAGTTCCGATTAGTAAAAACGTCAATTTTTTAAAATATCGTTTTATTAGAGTTTAAAAATAAGTTACTTAAATTTGCTTTTTATATATAGTTTAAATTTTATTTTTTTGTAAAAGGAATTTTTTCAAAAAATCTAATATTTTTAACGGGCTATTTTTGTTAATATCGGATTTATCGATATTAAATTTGGCGCTTTTATTTTTTTTTATTAAAGCCGAGGTTTTTATTATTTTGGTTTTTAGCAAAAATATTATTTTTTTTGGAAAAAAACAGCATTTTTTTTAGTAAAAATATCCTCTTTACTAAAACTTCATTTATTTTTCAACTTTTTTTTCGGAATATATATATTATTTACAGTTTATAACTAAAATTTATTACTAAAATTTTTATAATATTTATTAATCGATTTATTTTGACGCTAAAATTATTTAATATTTTTTTTTCTATTATTGGTAAAATAATTTAATAATTTTTTGCTTAAAAATACTATTCGAGTTTACGTTAACGCTATTATTTTTATACGAAAATATTAAATTATTTATAAACTAGTTTATATTTAAATTTTTTAAATTTTTAGCAGTTTTATTTTACTAAATATTATTAACCTTTTTATTATTTAAATTTTACGTAGCTATAATATCGAGTAAAAATAAATGTTAAAATTTGGAAAAATTAAATTTTAGTATAAATTTAAAAAAAAAAATTAATAAAAAACAGTAAAATAAGTTATTAAAAATATTCCACTTTTTAAAAAATAATTAAAAAATTTATATATATAATTATAAAATAAATATAATAAATATAGTTTTTTCATAAAATAAATATAATTTTTTAATATATTAAAATAGTTTTTAATAAAAAAGTTTAAAATAAATAATAAATTAGCAGCTTTTAATACCGCTTATTTATTAAATATAATATTTATAATATTTTTTAAATTTAATTTAATTATTAATATATTAAAAAACTTTCTAATATTAATTTAATATATTAAAAAGCGTTAATATATTAAAAATAAATATAATTTCGACGTATTTAAATTTTTAAAAAAATTATTTATATTTACGTTATAATTTAAAATAAATATAAACTTATCGAAAAATTGCGCTATATATATAATTATTTAATAATAAATTTATAAAAAATTCGAAACTAAAAAGCAAAATATATTATTAAATATATTAGACAATTTATTTATTATATTTATAATTAATTAAAATGAAACAAATTTTAAATTTAAACTCGAAAATATATTAACTATTATATATTATATATTTTAAAATAATATAAATTAAAAAAAAATAATTGCCGAATTTTTTTTATTATTAAAATAATATATTAAACCTATTTTATTATTAAAGCAAAATTTAATATTAGTTATAATGTTTTTTAAAAATTTAGAAAAAATAAAATATATACTATTAATAAAAATTTTTTTAACGATATTTTAAATTATATTAGTAATATAAATATAACAAAATAGCGTTTTACGTAATTTTTTTATCTAGTTATATAAAGTTTTATAACTAGTTAAAAATATATAAAAAATCCGGAATATATTAAAAACAAAAAATTTATTAATAAATAGTTTTAAAAAAACTTTATTATTAATTAAATTTCGAAAATTTAATATAAAATTAAACGTAAACCAGCTATTTACTCAAATTTAATTTAAAAAAAATATCTTCGTTTTCGACTTAAAAAATATTATAGCTGCTATATTTTTATCGCTAATTATTGTAAAAAATATACATTTTAATATAATATATTATATTAATAATTTAATTAAAAACCTGTAAAAAACGCAATAGTAAAAAAAATTGGTATATTTAACGTCGAAAAAGTTTTTCTAATATTACGACGATATTCCGATTTTTCTATTCGATTTTATTAAGTTTATTTATTTTATAAAATAGTTTTATTAAATATATAAAAAAATACTTTAAGTAAATTATATATTATAGTTTAAATTATTTAAATATAGCAAAATAACTAAGTTATATTAACAAATTTATAATTAAATTATAAATTATATTTAAACAAAAAAATATGCTAGCTAAATTAATAATATTTAAAATAATTATATATTTATTATAAATAATATTTAACTATATAAAATAAATGTTTTTAAAAAATTATAGATTTATATTAAACGATTTAAAATATATTAATAAATATATTGATTTAGTATTTATTAATAATATTTATAATTTTAACGATTTTTCGATTCGTTTTATATTAATATTTTTTACGTTTAACCACTAATTATATAGAATATAATATATTTTTAATTATAAAAAATAGGAATTTTATATAGTAAAACTATTTTTATTATATAAAGCTTAATTAAAACTAGAAAAATATAGCCGTAAATATTTTATCGAAAATTTTAGAGTAAAAAATATTATATTATTGCTAGTATAAATATTTATCGATAAGTTTAGTTTTTATTAAAATATATTTTGTTTTATTTTCGGCTTTTATTTAATTTGCAAGTTTTTGCTATAATATAAACGATTAAAAAAACGTAATATTTTAACTTTAGTTTTTAAACTATTCGAAGCTTTTATTATTAATGTTTTAAAAACTTTTTTTTATATTTAAATATTTAACAATAAAATAAAAATAAAATTTAATAGAAAGAAAAAATTTATATATTTTTTTATTTTATATTTAGTTAATAATATATTTTAGTAATAAATTTTTTTTATTTATTTAATATAAAGCGTTAATTATTATTACTGTTTTTATATAATTTATAAAAATTTTCGATTAGATTTATTTTTTAATATTATTAATATTATAAAAATAATATTAAAAAACTTTATATTTTTATAACAAAATTGCGTCAAGAAAAAAAAATCGATTTAGCTAAAGATTAGTTTAAATAAAAAGTTTATTAAATAATTAAAATATATTTTTCCCGTTTTTAATATAATTAAAACTAAAATTACTAATATTATATATTTAAAAAAAAAAAAGCTTATATAAACTTTTTTATAAGCTTTTGTTTAAAAAAAATAATAAATATTTTTAGTAAATTGTTTTTTACTAATTATTTATAAAGTTTTGCTAGAATTTATTTTAATAAATAATATTATTATTAAAATTTGTAATATTTATTAAATTTTTACCTTTTTGTTTAAATAATTCTGATTATAAAATCCGAAATATTATTTAAATTTTTAAACTATTACTAAAAATTTTAAAAACGTGATTATTTTTTTTATATTTTTTTAATTTTAGTTTATAAATCGATATATTAAAAATAATTATAAACTAGTAATAAAAATCTATATATTTAAATATTTTGCTGCTATTAAAATGATAATGGCTATTTTTTGTTATTTTTTTTATATTAATTAAATTATTTATATATATTAAATATTTACTAAATTTATTACGTTTATATTCGAAAAAACTTAATCTTGTATTAATTGCAAAAAAATAAAGCAGATTATTATTAACGGCTAAAAAATAATCTAGTTTTTATACAATATTTTTGTTTTAAAAGCTAAAAAAAAAAAAAACACGAGAAATTAGTAAAATTTTAAAAATTAATAAAAAAGCGAATAAATTAAAAAACAAAGGTATAAAAAAAAAATAGCATTTATAAACTCGAAAATATTTTCAAATCGGTATAAATTTTAATACTGCCGCTTTTTATATTTTATTTAAATATTTAATTTTATATTTAAAACACAGTGCCAGGGGGTGTAAATGCATATGCTAATATTTTATATATTCATGATGTAAAAGAGAGAGTGTATAAGCAAGGCCCTGCACACAAAAGCACTTACTATATAAACATGTAGGGCCCCGGCTGCTATTTTATTTAATTTAATCAGCTTATCTAATCTACATCCACCTTTGGTAAAGCTGCCGCCCATGTGGGTGCGCGTTAATATTTATAATATTAAGCTAAATTTTGATTTAAAATAGCAATATTAACTACATTTTTTTAATATATATAAATATTTTTTTTTTAAACTTGCTTTTTTATAATATAAACTTCGTAATTTTAATATATTTAATACTTATTTTATTTTACTTTTTGTTTTAAATAAATAGCTTTTTTTTTCGGTAAGTTTTATATTTAATTTAAAAATTTATTTTTTAAATTAAGCTTTGCTTATTATTACTATAATATAAAAACTTAATTTTTATACGTTAATTTTTTATTTTTTTAGATTTTTTATATTTTTTAAATAAGGTTATTTTTATCAATATTTTAGTAAAAACTTTAATTTTTATTTTTTTTATTTAAAAATATCTACTATTTCTATTATTTTAGTAGTAAACTTAACTTTTTATTTTTAAACATTTTTTTTTTTTTTTTTAAAGATATTTATTATTATTATTATCTAATAATAAATCTAACTTTATATTTTTAAAAGTTTTTTTTTTTTTTTTTTAAATATATTTACTATTTTTACTATTAAATAGTAAATATATATTATTATTTTTAAATATTTATTTTTTATTATTTTTAAAAAAATTATTTTTCGTTTTTTTAATAAAAAATATTATTATATTTTATATAAATACTTTTTTTATTTCATTTTTTCTACTTTTTCTCCGTTTTTTCTAGTTTTTATATTTTGCTATATTTTATTTTTTTTATTCTTTTTTTTGCTTTATTTTTCTGTTCCTATTCTTTTTTATTTTTTTTATTTTTTATATTATTCCTTTTTTTTATTCCGCTTTTTATTTTGCTTTTTTTTTAATACTATTTTAAATTGTTTATATTAAAACTATTATTCTATACTTTTTATTATAATTTTAGCTTATATTTTACTATTTTTTTTCCCTATATTTTAAATATTTCGTTATTTTAATATAAAAAAATATTTTATTGCTTTATTCGGCTTTTTATTTTTATTTTATATAATTAGCTATTTAATTTAATAATATTATTTATGTTTTTATTTTTATTTATATTTTTTTAAGCTAATTTTTTTAAAAAATAAAATCTTGTTTAAAATTGCTATTATATTAATAAATAATTTATATTATATTATATTTTATTTTTAATTTATTTTTAATTTTTAATGGCAAATTTACTTTTTCTTAAATATATACTATTTTTTTTTTAGTTTTAAATATTTTAGCCGATAATATTATAAATAGATTTTTAATAAATAATATCGCTTCTTTATGTTCGATTTTAAATTATTTAATAATATAAAAAGCAGCTAATTTTAAAATTTAAATTAAAAAGTTTAAGCGCTAAAAAGTTTTATTTAATATTTATATCGGCTTATATTTATTTAATATTATTAAAAAATATAGTTTTTATAATTTAATATTTATTTTATTAAATAAAAATAAATATAAATAAACAATAGATTTTTTATTAAAATATAAAATTTATTAATTTTTTTAACTTAGAAATTTTAAAAAAAAAATCACTAAAACTAATTATTACGATATATAAGCTATTTTGATTAATTAAAAAAAAATTAAACAAACTATATACTATTTTTTTTTTAAATTTATTCGAAAATATTATACCGGAATTATAAAATATTTTCAATAAAACAAAAAAAAAATATCCGAAACTATTTTAGATAATTATTTTTATATTAAAAGAAAATAAAAAAAATTAGGAAAATTAAATCAAATTAACAATTTATAAAACGTATAAAAAGCTAGTAGCGTTTTTTGGAACACGGTGTTAAGGGGTGCAGGTGTATATGCTAATATTATGTATATTCATGATGTAAAAGAGAGAGTATAAAGGCAAGGCCTTACACGTAAAGGCACTAACCATATAGATATATAGGGCCTCGGCTGCTATCTTATCTAATTTAATCAGCTTATCTAATTTACATCCACCCCTAATAGGGCTGCCGCCCATGTACGTGTGCGTTATTTTTATAAATAGAAAAAAAAAAGTATAAGCAAAATTTAATATATTTATTAATATCGAATAATTAGAAAACGGCTAAAAAAATACAAAACTTTTTATTTAATAGTAAAAAAAGCGTTTTTAAATAATTATTAATATTATTTTAAAATAGTTAAAAAAATATGTTTAATATAAGCTAAAAAGTTTTTTTTTATTTTAAAATACGTAAATTTATAACGTTTAAAAAAATTGCCTATTATACTAATTTATTATTTATATAATAAAATAAAAAATCGAATATATTTTAATATTAATAATTTTGTAAAAATTAAAAAGCTAAATTAAAATAATTTTATTTTAGCTAAACTTAATATAATTTTAGTTTATTATTAAATAATAATTAAGTAATTATTTTTTTTCGTTATTTTTATAATAATATAAATATAATTATTTATTAAAAACGATTTATTTAAATATTTATTATATAATATAATAATATATAAAATATTTATTAGTTTATTTAAAATCGATTTAAGCTTTATTTAAATAGTATTTACTATTATTAAAACTTTTTTATAAATTAATTATAATATTTAATATATATAAAATTATTATTACTAGCTTTTTTATTTAAAATAAATAATATAACGTAAATTATCTAATTAATTAAGCGATAAATTATAAATAAATAAAACTATTATAAACAAAATATTTAGCTAATTTATTTAATATTAACTATAATTACTATTATATATTAAAATTTTATTATATATATAAAAAATATTAAAAAATTATTTTTAATATTATAATAAATAATATATTAGTTAATTTACTATTAATATTTTAATTTATATTTTTATTTTAAAATTTATTTATTAAATTATTTATTATATATAATTTAATAAAATAAATAACTTTATTAATTTAGCTTTTATTTATATTTATTAAAATTAACCCATTTTTCTAAATTTTTTGCTATTTTTTGCTTTATTTATTTAACTAAATTTAATTTATTTATTTTAATATAAATATTTACTAATTTTATAATATATTATTGCTTTAATTATTTTTTAATAAACTTTTTTAATATAAATAATCTTTCGTAATTATTATTTTATAATTAAATAGGCTTTTTACTATTTTTATATTTAATAAATTGTTATAATTTAATTAATAAAAAATATTATTTAAAAATTTTTTTTTTGCTTTTTTTTTTTATTTAACTAAATATTTAAACTATTTTAATTATTATTTTTTAAAATTATAAATTAATATTTATTAATTTTTAGCTAATTAAAGCTAATATTTAACTTTAATAAAATTTGTATTTTGTTTATATTTATTTTTTAATATATTAACGTTTTTAAAATTTATTCTAGTTAAAAATCTATAATATTAATTTAATAGTATAAATTATTTTAAAATTCGAAGCTTTGGATTTAAAATATTTTAATAATAATAAATAATAATAAATTTCAAAAATAATATACTATCGATTTTATTATTACTTTTTATTTTTAAATAAAACCAAAAAAAAAGCTACAATATAAATTAAATAAAAAAAACCTAAATTTAAAAAATTATTCTCAGTTTATACGTTTTATATACGTTTTTTTTACTATAAAATCTGTTAAATATTAATTTTTTTTTTCCTATTATTTTATTTGCCGAATATTATAAAATTTAACGCAATAAATAATATTATTTTTAGTTCTAAACTTTTATTTTATAAATCTAAACCTTTTCCAATTGGTAAAAAATTCCTAAGTTAATAACTTTTTATACCTAATTAATTTATTTTTTAAAATAAATTAATATATTCAGTTTTTTTCGAAAAATTAAATTTTTTTTTAAAATTATTAATTTAATAACTCGATTTTTAATATTATAAATATTTATTACTAGGAATAATAATTTTATTTAAATTAGTTTCGAATTTAAAATTAAACATTTTATTTGAAAATTAGCTTCTTTAATTATAGATATTTTTATATATTTTGCCTTCGTTTTTTAAATTAACGATTTTATATTTAAAATATATTTTAATTTTTTTTTTAGTATTATTTTTAATTTATTTTCGGTATAGTATTTAAAATGTTATTTTTAATATTAAATATATTTTGATTTTTTTTTTCGAAAAAATAAGTAAACTTAATGTTATTATAATTATATTTTAAATATTAATAATATTTTATCGAAAAAATATTATATTATATTTTTTAAACGCTTTAAGTTTAGCTAGTAATTCTAGCTTTAATATTTTAAATAATAATTTTATTATTCGTTTTAAAATTTAAAAGTTATTTATTATTATATTTTAAGCTTATTTTTAATAATATCGCTTATTTTATAAAAGTAATATTTTTAAATTAGTTTGTATTTTTTTTTATTAATCAATTTTTATATTTAATTATTTATATTTTTTGCATTATTTTGCTAAAATATTTAATATTTCTATTTTTTTTTAATTTTTTTAATTTATTAACTTAATTATTAATATTTTTTATTTATAATATTTAGTTTTTAATTTATTACTGGCTTATAAATTTTATTACTAATTTATAAAATTTATTATTAATTATTAATAATTGCGTTTTTATTTTTAAAGTTTATATTTTTCGATATAATTTAATATTTATTATAATTAATATTTTAATATAAACTTTTACGTAATAATTTTGTTTAATATTTTTAATCGATAAATTTTATTTTTTTCTAATTTTTTATATTTATCGCTAATTCTTTTATTTTAATATATGTTATTTTTTCTATATTTTTATATATTTACTATTTTATTTTTTATTACTTTTTATTTTATATTGTAATATTTAAATTTTGCTTTTTATTATTTTTATAATTTTTTTAGTATATTTTTGTAATATTTTATTTATCATTTTTTTACTTTTTATTGCTTTCGAGTTTTATTTTTAATTTTTTTTTTTAACTATTTTTGTTTTAAATAATAGATAAAATATATTATTTCTAAAATAAATAATTATTATTAAATATATAGCAATTTTTATTATTAAATAATTTGTTATAAAGTATAAAAAGTAATAAATTCGTAATTTTTTTTACTTTTTCTATTTATTTTGTCGCAATTTTTCTATATCGAAAATATTTATTAGTATAAAAAATATTAACAAAAAGATATTTTATAATAATATAATAATATAATATATATACGCTATAAATTTTAATATATAAATAGAATAAATATTTAATATAATAAAGTAAAATTTATAGGTTTTTTTATATAATATATAAACTAAAAATTACGGTTTTTTAAACTTTATAAATAGCTATTTTAAAATATATATATTTAATATTTTTATAAATCGAAAAATAAATATTTATAATTAAAATAATTATATTAATAATTTAAATTAAATAAATATATTTAACTTAAAATAAATATAAATATATTATATTAAATTATAAATTAAAAAATTTAATAAAATAGCTAAAAGTTTATAATTTTATTAAATAAAATTAAGCTTTTAAAATATTATAAATAAAACTTAAATATTATTGTAAATAAATAAATTTAATATTAAAAATAATTTATTATTAAAACTATTTTTAATAATTATTAAATATATTTTTAAATTAAAAATAATTATTATAAATAAACTATTTTATTTCCGAAATAATTTTTAAATATTAAAACACAGTGCTAGGAGATACAAATGTATATATTAATATTACGTATATTTATCATGTAAAAAAGAGAGTGTAAAAACAAAGCCCTACATATAAAAGCACCTACTATATAAATATATAAAGCCCTAGCTGCTATTTTATTTAATTTAATTAACTTATCTAATTTATATCCATTTTTAATAAAGCTACTACTTATGTAAACATGTGTTAAATATAAAAACTATATTTAATAAAAATAATATTAGTTTAAAAAAATAGTTACTAATTTTAAATAATTATTAAATTTAAAAACAATTTCTAATAAAAAAATTTTATATCTGTTTAAAATAATATTAAAAATAATATTATTTTGCTACAAAAAAATTATTATTTTAGGTAACTTTTTTTAAAAAAAACTATTTTAAATTAATTATAGCTTTTATTAAAAGTTATTATTTAAATAAAACGCTATTTATAATACGAAATATATTTATAAAATAATAATCTTAACGCCAAAAACAAAATTAAAACCAAATTATTACCTCGAACTGTATTTATCTTTTAATAAAATAATATATAATTTAACAAGCTTAGCTAACGAGCTGCTTTAGGAAACTGTCCCCCATATTTGATATAATCACCCTGACGCTCAAAAATATGGCCCTAAAACTGGTATGAAAATAAATGGGGATCGAAAAAATGTATGCTCCATCCTCAAATATGCAGTAGGAGGTGCATGCATTATCAGGGGTATGTACTGTATTGCTGCTGAAACGGCAGTTAAAGGAATAGAGGGGGAGGTTTGCATCCGCACAAGGCATCTTTGTAAGTGCACGAGATAATGGCCCTCTCCCTAGCCTTGAACATGTAAGCTACAGGTAGCCATATCAAGGTAGTTTTCCAATGCTGGATTTACTGACTTTTTGCATCGCCCTTTAACCGTAAACAATCGACTGTAAACAAATGGAACAACAGAAGCGCAAAGACCCATAGCAAGAGCGGCGAGACTGAACTTGCATGGCCAAGAAGTCGGAGACCATTTGGTTCAAAATAGATTCACACATCAAAGGATAGTCAGGACAGACGCCGTGAGCACATAATTGAGGCTGGGTCAGTATATGTAGATAGGTACGCGGTACGACCTGCTCAGCAATCCCGCGATTACACTGATGTTGTCAAAATCAGGTGCATAGCCACTGTGTCAGTGTCATGTTGATGGGCAGCATGATCTAACTTTAAAAGATGTGGCGACGGTGTCATGAGGGTCAAAAAGGCTGCGCAAGATGCTGTCCCTCACTCGCTTCATGATATTGACATGGCATACTTGTCAGAGTTTAGGAATTCAAGAAGGTATTCAGAAGTAGAATCTGAAGAGCTACTTGCCTCTGATTGATCAATGTAGATAAGCCTCGGCATAATAAATACGATTGAGGGTTACGGAGTACCTAATGTATGTGCGGATACGGCCTGGAATGTAAGGCATCAAGAGAATCAAAAGGTACCTGGTCATTGATGTTTGCATATCTGAAACGCCCCTGTTCAAATCAATGCCTTCATCCCATTTGTTCTGGTTTCGGAAATCTAACTAGAGAAGGGGTTTATACTCCTTAGGCTCTTGCTGCAGTGCTTTCAAAAGCTTACCTTCCAAGAGTGAGGGTTTGAAGAGGGTGAGCCTTGGTGTGTTGGTAATATGAGAATTAGGTGGTGGTGAACTAATCATACGAGTTGCTTGAGAAGGGATGAATATACGGGTGCAAGTCGTTATTACGAATGTTGTTGTCAAGATGTCTTGTGAGCAAAGTGAGGTTGTTCTAGGCAGGTTAGTGGCCTGAACTCGGTAGGTCACACAGGGCTGGCTACCTCAAGTAATGGGTAGGTAGGGAGTTTTGGGCCTATCAGGAGTGGACACTTTGAAGGACTGCCGAATGCTACGGCACCTATCCGGATCGGATCAGTCTCATCGCATTAGTGCCGTAACTCAGGGACCGACACAGATGATTTGATGAGGATAGGGAGTTTCTTTTTGAGACGAACGTTTCTATTCATACCTTGCATACCACCGTATATACCCTTACTTTAGATGTTTATTTCTGTTCATGTCTCTAGTTAAGGACTGTCCAACATCTGGATGCTGATTGATGTAAGTCAAGGATTCAGCAACTTTTCTTAGTTCATAGGGCACAGCGACATCACCATGTTAGTAGCATGACATCGTCATCGCATTTTCGTCCATCGTTGCATGACTTAGTTCCCTTGCCGATCAATCCAATCTGGGAGAGGGGCAGCCACACAAGACACGCAAACACCACACGCACACATTGCGCATCGGAATCGCATTCCACTGCGATTTGCCTCCCTGGATCTGGACTTTCTACCTCTGTTTCGTGACCTAATTAATATAACATAATACTACACTTTCTCTGCAGAAAGTCCACCTCTCGTGATCAAACTGCTACCTTACCTTTCTGTCCGACTTTGTTGTCCTTCCTTTTTCCATCTCCGTTACTAACAAAACCATTTGTTCTTCTGCTCCTCCCTGCCACTCACTCAAGTCTGTCTGCTAGTCGCATATGCAGCACAGCTGCTACGGCATGCGCAACACCTCTAGTACCTACAACCTACCTCCCTACATACCCCTACTATAACCGACGGTACCCAGCAGCAGTGGCAGTTCGCTGTACAACAAAGCTCACCATTCGTTTGCCCCCCCTAACTACCAACCTACGCTGCGGCGCCAAACTGTGCATTAACGAACAACCTGGACTTGCGCCACTGCTATTTGTACATACACCTCTCTACCTAGGACCTCACCTACCTCTTAATTTAGACAGGGACCCGAAAACGAGACCCGAGCCGCCAGCACTGATTAGGTTTCCTCTCCCTCTCTGCCAAACGATCGAAGTGTTTATAGCTCTCTTGACCTAGCGCCGTTTCAGACAATTGTGAGGCAAAAAAGGAAAGGGAAGGGAAGGCAGAAGCTCCGGCATTGCGCCCCAGGTTCTCGTTGGACCACACAATAGAGACACTGTTTCGGTTGATACGGTACGAAACAATATACGTACATCATAACAAGCCCCGCGGCTTTTCCTTCGCTCTCCCTCTCTCTCTCCTTCTAATTTCATCGATTCTCAGATTCGAATTGGTATCGTCCGTCCTCCGCATACATGCTACCTCGCCTCCAACATGGCGGAGACTGCAACGCTTCCCCCAACTGCTGGTCCGACAACAGCACAGTCTACTCATAGTAGCCGCATTGCGACGTCCATTACGATACCCCCCATGTCACTCTCTCTGCCCATAAATAATGTCGCCAGCCGCCTGCGAGACACCCTCGGCCTACCTGCGCCGAGCCCCGTGAACCAGAATGGAAGCTTCGAGTTCGACAGGGTCATCAAGTCGGGTTATGTACAGAAGCGCACGCAGACGACCAAGGTATGGCCACTCAGTTCATTCAATTTGGCAAAGAGACGACACTAATGGGAGTGGTTTCTTCTAACAGACCTGGAAATCCATCTACCTCGTCCTGCGACCAAACACGCTGTCCGTCTACAAATCCGACAAGGAAAACAAGCTCCGCCATAAAATCTACCTCTCCGACCTCTCGGCCGTCGTACCTCTAAAAGATCCCAAACAAAAGCGACAGAATCTCTTTGGGCTCTTCTCGCCCGCCAAGAATTACCATTTCGAGGCTCCCACAACGAAAGATGCGCAAGAATGGATCGACCTCATACGTCAGGACGCGCGCATCGAAGAAGAGGAGGAAGAGATGTTCCTCGCGAGTCCTATAGTTCGCCGCCAGTCTTTTGCGCCGGCCGCTGTTCTACGGAGCACGGACGGCACTCATGATGCGCCCGCTACTGTCATCGCTGACCAAGCCATTCTTTCGAGTTCGCCCGAGCCTCTCGATCGCATCAGGTCGAAATCCTCTTATGGAGGGCCGGGAAGCAGACGGCTATCGCACAACGATTACTCAGGCATGTCAGGAAACGAATTGGTTTCCGATGCCTCTGACAACGAGGCCGCACTAAGATCCGCAGGCCACGGCGCTTCAATAGAACTGCCGCGTACATCCGCATCAAACTCGAATAATGCCAATAGCACCGCCACCGCCGCCCTCCAACGACCCACGGTAAGCGGCCGGCACATCTCCCAAATATCCACCGTCAATGTCGAGCACGACCCAGACCGCGTAATCTGGCAAGGCTGGCTCTGGTACCTCAAAGGCAAGCGTGGTATGCGCTCCTGGAAAAACGTCTGGAGCGTACTCCGGCCGCGCAACCTGATCCTCTACAAAGATGAATCCGAGTACACGGCGCAGTTCATCTTGCCGCTGACTTCGGTCGTAAATGTTATGGATATCGACCCGATTAGTCGGACCAAGGTCCACTGTCTGCAGGTTATCACCGACGAAAAGAGCTATCGGTTTTGCGCCCCGGACGAAGAGAGTTTGGTTCAGTGTTTGGGTGCTTTTAAGAGTTTGCTGGCGAAACGAAAAGAGCTCGAGGCTAGGGCTGGTTCAGGGCCAGCACAGCCGCAGGGTGCGGGATTGGGAAATGCGAATGGCAATGCCTCGACTGCGGCGCCGATAACGACAGCGCCATGACGAGACGGGCTGATAATGATCCGCGACTCTGAGTAAGCTCTCATCTCGAGACCTGCCTACACTATTCGATAACGAGAAGGCCACGGAAATACCACTGTGGTGTATCATCAGCTTCATAACGGATTGGCTGTTTCTTCCTACCACTGATGCCCAGGGCCCCACTCTCTTTTCTGTTTCCCATTTATTCATGCTTCGTTCTTGTAGATGATACCCCTTGACTTCTGCCTGCCATCACACTGTCGTGGTGTACAAATCCACTGTTTCCTTTTCTTAAGACTACTACGACTACTTTTAATACGCAATGTGTTCTCATTAATGGAGGTAGCGCACCTGAACTGTACCGAACAGGCTCATCAGACACACCAAACACAACAACCCAACGCGACAGGTTTTTGTCCTCTCCCCTTGTCGTTATCCATACTCTTACCTCCAGAGAGTGTTGGTGGATAGCGAATCGGCTGTTAGCCACACATGTGTACCACATATCTCACTCTGTAGAAAGAGGAGGAGACAGATACGATGAGAAGTGGGAAAAGGAGCGGTGTTGAAGTTGGTTTAAGGAGTAATATGGGGAGTAATAGCATAGCCCAGCACAGCACTGTGACAAATGCGTAATGGCATCGCTGTATGAACTTGGTGAAACAGGTAGCATAGACTCTGTATACAGACAGTACAGTTTCATCTGCATTCTTCATACATAGTCAAACACATTCACAGACACTTACATACTTTGAATAATACTCATAATTCATTCACACCTATGTTCCTTATGAGGAAAACCTTCTATAATCTAAACCGCCTGTTGTCCTATGCACATGTTTGTTGACCCAGTAAGTAGGTATGCTATCAACTATATCACTCACAACGCCTCGAGGTAGTAGTCTCTAACTTCAAGACGAAAGAAATAAAGAAATAAAGAAAGGAGTGAGGAGAGAAGAGGAGAAAAAAATAATGGCCGCATAGGGAATCGAACCCTACCACCTAATGATAATGTCTAGAGAATATTATAATGATACTGAGTAAAGATATTATCCGCTAGGCCATACCAACCCGGCCTTGTTGTCGGGAGAGACTTGGACCAAATGAACTTATATGGTAAAGTTTTGTTTGGTGATTGGGTCATAAAGAGGCTTAGGCATTGAGTGGTGAAGGAAAAGGGGTTCTTAGAGTTTGCCGGCGCTCAACTGGTTTAGAATGGTAAGGATGCCATAGTCTACCTTGGTGGTTTGAGGTTTGTGTAACTACCTAGTTGATGATGGTTGACTGAGATGTTTTGTCATCAACTAACAACTAAACCGTACTGTTGGGTAAGTCAATAAGGAGGTAGATATACCGTCACGTCTGCGCAAGATTACCGCTCGGGCCGCTCTACTGCTTGACGTGGTACGATAGGTGAGGGCAGAATAGGACTTGCGTTGCGCTGTTGTCGGACTTATATGCCCTAGGACCTTTTTTTCCCTCGATAAGTTTGCTTGTCGAACAACTATCGCTTCTTCATGAGTTGTTGATAAGTCATTGTGGTGGATGTCGTCAGGCTTGGATATCTATCTGAAGTTTCTTGTCTGATGTGTCGATCCATATGGTTGAACTCATCTGATATAAATATAAGAACATCCAAAGCAAGTATTAGACGCAGTCAGTTTTGATTGAAAGTTCTTCAGATTTCTGTATGGGCAAAATTATCCTCAACCGTCGCCGATGACAACAACCACGTTATTAATACTACTTATTACATAGTAGTTTTCAAGCAGGCATTTCACAGTTTAAGCCTATCACCATCAGGAGACATAGAGCGTTACTATACATGTCACGCAAATCAAACGCAACCTCACCTCATCTCTAGCCTCTTCTCACGTGCCGACGAAAACTGGTGATGATCATCAGTCTACGTCGGCATGTTTTCCTTGGCAAATGCAGGTCATCCCCCAAGCCTATATCCCATGCCAGATCTCCTCCCCAGCTGGTCAGGACAAGCCAATCACAGACACGCAAACCGGGACCGAAAACTGGATTTCTTGCATACCTTTCCGATCTTGTCTCTGGTTCCCTTTTTGCTTTACGTCTGCGCCGGAGGAGATGACCCGCTCGCATGATCGATTCGTTGTCATTGCCAGGCTTTATCTTGTTTTAGGCCTGTTCCTGATTGACGATGATGATGACGATGATGACTGCTGTTGGTAGAAAAGAGAGCCGTGGCTGGCGCGTCAAGATTGCTTAAGGCTGCCCGCCACGACGTTTCAATCATGAACCGGAGGCGATAAATCCTATCCGATCAAAATACACCCCTCATTACCACACCAATCCCGCTACCGGTTGCAGCTGAAAAGGGCCGGCTGGAGATCGCTTGACTCGGCACCCATTGCCCCGTCCGGCCTCCGCTCTGAAAATGGGCCCTGACCCCAATCTTTCACGTCAACAAAGGGCAGCTCACTAATGCAGGTGATGCAAGCCCTAAATAGTCTCTCAGTGGATCCCGTATGCAGGTGGTTGATTGTCATTGGGGGGCAGAGGATGGCACATGACAGCGAAATCTAACAGTCTTGAGCATAAGAGCATGCATGCACATACGCAACGCAGACGCACTTGGTTTTCGAGCACACAGCAGCAGCTATCGATGGGATAGAAAGAAAGAAAAGAAACGGAACATGGATACAGGTAGGTAGGTGGTGAAGGAGGAGAGTTTCAAGATTTCCTCCCCATCACCCCCACATCATGTCGTATGCAGAATAGAATAACGACCTACCGCATTCGATCTATCTACACGTTGCTGTCCTATTTTTGCAACGATCTAAATTGCTGCCGAGCCGATAGCACATTCTCTCTTTCTCTAAGATCGAACTAGATAAGCTTCATGATACCGTAAGTCGTATTTCCCCCAATCCGCTGCGCGGTGATAAAGCGCGACCGTGGGTGTTCACATGTCTTTTTGACGGTTTCTCTACTTGGCATCGCGGAAATCTGGGGTGCATATCCATCTACAGTAATTACAAAATCACCTGGGTAGTCTCGACTTTCCAGCCCTGTGATAACTGCCCGCCTATTATATGGGAGCTTATTTCCTCGAACGGCAGGTTGATTCGGTCTCGGTCGAATTTCTTGATATACTGATATGTCCCTCCAATGTTCCTTTGCTCTCTCCAGGGTTCAAGGTACATATTCTTTCCTTCTGCATGTGCTGGCAGATAGTTTCCGAAGCAGTACCACACCCGACGCCCGAAAACCCCGCCGTTGGTTGGAGATGGGGCCTGAATCCGGCTCGTTGCAAGATGTCAAAGTCAGGTTAGGAACAACTGTGTTCGGCCACGACCCGTTCTAAGAAGGGAAGTCTTGACGGGCGATCTCCAAACCTACGTAGATTGGAATGGTGGGTTGCATTGCGTTCCTTTTCAGTTTGGCAATGCCGAAGTAGGTAGTAGGAAGATGCCATGGCCATGTGCTGTTTGTCTTGGCTCCCATCTGCGTCAGTTGGTGTGCGTACGTACCATCATGACATCAAGGGCCATATATGTGAGGCCTGGTGGTATTAATACCACCCAGCGGCACGCACGCACGCGCTCCCAGCATTGCTTTTCTTGTCATGTCTATCTGGCTCTGGCTAGACTCGAATAGATCATTCAGCTGAGTACGGTCATCTCGCTATTGTTCTGATTAGGGGTCTCAAGTCTTGTATTGAATTAGATGAGTTGATCCTCACGTGCTGCTTTACACTCATCCACGGCGGAGGCCATCTTAACGAATCAGGATTATTTAGCCGTCGTCTACCCCGGATTCTCGGTGAGGGTATACTGTTTTTGCATGAGCCTGCCTGGGATATTGGAAAGAATTTGGGAATTCTGATTTAATTGCTATATCGACGTATATATCAACTGCAATATTCTTCACCATGAAGACTGCTTCTGCCCTGGCGCTCTTGGGCGCCGCTCTGCCGGCTCTGGCAACGCCGGCTTTACCCCTATCAACGTCATCAAGATGGATCCTCGACTCCAACGGCGATCGAGTGAAGCTCACATGTGCCAACTGGGCCGGCCATCTCGAGGCTAACACCCCTGAGGGTCTGAACAAGCAGCCCGTAGCCACGATCGCCGAGTTCATCGCGTCGCAGGGTTTCAACTGCGTGCGGTTGACGTACTCGATCGACTATGCGCTGAACCCCACGCTGTCTATGGAGGATTCGTTCACGCAGGTTGCGCCGTCGAATACTCCCGTCAACGCGTCGACTTGGACGGGGATATACAACGATATCGTCTCCGTTAACCCCTGGGCTGCTACCGCTACGCTCCAGGATGCGTACAGCGAGGTTATCTCCTCGCTTTGGGCGAACGGCGTCATGACGATCTTGGATAATCACGTCAGTAAGGCGAGTTGGTGCTGTAAGTGGCGAGATTTTTATTTGTTTATTCAAAGATCGGCGGGAGGATGAGTAGACAAGATGGTGTCCTAGTCCAAGAGAGCTAATATGATGTTTCGTCAGGCAACCTGACGGACGGCAACGGATGGTGGGATACGGCGTACGGCTACAACTCTGCTAACAGTCGTTACTTTAACACGACGAACTGGTACCAAGGTCTCGATGATATTGCGACGTGGGCGGCTACGCAGGACGGTGTCATCGCCATGTCGCTCCGTAACGAGCTGCGGGCGTTCTTGCTTCAATCGACCGGCGCAGGATCCGATGACTGGTATAATATCCTCACCACGGCCGCGACGGGTGTTCATTCGAAGAACTCGGATTTGCTCATCATTATTGGTGGTGCTAACTCGGCGGAGGACTTGTCGTATTTGAAGACGCAGGGGACTCTTGATTTCTCTGCTTGGAGTGGGAAACAGTATGTATAATCATTTGACTTGGATTTGTTTCCTTCGCTTGCGCGAACAGCTCCTATACTGTCTCCTTTCCCGCTGATCCGGGAGTGGCGAGCCCCCTCTTCCGCCTTCTCCATTCCTAGGAGCTCCCATCTTCTTGCTTTAATAACAGATATCTAACTGTTCCTTCAGCGTCTGGGAGTGGCACAACTATGCCTTTTCGGTACAATTCGACCTCTTCCAAGGCGACTGCAGCGCACTGCAAGATGCATGGGGATACTACGATGGTTTCGTACTCACGCAGGGAGAAGACTACACAGCGCCCCTGATTCTCTCTGAGTTCGGCTTCGGCATGACCGGCGGCCCCAATAGCGGCCTCACGGACGGCGACTACTCGTACTTTACTTGCCTCAAGGAGTACCTCGGAGACAACGACTCAGAGTGGATCATCTGGGCTATCCAGGGCTCCTACTACGTCCGTGAGGGCCAAGTCGATTATGACGAGGGGTATGGTGTCTTGGATCATAACTGGGACGGACTCAGGAATACGGCGCTGCCGACGTTACTTGGATCTCTGTTTAATGCGACGCAGGGTCCTTGAATGGCTTACTTTTGATCTCGGTTTGTTATAATATTTGGTTTATAGTGTGTATATGTACGCGTCCATACGAGCGTGGTATCTGAACTGGGGAGACTAGTGGTCTCGGTATATAGCATTTGGTGGTTTGTATATATTGGAGGACCTTGGATATCGTGATTGCCTTCAAGCTTTTACTAATAACAATAATATACGACAAAATATCAGAGAAGAGACTTGTTGAGAGATTATTGAGCCTGTTCTTCTGCATAAGTCTTCAGCATTCTTATTTGTTTCTACATGTTGATCTCTGTGTCATCTATGAAGAGAGTGCACATGCCCCATCAGCCTTGATGGAGTCTGAGAGTTTAGGCTTCTCTTGAGAAAATGATGTTTTGATTGACAAAGATGGCCTTAACACATACCTGCTGCCCTTTCCTCGATATCTTAGTGACTGTGCCTCTGAATTGCCGGTTCTCACTCCCTTGCTTTTACAAGCCTCTGGGTCGTGAGTTCCAACACCCATTCCGTCAACGAGTCCGGTGCCTGTTGTTTACCTAACTACATAGATCAACAACCTCTATTGAGTCCTCTTTACTCCTGTACGATTAACAGCTTTTAATCTGTTTGGCTTTATACCCTAGTTCTCTGTGGCGGAAGGGCCGGCCCAGAAATTTTAAGTGATGTGTCTGAGCTACTGACACCCAAATAGAACGATATTTCGACTGTAGACTTTGTCATTGCCGATCCAGAACCCATAGATGGGTTTAGACTGTATAAGCCTCACCCTAATAATTCTTAATTCTATGCAGTATGCTCGAGACGAGGAAGGCGCGGGTTTTGAGTTCTGGCTAGGGGAGACTGCCCATTGTCTTTTGAAGAAGCTCTGGGGCCGTCGGGTCTTGCCTTTCTCTCCTGTCCACTTGTCTTATTTGGCTGGGCTATCAACTTTACCTTCAGCATTATTAATTCTCCCCTTCGTGCTGTTTCCCAATTTCTATTTCAGCCTTTATCAATCACTATTTTCCCTCACATGCCGCGCCTCGGCCTTCACACTTTGCTCTATCATCTGGCAGCACCTCCCTCCTTTTACCAACTTCGCCATCACCATCCTTCTCATGGACACTCCAGCCAGTCTGTCATGTCCATAGTAATCACATTTCAATGGAGGCTTGAAGATCAAATAACACCTAGATCCTACGCTCAGCCACCTGCTTCTTGCTGCCACTCCTACACTACTCAACCACTACTCAACAACTCCCTTCTTTTACTACATTTGCCTACGCCATCCTTTTTATGATCACATCCATTCTATTCCAGGAAGATTTCAACAGAGGCTCGAAACCCTAGCAGCATGTACACAACCCTGCGTAGTGACCACCTCACTAATCTACTGCACTTTAACTCACTGATCTAGGGCTCTCTTATCAAGACTTTCCTACCTTACAGCCATGACGTCCAAAGGCTCGATCTCCATTATCATGTCAGTATCTGTCCTCATTTGCATTCCCAGCAGCTGTGGCAGCCTCGTCCCCAACCTCCTTTCACGGTACTTTCACGACTTCCCTCTTTAGTTTCCCCCTGCGACTTCAGTCGCCGTCTCACATTTCGGCAAACATTCAATGCACCTTCCCCAGACACCCAGTGCGCGTCCTGACCTTACTACCCGTACTCTTTCCCATTGTGTCCTCCGGGGGGCCGGGTTGTTTGTTTACATTCTGCCTCGCTCCTTCCCACTTTCTCTCCGCGCCCAAGTACCTAGGTACACCACAACACAACAACAAACCCACCACTCCCATTCAGTACCCTCCTCTGCCATCTGCTTCCACTGTACTTTGTGTTTGCCCTCCCGCACCACTGATATTTTTAGGGCTCCCACACTTTCCTGCCTGCCAGCACACACCGCCCCTACCACAACATAAATATCGGGTACCTTCCCCCCTTTCACCACACTCCTCCGTGTACACACATCCATCCACCTTTCCCACACACCACTTCTCTTCGCCTTCATTTCAATTCACATTCATCACTTCTTTGCCCTCAAATCATTTCTCTCTCTCTTGCCCTCTTCCTCACTTCCTTCCCACTTCTTCATCTACCCTTCTTTCAATCTTCCACTCCACTTCCTCTTTCCACGCATCTTTATACACGTCCACTCGCGTTGCTTTACCCAGTCCAATTCTCACATCTCAACTATCCACTCCCCAGGCCTTGTCCTTGCCGTTCTCTCATTTCCGCTTTCCTCGTGCCACGCCCAGTCGTGCACCTGCTGACAGCGGAAAACCACTGATGGATCGGTAAGGCATTGCCCTTCCCCCCTCCTGGTGATGAGGTTAAACCCACCAACCTCCTGGTGATGAGGCTAAATCCACCTACCCCTATATCCTTCCACCCTCTTCCCCTTTCCCCCCTTCCTTGCCACACTGAATATCGAAAGCCTGACAATAGCGCTAATTGAAGTCGCCCGGTCGGCCCTTGATATCATGAAGTGTCAACATCGAGAATCCACCTTCCCCCCTTCTCCTTCCATTCCCTCCTCCACTTCCTTCCCACAACCCTCCTGGTGATGAGGTTAAACCCACCGTCCCTCCTGGTGATGAGGCTAAACCCATTAATCTCCCCCCCTCCCCTTTCCTTTCCCGCGTCGCGCCCCCTCAGCATGGGACTAAAAGGCTTTCTTTGCGCTTCGCATCCATCCCACCCCACGGGATCTTGTGTACAAGATGAGTAAGCTTCCTGTCGCACAGAGAAACGTTGATCGCGGCTCAGCCTGGCACTTTCTCACCGCACGGAACGTTCTGATACACGACGGACAGGTTCTTGCCTTTTGCTCTTCGGAGCGTCCAATCCCACTACCATTCCTGAAGCTTGTTGATCAATTCCATGATATCAACATCGAAAGCCTGACAATAGCGCTAAGTGAAGTCGCCCGGTCAGCACTTGATATCGTGGAGTGTCAACACTGAGGATCCAGCCTGTTTACATGATGATGCTGTTTCGCTTACCACGTCATGAGGATCTTTGGGTGCGCCCACCGAATCCTGGCGGCGATTCAAAAATCTGATACAGGACTTCAGTTTTCAAATGCATGCTCCCGTCGTTCATTTTATTTTGTTTGCGTTTTTTCTTTCTTTCCTTCCCTCTTCTTCGTTCTAAGCACTCAGGCATTCGACAACAAGACTTATATCATTCTCTCTTAGTCTTCATCACTATCTCGCGAAATTTTGCTGATAGAAGTTCGATTCGTTTGGCAGGTACACTCAGATCGCAATGACCAGCTCGATGACACGCTTGGACTCGGCACGACAACTATCTTTCGGCCCGACGACATCTCATCATCGCTCGACGGTTCACTCTTCCTTGCTTGACGACCTAGCCTTGATCGCTCGGCGACTCACTCGACGACTCGCTCGACGACATACTCTACTGCTCGACGACACTCAATGCTCGACGACACTCAATGCTCGACGACACTCAATGCTCGACGACACTCAATGCTTGACGACTCGCCCAATCATTTTATCGCTCGACGACTTTTGATTACTCGACGACACTCACCGCATTATCGCCCGACGACTCACTTTTAATTGCCTAACGACGCTCACTATCGCTCGACGACATACTTACTGCTCGACGACACATTTATCGCTCGACGACTGACTCCTGATTGCTCGACGACTCACTCATCCTCTATGCTCGATGGTACACTGGTTGCTCGACGACAGACACATCTCTTCATTACATCGCTCGACGGCAAATGCATCGCCCCACGAAATATTTATTCATCTTACTGCTCGACGACTTATTCTTTACCGCGCGACGGCTCTCTTACGGCTCGACGACTTACTATTTCTCGCTCGACAACTAACTTGTTTGTCTGATCGCCCGACGACTTCTTTCTCATTGCTCGACGACATCCCATGATAGTTTGTGAGTGAAGCTGTTTCTTGGAATGCTTGTCCCCCGCTTCATTTCTCTCCTGCCTTGCGCTCCCTCCCAACGCCTATTTTGTTATTGCCAGCACTTTCTTCTCCGTGCACCTTGTTTATCCCAGGTGGAATGTGTACATGATGACTGGATCTCAATCTCCGGATTGATCTCCAAGATCCTTTTCAGCCTGCCATTTGATGACAGCCACTTCAAGTGGAGTGCCTTGAGGATGCGCAGCCAGGGATTTCTGATACACACACACACCAGTGTTTTCCTCTCTTTGGTTTACGCAAAGGCATATGATGAATGGACCTCAATCTGAAATGATTGACTTCAAGGTCTCCTTGAGCTTGCCTTTTCCTGAGCGGATCTTTCCTAAGAGCCTCGATGACGCGCAGCCGAAAGGGATTTCTGATGCAGTCTTGCTTTCTGTTTTTGTTTATTCTCCCTCTCTCTGTTATCGTCACCATCCCTTTTCCCTGTCTGGGCTGTTTGAAGTTTGGATGGTCATGTGACCATGCCCCGTTTGTGTACCTACATAGGAAGCCTCAGTCAGATAGTAGATTTAAAGTCTTGACAACTCCCTCCCCAGGTGTCAGCTTGGGTGTAAAAACAAAACTCTCCGAAGCCTTGCCTGTTCTATGACAGCTCTTGTAGGTATATTACATCAAGGTAGATCTCAAGTGCTTCCAACCAAAAAGCTCTTGACATTGGCTTGCACCAGGACTAGCGCTCACTTTGATAACCAACTGGACTGTTTCTGGTCATCGCGGTCTCGATATAGCTCTGGTGCTGGTAATGCCTGCAGTGCCATGTTCAATAGCCCATGATGCTTGCAGGTGCTTACCATCTGAGAGCAAACAGCATGCCCATGGTTTCTGCTATTCTTATTGATTGATTACTTCTATGTAGTACCTGTGATCCTGATCTTTGTTATTTATTATGCCGCCAATCCTACTTGTCCTTTTCATTGATTAATTGCACTGCAAATGAATCGATATTGCGAAACTGATAGAGTGCCATGCGCCTGCGTGGACGATGGATTGAACTCCCATTATCGATATTACCAGTATACTAAACCTTCCCACATACCAATTTCTGGAGATCGTAGATAAATACATACTATTTATCTATGCAGAAATGTCCATTGTCCTCACAGCTCGTGGTCCCATGCACGTGACGAGGCACTCAAGTCACAAGATGACAGGAACCCGTGACACTTTACATATGGTTCTCGCCTTTCTTGTTGACATTGCTAACAGGTCCCGCGCTTTCAGTCAATCACCCTATTAAGCAATCTGAATTCTTATATTCAAAACGCTGCGGAGAGTTGCCATTTTTATAATTAATTGTTACATTGCGGGTGCTTGCTTTTTCTCCTTGTGACTCTCTCAAAGAAACGCTCTGGCAGTTTGAGCGAATTATCCAATTGTTTGTGAATGTGTTTGCTCTGAACTGTGTTCCGAAAAGGATCTGCTCAACCAGCCGATTGTGATAATGTAAGTGCATGCTTTTCTCTATTGATTACTTTGCACGCACTTCTATATATGCTTGCCCTTCCTCTGGACCGTGTTATTTGGAAAATCTGTTTTCTTCGTGACTAACCATAATAGTACACATGCTTCCCGTCTCTGTTCATTCGAATAGAAGACGGCTCTCACCACAGTGCCTTGCCCTTGCGGCTTTTTTGTAGGGTCTTACCTAGATTATACCTTGACGAAAGCAGGGGGACATATGCAGAAAGCCTAAGCATTTCACTACCAGCCGATGGTCAACAAGAAGTCGATGTACAGGAATGGAACAAATGTGCTACTTCACACTAGAGAGCGAGCCAAGGGGGTGATACCCGAGAAAATGTTGCACCCGCCTTGTCTGGTGAATGCATGGCCGGTAGCACCCGCCCGGTGGTATTGCCCGATGCTCCCGGTGCTCTCGGTCCTCAAGGCGGCCCAATCTCCGGGGCTCTGGCCCCTCCTGCCCCGTGCCACCGGTGGTCTGGGTCTCTCCGGGGCACCCAGCCTTCACGGGATGCCGGTCTGCCAGGTCCGCGTGACCCGCCGGGCTCCGTATATCGCTGCCGTTATGTTTCCTAAACAAGATTGGACCCAGCTGAGTACCCTCCGCGCCTCCCGCACCCAGTTTCTAGCCCGGTCACCCGCTTTCCTGTTAATTAGATTCCCATGGCCTGTCTTTTTCTATAACGATGAACTAGCTTGTTGAAGATGCTAGCCTTGTTTAGCAAATTTTATACTGATTATATACTGCTAGCAGTACCGGCCTTCTTTCTCAGCCAGACCACCGTGTCCTGTCTCTTCATACTCTGATCAACTAGATTGTCACAGGTACCCGCCTTGTTCAGTTCATATGCTTGGTAGTCTCTTTTCCTGACAACTTGGCTTCTGTGGCCTATCTACTTGTAGCCAGGTTATCGAGGGCTCCCGCCTTGTTAAGCAGAAGTACTGCAGGTAGCTCCCGCCTGTCCTGTGCCCTGGATCTCAGTGGCCCGTCTTTTTGTGATGCTTAAGTAAATTGCTGAGGGTGACCACCTTATATGATAGACATGCTGTTGACGGCACCCGCCTTTTCTGTGAACTAGACTTTCGTAGCTACTAACCTGTCGAGAGCACTCACCTTGTTCATAGAATGTACTGCTGATGGCACTCATATTTCTTATCAAGTTGACTTTCGTGGCCTATCTCTTTCTCCTATCATCAGCTAATCAGTTGTTGAGGACACCCGCCTTTGCTTGATAGATATCCTCCTAATGGCACTCGCCTTTCACTGTTAGCAAGACCTCCGTGGCCACTTCGCTGTCGAGAGCACCCGCCTCATCCAGCAAACACACTGATGGTAGTACCCGCCTTTCCTATCAACCTAGCCTCAACAGCCCATCTCTTCATTCACATCTTCATCTGTGAACCAATTCACCTGTGCAACTCCTTAACCCCTGCTGACTTCATTATCTTCATAGCCTCTATTTGCCTCCGGTACGCACGAAACCTGTTCAGCTAGACGACTATCTCACTTGTTGAACAAGTGCTCCTCTAGGTATGTCCATGAATCTTTGTATCCCATAACTCACAACCCGGAAACTAACTTTTTGTGCCATAGCCACGCATACCTGAGCTGAACGACATGGCAGACATAACAGAGAGCATCCCCATGTCCATTGGGCATACCGCAGAGCCATCCTTGAACCAAATTCCTATCGAGCTGAGGTCCATAGTATGGAAGCAAGCTGCCTTAGAAGAATTCAAAGACAATGGTCTCAATTCCATCAGCCGGCTAGGTGTTGCCTACCATGAAGACAAATTGCTACCGATGATTGTACACGACAACTCATGGGGAGACAGTCATAGCCAAGAAGTCCCATCGGTAAGGTTCCCTGGATTGCAATCAAATTACACCTTCCTTGACTGACAAGCCGTCTACTATAGAAGTCCCATATCCGTCGAGCCTTGGAAGGGCATAAGAGCCCCTTGCTCCAAGCCTGTCGTGAAGCAAGAGATGCTTTCTTCCGCATGGTACGATTTGCAGAGCCCATTTACTACTTAGATATCAACGATATCTCGAGCCTCCCATCTCGCAACCTACCAACACATCTTTCCTCAAAGCCCGTTGGCCTTGAAGCAGGTCTCCAACCAAATAACACAATAATGCTCAGTACCACGGATATACAGGACACCAAGAAAGTACTTAAAGTCCTCCAGAAGTTTCCTGAGACGAAACGAATCTTGGTCAACGTCGATCACCTATCCTCCAACGGGTTGGAAGCTCTACTGAAGCCTGGGTTTACTGGGCACATTTTCCGATACGTCGAGCTACGTGGGCTGAAATGGCGCTATCGCGTCCAAGTCGCTACCGAGCCAGGATATTTCGTCTGTCGTTCAGTAGAGTACCCAAAGGACAAGCCAGAGCTCTACGGCCGTCAGCTTTTCACTCGTTTAATCCCTCCTATCAGCGTTAGTGACTGTCTTCTTCTTGTTGTATTACAACTCTTCCAGCGCACAAGTCTCGGCTGTTTAATTTTAGTTGGGAACATCGACAATATCTTAACAAGCAATTACTAACTCCAGTGGTTATAGTATCCCCTCGATACATGGACGATTAGTGTCAACGACGACTTCTTCCGGCTCGACAAGTTCCACATACCAGGACAACCATACTCCATGGCCGAGGTCATTCGTTATGACGCTTCAGAAGGCATGAAATGCGCATGGCCAGCAGAAGCCTGTCCCTGGTGCCTCCACGCAAATACCGAGACCTTAATAAGCAACATCCTGGATGAGGTTCGCAGAGACTTCCCTTTATTGGAGCAGATCTCGTATACAGTCTGGAAGAAGCCACTTTTATGATTTGCCAACAATACGGACAGATGGTGAGCTCGGCTGTGTTATTACAAAGCACTATGTCAATAGAGATCAGGACGCTGGACACGATGACAGAAGATTGCAACGATGGATATCATAAGCACAGGGGGGTCACTCATGCGCTGTGTGAAGCTTGCGTACGTTGAAGGCTACATACAAACGGTCTGGGACCAGGGAACTGGCAGTTGGCACTCTCGACGCCTAAGCTGATGGGCTGGTCGGTCTCGCAGCCAAGGAGTGATACAGTGAGTGCTTTGCAGGAGTGGTCAGCCACTTAGTTGCCATTACAGGAGACGAGCAACTCGAATCGATATTCACAGAATGAGGGATTGCCGGAGTGCCAAATCTCAATAGAGGCTTGTCTCTATTCCCTAATTACCTATCATCATATGAGAGGAAAGTGCTCGGTATGGATGCGTTGTCACTTAGATCCACTCTATTCGGCAGGTGTATCCGTGGTTCGGTTGTTGCTAGCAACATGGAGGATTACAATACCTAGAATCTACTAGGGATTAGAGCTGCCAAGTGCTCAGTTGCAGTTACGTAGTTGATGAATGTTCTATATAAGCTAAGTGTTTGCTCATTGTGAAGATGTGATCTATGTTCCGTTTCCCCAGATCTTAGAAATCGGCTTAGAGTTTGAAAAGGGTAATTGTGCCTGAAAATCTGGGGAAATTGACTTTTTCTGACGCACATTCTCTGAACATAGGTGTGATCGGCAAACACCTCTGGATCCAAATGCTGAGGCAGAGAAGAAGGCAAGACATATTTGGTCGTGTGGGTGCTGATACCATGGCTCGCTACAATATCGTCGTCAGGATATACCGTTTCCTTGAACCCTGCATGCATACTGACCGGCATACTGACCGACATAGAATTATTGGTTCGGTGCATTCTCGATGAAGAGTCGAGAACTCGACAATTGCCTTTTATTTTGCGCCACTCTTACAGTTGATGGACCCTCAAAATTCCGGAAGGCAACATATCCCGGTCAATTCGATATGCAGGGCAGCGGCTGAAAATCAAATACGAGATTTAGCTTACCCTGCAGCATGATGCCACATTATTTTTGATGCACCTGAGATGCAGGCAGTTCGCAACCGACTATTGAGAAGCCACAGCACAATGGGTCCAGTCGAGCCAGTGTCCAGTGTGAGAGTACCTTATGTTGGGTGCTGAGTCTACCGTCCCTAGCAAGACCTGGGACACTGATAACGAACAAGACTATGTCTGGACTACACCATTCTGTCTCCTAGGATTTTTCCTCGTTGATTACAAGGCTGAGATTCCAAGACGGATCAGTCCGTGTATCCGTACTAAGTCAGTCCAGATCAGATCGGTCCACAAGGGAAGCGGAGCAATATTGTGCATTTTCAACAAATCGGCTGAGATAGCTGAGCATGCCAACGGCATCTAATGCAGAAACCCCTGTTGAGGGAATCACAAACCCCTACGGTGACACATCGATGGTAAACCCATGCCAAATCGTCACTTTCTTCTCACCAAAAAGGCACGACCTGGACCCTAGCCATTCTCTGGACGCACCCTCGTCCCAATCCAGGCACTTATGCCTTTTGTATTTGCCCACGAGTACTCGGCGACGCCCTGTCGCGGCAAAGGGTATGTCATCTCCCTCAGCTGTGCGAGCTGAAGAGTCTGGACCTATCTTCTTCGATTTCTATTTCCATCCGCCAGGCCTGTTGCAACAATACGACTGTCACTCTGCTTGTTTCCCAGCCCTCGACTGGCTAACGGTGACTAATTTCCTTCTCTTGCTCTACCGTTTTTTAATATCCACCATGCAATATGCCCGGTGTAGTCCGGGCATGCCATTACCGAGTGCTCGGCGACTAGCGCCCGTCCTGGCAGGGAATCACCGGCCATAGAACTCAACTCCTCTTTGTCTTCTTTGGCTCTGTCCAAAAAACTACATAAGCCAGCCTTCGTCGTCATGGCCCTCGAAAATGACGGAATCACCAGTACACGTGGTTTTCTCTCGTCTTTCACCGGTCTTTCCTAGTATTCCAGAGGCAACATGACCTTCATGAAGACCTCGCTGGCTACAGCCACGGCGCTATCGCTCTTTGGCGCGGCCCATGCTTGGTACCCCGAGTTAACTTCCTGTCTTTCACCTTTTGAGCCTTTTGTTTATGTAGGCTGCTACGACAATGGACAAACAGGGCAGCCAGAGGCCCTCTCCCTGCGCACTGATCTTGACACACAGAACATGACTGTTGAGATTTGTGTTGCTGAATGCAAGGGTAAGTGGTGGATGCCACGTTTATATAGTATACGAATAAGCTCATAGGGAATAACTACCGTTTGGCTGGTCTTTCATATTACGGAGTCTGCTACTGTGGAGATACAGTCTCGACCGCGGAGCTCGACGAGTCTCAATGCAGCTTCCCCTGTACAGGAAACAGCTCGGAGACTTGCGGCGGAAATACCGAAGTTAATATCTGGATGGATCCTACATTCGAACCTCTCGGCAATCAAACAACTGCGGACTACACCTACGTTGGTTGCTGGACAGACGATTCCGACCAGGGTCGCGCCCTTTTCTATTCACAGGATAACCTCAATGCTACCACTATGACGACTGAGGCGTGTTTGGCCTCTTGTTTGGCCGGCGGCTACCCCTTCGCCGGTACTGAATATGGTATGTAGTTGTATCCAAACTGAATTTGGTTCGTGTGCTGATGTGCGATGACTATAGCGAGTCAATGCTGGTGTGGCGTCGTTATTGGAAACGGTACAGCACTGGCTGCTGATCAGACCACTTGCAATATGCCCTGCAATGGTGATTCGGACGAGATTTGCGGTGGTCCAGCTCTGCTCAGTCTTTATGTGGCGACAGACCTGGAGAGCCTGGAGCCCTGCGGCTACGTTCCTCCTGTTTCGTCAAGCACGCCTCCTACAACAACTACCACGACCACCACGATCTCATCCACTACCTCAAGCATCACCACTACCACCACTACTTCTTGCACAACAACAACTACATCTAGCACAAAGACTACCGGTCAGTATGGAGAATCCCCTTGAGAGTGAGTGTTAAGCTGTTTGTCAGATATACTAACATCAGTTTAGTAAGTCAAATAACATATCATATTTATAAAATAGGGTGATTATTTTCCCGGGCAGGTAACTGCCCTGGGGGAATGTAATATCTCCTTTATTGTTGTTCTTATTTCTGATTTACCTTAGGAAATCTACTGACCTGGAATATTTTCGACTCGCAGACTACTACACCGACTACGACCACGAGCACTCCCGTCTGCACGACCACCGTAGTGACCCCACCCTCTTGCGAGTACAAGTGCGGAAACTGGTGTTCTAACCCTCTTCCGGATTGGAGTGATAACAGTAGCTGCCTAATGGCGGTGTCCAATTGTGAGGTACAGATCGCCAGCTGCTTCGCCGAAGCCGGTTTCCCAGGAGCCCTTGAATGCCTCCAATTTGGCGAATGGTGCCAAAGCGTTGGTCAGTACTGCGGCAGCTCTGGATGCACAAGCGGACAGTCCTGCTCAAAGTCCGGATGCACCAGCAGCAACCCTCCTTCAGGCGGCGGAAAGCCAACAACGATCACCTCGACGTACCCCTGCCCAACCACCACGACCACGACGAAAGCAACGACAACGTCGACGGCCACCTGCATCCCAACCCCAACTGCTATCTGTACTCAACCGTCTGATAGCCAATGGGGCTTCGGTCCCGGAAACCCCGTCGGTGGAATCAACCTCCCTGTCGTAGCTTGCAACAATATCCAGAACGACTGGCAGGGTGGCAACGTATTCAAGCTCTACACAAGCCAGAACAGCAACAACTGCCCCAGCTACCCCCGATCTGGATGCTCCAGTGCTTGCTCAGCCGCTTGCGAGACCCAATATGATCAGTGCATCAACACATACGCTCAGGGTTGCAAATCTCAGCCCTCGCGCTTCGGACTGAGCTATAGCTCAGCGACTCAAGCGTGCAAGGCTCAGTACTCAGAGTGTCTTTCCATAAACAAGAATGTCAATGGTAACGGGCATTGCACTAGCTGGGACCATAACTGTGGTTGTGCTATGCCTTGGTAGACGGGTATCTTGACTGGACTCGCTCCAGAATAGCTACATCAAGTTGGTCGACTTGTTAGGGGAGGAATTAGATGGGCTTTATAGTGACGTGCTTTTAATTCTTAATGCTTGTAATGCCTGGGTTAGAGGACAGAAGTCGTAGCTTCAATTCGATTCGCGTAGCTTATGAATAGATTTGCTGTTAAGCTGTCTCTATGAGCCATTGGGATATAAATTTGATTTCGCTCTTTTATGATAGTGAGAAATGACAATCACACTTCGAGCTCCCTTAAAATGAGTCTTTTCGATGTTAGAACTAGTCGGTGTCGCAGGCTCGATATAACACATAAACTCCATAAATGAAGATCCCAATATTCCTCACTGACGATAATATTGGAGTGCTCACTAATAGACTATGACCAAAAAGGCCATCTATATTCAACAAAATCCGGTATTTCAGAAGCGAAGAAAACTACGATCTTTAACGATCGAGCACTTACTCAAAGTGTGTGGGCACTATTGATAATACAAGTCGTTTGGCACGGACTTGTCCTTCAGATCATAAGTTGCCAATAAGGAATGAATGACTACATATAATTTTCTCGGTGTTGAGAGTGATCAACAGTAATAAAGAATCAAAAAGTCATTCCACATGCATCTCATAATTATCCTAGTATACACCATAAACTGCTGCACTTGGATCCCAGGCAGTTATATCCGAGCGACGTGCCTCTGCCCTCTTTAGATGAAGTAACGAAACCTGGTCCCTTGCCCTAAAAGGGTATAATTCACAAATTGGCTCAGTTTGATGCAGGCACCACCAGTCTATACATATTACTCTTAGGCGTCCCTAATGAGAGATAAAGTTAGCAATCATTCACAGCTTTCGCGACTAAAAAGCAGTAGCAATAAACGCACAATAGAGAAAGCGTAAGATCGCCATGGAGTCTAGCCTTGAGCGTGACCTCGACCTCGATATTCAGATCGAGTCTCAGCTTCAAAGTATCGCTCTTGCCGCCATCTCCCTGCTGTTGTTGTTGCTGTTGCTGCTGCTGCTGTTGGAACTGTTGTTGCTGCATCATTTGCTGCTGCGACTCGGGCGGTGCCGTCATCTGCTGTTGATCTTGCTGCCTTGGTTGTAGAGCCTGTTGCTGCTTATTTCTGCGCGCACGACGGCGGCGGTTGGGTGAGGGAGATGGCGAGACCGAGCTCTCGGTTGAGGAGGCTGCGCTGTCAGCGTAGGCCGCAGGTTCAGCTTGAGCGGCGGACATTTTGTATGTTTATATATATGTATGAGTTGGGTTTCTTATTCAATGATAAGAAGGGCGAGCAGAATGAAAACAATTAGGAAACAGCAGAGGTATAGCAGCAGAATCGGCAGCGAGGTTATCTTGAGGCCTGCGAAAGGTTACAAAATTGGTAGCATTTTACGTCGAAACACACGTCACAAACGAGCCGGTCGGGGGCGAGGACATGAAATACGCAGTAGCAAACCATTCCAGCCGCAAAGATTAGCGCAAGCTTTTGCCCATTTATCGAGAGTGAAAACAAGGCAGAGAGAGTTAGAAACCGGGCTGGTTCACGTCACTACAGTTCTGTCGTGAAACTTGATTTTGAAGATGGCCGATCGCGATGTATCGGGTTTGACGTACTCCATAGGTCATCGTACAGAAGTGGCTGTGGCTAGTGCCACCAGGGTGACGGCTTTGGGCCGGGGGTGCTGTTTATAGCTACCAATCTACTACCCTAGCTCCAGGGACCTAGACCCCTAAATACTCCCTTATCAGCGCTCCTTTTCTTGTTGCTCGCGAATATTTATATTTCACATGATGGTAGTAGAAGCAATGATTATCGCTGATAGTACTTATCACGATTTAAAAGAAAATGTTATGTCTGAGGATGATTAGATTCATACAGAAGTCATCCAACGATTTTGAAGACAGACGCCAAATTTCCTCTATGGATGCTCGTTCATGACTTGTCGCATTGCATCCTCAGGCGCATTGGCATACACACGACCTCCTTTTCCGCTCACGATATGAGTGATCTCGCTACCAGGAGTTCCGGTCAGCCAGACCGTCGTCATATGATGTAACTTCACATCCGGCTTGTTAGGAGCTTCAATGGCATTCTCCAGCTTGACGGGCGCATCACGGAAGTAAGAATATACACCTAGGCCCCAGGCTTCGTGGTGAGAAACAGAGTCCGCTACTTTGTACGAGGCAAAGCCGTTAGGCCCCCCACATGTCCACGACTGCTGGTCCGGGACGTCGTAGGGGATCTCGGACTGGTAAAAATATACCCTGCCGCGGTTGCCATTCCAGAGAGTTTGGTATTCTTTGTGATGCTCGTTGAAAAGGCCGTAGATTGTCACATCATCGCCGTTTACTACTACGCCGTTCCTGGTCGGGTTTGCATCCCATGCTGCTCCCTCACCGTGGTCCGCCCGCCAGAGCCACAATTGGTCTCCAACAACGTGGTGACTATTAATCGTAATACCGATGTCATTCTTACATTTCCCGCCCGTCCGCACGGTCAGGTCGTAGAGAAACGTAGGGTTAGAACTATGATCGGTAGAACTGCCATGAGGACCAATTTCAAGCAGTGTTGGTGACGCCGCCTCGCCAGCATCAATAATTAAGCCAGCAATCGTCACGCCGCTAACATCTGCCACCGAGATCGCAGGAGTTCCGTTCATGGGTATCAGTGACGGCTGGCCCAGGCCAAGGATGATAGTACTGTCTCTGGTGATGGATATTGTGCCTTCGAGCTTATAGATGCCAGGCGTAAGAATGACATGTTTCCCCCCTTTTAAGGCGGCGTTAATGCTGGCTGCGTTCGACTCTTTTGGTAAAGCAATATGGAATTGCTCGATTGCAACTGATATCCCAGGCGTCGCATTGCCGTTGATCCAACTCGGACCGATAGTATCTCTTTGCAATGCAGGCACAAAAACTTCGTATTTGCCGTCGGCAGCAACACACAAAAATGGCTTCTCACGGATAAGCGGAGTTCGTTCAACGGTAGTGTACGGTGGTGATGGGAATCCATCATCCTTTGGCGCATCTTGGTCCCCTACGAAGACCATATTCCAAACTCCATTGGCCCAGCTGCCGTACTTGTTGTTCCGAGACAACCACTGCTGCTGAGACCCGGGCAGCACTGTATTATCCACGACTGAGTCGGCCATGAAGCCACCTGAAGCCCAGCCTCCTGCTCCCGTAGCAGGGTCAACTTGAAAGAGCCATAGGCCGCCGGAGCTTTTGATGTGAAGCCGTCGGAGCGGAGCTGCCTGCGAGACGGCGATCGTAGTAGTATTGTTGGTGGCAGGCGACGCATTGATTGCGAAGTTTTCAAACGTACGCCAGAAGTTGCAGGTCGCATTTCGATTCGGCATCCAGTATGCGGGCACATTCACGCCACCTTCGATGACCACATCATCGGGGCTTCGGCCTAAGCCGGCTACGTGTGTATAGAACCCCACGTCAAAGAGAATGTTATATGTGCCTCGTTTGAAAAGAAAGGCATATCGATCCGGGCCAAATTCATTCGCTTCCATCTGTTTGAAGATAGTCGTCACCCTGTCTTGTATTGCATCCATTGGCATGCTCGTGTCAAATACGTAGACATTGGGGCCAAATACTGTCGTATTAGCACTCGCCATAGAGTTCCGAGTAGTAGACATTGAGAATAGAAAGGGCTTATCAAGAACAGTCGAGAAAGATTGGGAAAGCGTGTGCACGTAAAAAATCTATGCCCTGTTAATCGGGTCATATGGCGTATAAATGTGTTCCGATATTCAGCTGTGACGCTGTGCTGTTCACCGGACAGCCACCAATCAAGTAGATGGAATTTCAGCAAAATTTAAACAAAACCTGTCTTCATAATTCATATTGTACCTATCTACTTGTGCTACAACTTCCGCTATCTCTCAACGCCACGTAAACCCGGAGATGTCCCTGGATCTATCTACCCCGCAACATGATTGATTGTGTGGATTGGCCCAAAATAAGCCCAAGGGAGGGAGGAGAATGAAAATAAGAAACCAACGACAGTCCATCCAATCAATACCAAAACAAAAAAGTCTTTCAAAATGGACAAAAAGGATGCCTCCAGCCCGGATCGAACGAGCGACCTCTGCATAACTCGCGTCCATCGTAGGATACAAGTGCAACGCACTACCACTGTGCTATAGAGGCTTGATGATTAGCGCCTTCCTTAAGTGAAAATATCAGGCATACAAAATCAAGAGGGGAGCTATTTAGTGGGGCCACACAACTGGCTTATCACAGTGGAGTTCTAGCCCAATACATACATTGTGCTTGGACCCGAGAGTGAAGACTGGCACCCGGACAACAATTGCCTGCACCCTTCTTTACACCTCCTCAACATGATAGGGTAGATGTCTACATACAATCAAGAGACACTTGTCTAGGCAGGGCGAGCGATGTCTCAAAGTCACGTTTTCTCGTAAGCCTCCGCAGTGATGCAAACTTGGAACAAAACATTCTGTTTGAGGCAGAGAGCTGATCATCGTGAAGATTATCATTGTATCAAAGTGATAGAATCCAATTCTGAGATTTCAAGTTGGCTCCCCTGTAAAACAAATGGTCATATTCAATGACGTGACAGGGAAAGTCGAGGGTGGTTGGTCATGAGGCCCCGTTAGGACGATGCAAACAAAGACAGTCGCAGCGCTCTCGTTGAAAAGCTGGTCGCACAGATTCTATTTCGAACTTCATGTGGAAATTCGACTGTCAGAAGCCAGTCTCCTTGTTTGCCCAAATATGTGTCTAGACGGGACACGCAGTGAGTAGCACAATGTTTCCGCAAGCGCTTGATATTGTCTATACTGCTATTAGAATACGGCAAGGTTCGGACCGTTGGTTGCTCTCCAACATCAACGGTTCTTTGACACGGCACTGAAATGCGGGACAAAATGGATATGTTGTTATCTCCACACAGCATAAACTGCCTTTGCCAATTTACTAACAGGCGTACTTCTTGTTTACATGAGACGTTGGTTAGATATCTGTTCATTCCTCTGATATGGTTTCTTGTTTTTAAGAGTTGTTGGCTGAGTGCCTCATTGACTCATTTCTTTGACACAGCTACTCGCTCTTGATAGCGTGAGCTGATATATACCAATCACCCAGCCTCGTTTCGCCAACATATTCGATCTTCGACTTCTCCGTATTTCCCAAGCATCTCATCGCCTATTGATAATCAATTGAAAGCATTCAGATCGGAGGACGTCCATCAAACCATGCATCTGTCTAAATTCCTGGTCGTGGCCGGCACATTCATGGCTAATGCCGGTGTCCATGCCGAATTCCGCAATGTGATGTATTACGACGTGTATGTTATCCTGCCGGTCTCTAGTGCATTGATATCTATGCTCACACAGCCTTTTGCCCATTAGACACCCTTATCCTTCAAATAAGACATCTGATCTTGATGACATAACGCATGTCATCACGGCCTTCGTCGACCCAATGAGTTTCTCGTCTAAGGAGTATTCGAAGTTTAAGAATTCATCATTTCCCACTGGCATCCCGACTGTGGAATACTTACGCAACATCTTCCCAAACAATAGCACAAAGATGGGCATCTCTCTTGGCGGTTGGGGGCCGTATTCCTTGAGCTTCAGCACCGTCTCGACCAGTGATCAGCGTGACAACTTTGCTGCTAATCTGGCAGATTGGATGGACAATAACAGCTATGACTTTGTTGGTATGTGTTGATCCCAACTCGAGAATACGCCCTCCCTCCCGTGTGAAAACGTATATGTCCAACTTAACGCCTGTCGTAGACATTGATTGGGAATATCCTGGTGGCGGCGGCGACCCTGAGCCTTCGGACGTGACTGCGAAAGCCGACATCGTGAATTTTGCCCCATTCCTACAGAGTATCAAGTCAAACATCAAGGACAAAAACATCAGCCTTACTTTGGCTGGTACCGAAGTAGGCATGGCGGCTTTCTTTGCCCCGAGAAACGAAACTCACATACAGAACGCATGGGATGTCGTCGAATTCGCGACAATCATGGCTTATGATTTCGTCAATAGAGACAGCTCCTACACAGGGCATCACACTGATATAGCTCACACTTACGATGCAGTTATTCAATACCTTGCTTTTGGCCTGAAACGAGAGCAAATTAATCTCGGGTTCGCTTTCTACGCCAAATGGTTTCAGGTAAGCATCTAGTGCTATGGTCCCCCTGAGGAGGAGATAATTGTGCCCCCGAGACATGGAAAGAATGTGCATGTCTCGGGACACAAGAACCACCTGTCAGAGTAAGTACTGATTCCTAGATCCTCAATAGACGATCCCCGACTGTGCCGAGCCTCTTGATTGCGCCCTCGTGCCTCCAGAGACCCCAAATCGTACGGACACGGGCAAGAGCGGTGTCTTGACGTTTCGAGAAGCTTCTCTGCAGGCAACCATAAACTACTCGCACATGGGACAGCTCCTTAATACCACCAATGGTGTTTGTGGTATCAACGCGAACGGCACGTTAAGTAATTTCAAGTGTTTACCCGGCGATTGCTGTAGTAGTGACGGATGGTGCGGTCATGATGATAGTCATTGCCAAGGCTGCCAACCGGGATTTGGGGATTGCACGGGGCCCAATGTTCCGCTATCATTCCAAAAAGCCCAGAAGAATAGCATCACGGATACTGTCGACGGCGGCGTGTATTACTGGGATAATGCAACAGTAAGCTTGGACAACACGAAAGCTCCGCCTCTCTTCTGGACTTGGGAGACACCAGATATGATGAAGAGGAAGTATGAACAAATCATATTCCCCTTGGGCTTAGGAGGAGTGACTGGCTGGTCTCTGGGAGAGGATGATGTTAGTTTGAACTATACCCGGACTATGAACTGGATGGTAAAAAACGCTACAAGCGCATCGTAAATGGAGAGATTAGAGGAAATAGGCGTCGCAAAATGCTCACGATCATGCCTTGAAAGATTTAACATCCTTGCACAATAAGAGATACCCAAAGAGTGGGTGGTGGGTGAAGATATGGTTTCATAGACTTGGGAATACGATTTTGGCCCTAAGAACCCTAGAAACAACTCCAAAGCATGCGCCAGGCTCCCCACTGATAGACCGGCCGATTCGAGTATCTTTTTCAAGCAGACAAGTCACAACCAGTTATTCCAGGAAACGTACGGTGTCCATGATTGCATGTAGACATTGCGTAAACCATGTTTAAGGGGTGTAATGGAGGGGACAGGCTTGAGCAAGCTTCAGTTTGTAGAGAACAGATTGTGGTAATCACATTGACCGTTTCATGCCATCCAACAATTACCTCTAAATTGGCTGTCGTAGCCTATTTGAGCCCAAATATCGAGTCTTGTGAGCCTCATCCAAGCCAATCAAATGTCAAAGCACCCGAAGGAATGACTAAAAAGAGCCGAATACAGCGCCCGGAACACCGGTTCCATGAGGGATATCTCTCTATGTACAAGTTAAGGGTCGTTCCCAAAAGACAGGTCTCCAGGCGATCCTTCTATAGCCGTTTTGTTTCTGCCGCTTGATTTAACCGTCATTATATATATACAAATCTCAACGGTCTACCGTTATCCTTACACACGGATTGTCTCCTAGGATGTTCCTCCATTACTAGAATATTGTGATGCAGACACTGGCGACATCGTCCTGGCCTCGTGCGAATATCCAACTGAGCTTCCCACAGGCGATACGGCGCTGTGCTGTCGGTTCGAACTGTCGCCTACTCGATCTGAGTATCCAAGGTATCCTTCTGAAGCCGGGAGCTCTACTGGGACCATTTGCGGACCGCTACTCAGCTCAGCAAGCAATGGAACGCTGGCCTTGGCGTCGTCGGTTTTCCTCTCATCGGACCCGTAAGGTGACGTCCCGTACCCTGAGGATGGCTTCCACTCAACGGGCGCGAGCTCGGCGGCTCCGTGATGCACGTTATCGTTTGCGTATTCATTGGGCGGTGAGCCAGGCTCGTCCCTCGTCTTCAGACCCGCTGCTCCGAAACCACCATCGCCGCCGCCGTTTTCCGGCTCACGGCTATGAATCGAGTCCCTTGATCGTCGCCGCCGTTGGTAGAGCATGAGAAACCATACGGCAAGTATAACAGCGATGACACCAAAGCCGATGGCCACGCCTATGCCAATTTTGGCTCCCATGGAGAGGCCGCTGTTGGACCCCGAGGCCGCGGGCGTAGAGGTCGGGGTTGCGGACGGGCTGGTGGTGGCCGTGGCAGCCGATGCTTGTGCCATAAAAGCGGCCTGGGAGACGCTTAAGGTGACGCCTGTCCCTGCACAGTTGCTAGATAAGGTGTCGTAGACACTTGTCAGATCCTTGGGGTCATTCTTCGCGACACAGCTGGCGACATTGTATATAAAATTGTTTTTGTTTTTGCACAAACACTGATTCAAGTCAGCGCCCGTATCCGCCGACTCACAGCCGGCCTGGTCTGCCGAGTTGGTCAAACATTGTTGCGATGCTTGTGGGTATGCCGAAAAGTCGTTGGTAACGGCTAATGAGGAACCTGTTTGGAGGAGCAGGACCAAGAGGAGGGGAGTCGGGAGATAAAAGGGCCGCATGGTGCTGATAGATTCTCGGGCCGCTTAATTCGGCGTTTCGAGGATGTCGGTTCAACAGCTCAAGTCAAGCTGCTACAACGTTGCCTGAATGTTTCGTGTGGTCCAATTCGGTATCGTCAACTACAACAAGTTTCTACTTTCTAGAAAGGGAAGGAGACAATGAAGGTGGTGTGGTATTGTAGTGTTTCATCACAGCAGAAAGAGAGAAGCATAACAACGTGGAAATCCTACATGGTGAACCACTCCCGTACATAAAACGACAGAGCTGGTGAAAATCATGGTGCAGGGATTGGTCGACACACTCAACGCTATCTAGGACATGACAACATTGCCGTATTCTGGCACAGTACAGACCCAACACTGCCATGCGGACAGCCAGCACCATGGATGTTGGTGCGACCCATATGTTGGGCTGTGCTGTTCCGAAGTGTAAGTGTCCGAATCGCGGGACATCCCATTCTTCTCTGTCCATCGTCCAGATGAGGCTAAGACATTTTCAACATCACGCGAATTGAGTTTTCTATTCAACGAGTCTTATTATTCTCAGTCGATCAAGCAGGTAGCTTATTGAGTTATTGCATCCTACTTTGAGAGAAAATACAGAGACAAGGACAAAGCAGAAATCTCCACAGTGTTGAGAAAATAATATTAGTCTATCGAACCGAGACCACGGGAGAGTTGCTATTGGCTGCTGATGTCATGTTGTGAAAGTTGACGATCAGATTCATCAGGCTAAGATTCGGACACGTCAACTTCTTGATCCGCTGTGGCAGTAAACTGGGCCTAGTCTGTGCTATTTAAAGCTATCTTAATATTGATTCGCCTTCACACGAAGTTCTCTCCCTTGCTTATTTCTCCCTAAGGCTGACCTTACACACCTAGCTAGTTCAGGGCTCATCTAGACGATGACCCTCCGGCGCTAATCGTCATAAACATTCGTAAATAAACCTTTTCCACTCGGAGATGTAAGAAGGGTTGAAGGCTTCTAGAAAAGATCTCGATACAGGGTGTCTTGCAATCATCAAGCAAACGATGATGCAGGTTGCTTAAGTATGGAGGTTACTAGATGAATACCCCTCTGCCTGTAGGTATCATACAAGCCCTGGCAAGGTTATTGGTTTGCAGCAATTTTACCCTGTGCTACATAGACTGCGCATGCACTGGTCGTTCTTCTGCCGCCCTAGCCCCCTCTGTGAGAAGGTTTGATGCGAAGGGCTCGGTTGGCCTAGACGAGATGGAGGCAGAGCTGACATAACACTCCTCATGAAGGATTGTCTGTGCCTCTCTTCGCGTGTGATCACTACTAGTCGCCAGGATCGTGTTCCGTGTGTACGCGCCACAATCAATTGAATTTCGTATAATCGGAGTCGCTTTCCGTCTCATGGCTTATGAAGCATGTTCAAATTCGATCTCGCCTTTTTCTCAACTACGAACACCTCAAATTACCAAATGGCACTTGAAAACCCCATCAGCTGATAGAAGGTTGGTGATTCGCTGCGCCTGTTGAGGCTCGCTTTCAAATGATAGATAGAGGCACAGTTCTCGTTCTTACTACGGCTTTACCATGTTAGGATGCATCTTCATCGTGAATCTTTAGCCATGGTCAGACACAGAGTCTTCACACAGACTTTGGGGAGGGAAAGATGTGTCCTATCAGTAAATGCTCTGCTTCTCTATTCAATTCGCGGTTCATACACATGTATAACAATAACGTTATGATTGTCAGGGATTTCTAGTGAATTAGACCCAAAAAGCAAAAGAAGAATACGAGGCGCGAATCTGTGAAATGGGCAGTATGATAACAATCAGTTCATGTCCGCAAACATCAAACAACCTTCCAATCAACATAGAACTCATGCTTTTGATCCAATATTTTAGACTACGAAATCCACCACGCTTGTTCCCACGTATATAAGATTAACGATCGTCGCCCAGATGCACAACATTTCTTTCCAGGACAGAGGAGATCTAGAACCCCTACAAATGACTTACAGGGCGTAAAACAGTCGTCGGTCCTTCAGCAGACCGTAGAAGCCGACCCAGAAGTAATTGAGCGGGAGTCATCAGTATCCGAATCATAATACCGCTTCTGACGCCTCCAAAACGCCAGGCGAGAGAAGAACCTGGCGATGCCAGATCGGGCTCCCCTCTTCTTCACCACAGCCCAGCTGCCTCGGCTGTTGCTTCGACTGCGACTGTTAACTTTGGTCAGGCGCCGGCCGCCATCGGCATGGCAGAACCCATCGCTGGACCCATAGCCGTCTTTGCCTGCCATTCCAGGCATATATCCGCTGCCGTTGTAATAGTGGTGGTGGTGAACCGCGCTGAGCTGCCGTGCTGCCCCGGCCATCATCGGTCGGGCGAGTCCGGCGGGTCGGTACGAACCCTCGGAGTCAAGCGCCATATCGAGCGCGAGCGTACAATTCACATCCAGCCCGAACGAGCTACAGAGCTTTCGGCCTCGCTTCCCGGCGAGGTAGCACTGGAACAGCTGGATTTAGTAACCACCCTTCATGATTCTGATGCCTCCAGAATTGAACCACATCCCCAGGACACGCACGCATGCTGGAAGATTCAAGACGAGAAAGGTCAAGGAAATGATGAAGCAGACGCTACTTACAAGCCACTGGGCAGCGGCCCGGAGCAATTCTTCTTGCTCTTGTGCATCCTTCTTCTCCTTATCTATATCATCCTGCGTAGGTTGCTGCTGCTGCTGCTGCTGTTGTTTCTGTCTTTCAATGAATGCTGACCACTGCTCAACAGGGGCTATTAGCTGCTTTTTTCATGAATCTGCTCGTCCCGTATCGAACAATTTGCGCTCTTGGTATTGCTAGGGCGGAAATAAAATGATTTCTGAGCATTGACTAACCGATTGCAGACCCGTGCCGCTGATTTGCGCCAGCGTACTCGTCAACAAGTGCAATGACGGATTCATCAATGCTGGCATATATCTCTCCTGATGGAAGTTCGGCATACGTCGGTGCAGCCGTGCAACTCGCCAGCTTAAGCCATCCCACTGTCGATGAAGAGATCAGCAACTATCAATCAAACAAGAATGCGGAGGTCACAAAGATCAGAAGTGACATATTGGGAACCGCTTTCTCCTCAAAAGGTACCAAATTGAGATATTGGCTTAACATGACTTACAGAGGGCACGTCCATTGGAGGTGGTGGATCGATGTGCTCTTGGTTCTCAAGCCGCCGGATTCGCGAAGTAAGATTCTCGATCGTCACTTGGAGGCTCTCCTTGGTACGCCCAAACTGTACACATTTCCAACCTTCGAGATTGGAAATAACGGTTGCGCAATACGCCTCGGCTGAACCACTATGGCTAGTCTTAGCCTTCCATAAGTCGGCCGTTTCCGAGTAGATCGTTGCTGGGTCGACCTTTTGCGGGAGAGCGTCTGCCATGATGAGGAGGATACTTGTGAAGGTGATGATAATATCAATTTGAATCTTTCTCTCCGTAGACTAGTCTTTCTTACCTTGAGCTCCTCTGGCGATATGGGAAAGATGAAGGAGAGAGAGTGAGAGATGAGTGTCTAGGGAAGTATGGGCGTGAGTGACCTGGGAACGAAATAAATACCGCTTCTCCTGACTTCCAATGTCCCATCTTAGCCACACAATTCTTCCCTTTTCCTTTTCCCGTTCCTGTGCCGTTCAGTCTTACCGAAATATTCTATCTACTACAGCATGGCCGCCATTGGCTCTCACCAGCCTGCTTTCTTGCCTAGTCTAGGCACTCATCCCCTGCATACTACTGGTCCGTCAACGGGGCGCGAACGAGCAGCATGCATACAAGAAATCAGGACCATCAATCACCTCTAGTAGTAATGCTCACTTGCAGCAACCATACAAGGATTTCGATTGGGCGACAAGGTGCGTAACAATAAGGCAAACATCTGCACGTCACCGTGGCTCCGCATAACGCACATGACCACTTCTGGAGTATCCGCCGCCTTTTATTTACGAGTAGATCATTCCAAGGTTTAAGCCATTGAGACGTGCATGTGTTGTCTCATCCAGGAATATGCGAAGCGACATCAGCTGCGTCGCCGAGGCTCTCGTGTTTTGAAGATGGCAGCCTGCCAAGCCAAGGCAACCGTTCAGTCTGTTGTGATCTCAACTTCTCCGCACCACATTCCAGGTCTTTGGCGCCCAGCACTGACACAACATGTTGCACAGTGGCTCTGTGATGCCTGGGGTAGATTGTCCCCAAGAACGGGAGCCAGAACCGATCTGCCATTCATCAAGAGCGCCGATGGAAAGTAAATGGCGCATCAACTCGTCACCGCCAGGTCTTTCGCATCGACACACACCTAATAATTGGCCTTGCCATACTGTCACTGCTTCCAATCCAGAGCAGGGACAACGCAGTAGGTGAAGTTTGCTATCCCTCATGTGCATGTCCTGTCAGAAAAGAAAAGAAATTCAATTGCACCTTATCACAAATGCAAGCTAATTGTAGAGTCATTGACAGAATATATATTTTCATTGAAGAGGTATGTAGGCAGGTATCTATCTTTCCTTAACCGGAAGCCCCAACCTCAGACGTCTGTCTGGACTAGACAGGATGGGGAACAAATGACACATTGCACTGCCTATGACAGTAGGGGGAGCAGATTGAGCCTTGGTTCAAAGATTGGACCCGCGTCTCTCTTGCTCCAAGTCAACCACAGCCAAGAACTCCATGCATGAAGTAATGTGGCAGTGTATCTAGACCGACAACTTCGAGCCATAAATTTCTCTTTAAAAATAGCATCCCACCACAAGCACATTGATCTCAGGTTGCGGAAGGCAGCTTTTGGGGTATCATACACAATGAGATGGCTCGCATTGAACGCAATAATTTCTTTTGCGCCCTTGTTTCTAATAGTGGTTTTCATCAAGTGTCCCGTTTGTTCCATTTGGAAGCCTCTCAGGGCTGGTTCTGTTGTGGCCAATGCCATTCACAAGATGTGTTCGAGGAGACACGCTAGATGGCGAGAGGTTTTCGCCGCTATAGTCGGTAGGATCTGTTGACACCATACTCCTTGGTGTGAGGTGTGATCCGACCAACGCAGACTGTTTTTGCTGCTCGCTGAGAAGATGTGCAAGGTTCTGCTCAATACAAAGGCGAACATAGTCTGGTTCGTCGGGCGCAACGGCGACAAAGCCGTGCCTTCTAGGTACTCGATGTTCTGGGAAGGGCTCCTTGCTTGGCACATATCTTCCGGGTTTTTCTTCCCCGACTAGTTGTCCGTTGGTGTAGTACTTATTTCGCGGGGCGAAAGGCCCACGGCTTGCAGCATCTGCATCCCTTTTCCATTTGGCTGGACCACTAAATGTGAAGAGAGCAGATTCATCTTCAGGAAGTTCGCGATAGCAAATTGACAATCGAACATTGCGCAGATGTGGAATGGTTGGGACAATATACAGAAAATCCGATTCCTTTTCACCCAAATTAGTACTGGAATGAAGTAACTGGACCATAACGTAACCTACCTTAACAAAGAATAATTCGGTCTCAAAGAAGCGTTCAGCCGCTTCGCCGCGTATCTGCTCTAGCTTTTTGTACCCAACGGAGCGAGGGTCTCCGCCATAAAGATCTGGTAGCTGTTCACCTAGATGGTAGAGCTTGCCTTCAGTTAGAGCATATCGGTCCTGCTCCAGCCGCCAGATGACTCTTTTGGCAATATTGGTTGCCGGAATCTTTTCCCAAGCAGTATCTACGTACTAGTCAGTAATGCAGTCAACTAATTAGATTTTGAGGCTCTTACAACGTGACAATAAAAGGTCCTTTTCTCCCAAGAGAAGGGCGACTTGAGTGTTGAGAAGCCACTGCTCGCGACCACCAGGCTTACCCGTCGCTGATGGGTCAATCGTGTCATATCGGACACCCTGGGCTTTCGCGAAGAGTTCTGCGACCTCTCTCTGCTTGGGATTTTGGGAGCCATCCAGCCATCGCAGAAGAGGGGGCAGTTTCGAGAGGCGAATGCGTTCCTGCTCCGCCTGTCGGGCACGCTGTAGTTCAGCTTCACGTGCAGCTCGCTCGACTCGTTTTCGCTCTCTTTCTTTGCGTTCCTCCTCCTCGCGGATGCGCCGAGCTTCTTCAGCTGCCTCTTTCTCTTGGCGGATCCTTTCCTCTTCCTCGCGTTGTTTGCGTTCTTGTTCTTCCTTGGCCAAGCGCTGCTGCTCTTCCTGTCGCTTCTGTTCTTCTTCCTCTCGTCTGCGCTCCTCTTCCAGCCGGGCTTTCTCAACGCCTTCTTTGCGCTTTGCTTCTTCGCGCTCGATACAATTGCGCTCTTCATTCTCCAAGCGCTTCATCTCAGCATCTTGCTCTTGTCGCTTTATTTCTTCCTCTCGCATCTTTCTTTGTCGTTCCTGAAGATCGCGATCATCATCTTTCTTGGGTTCTTCATTTTTAGAGTCCTGTGTCTTCTTGCGGGAGTCTTTGGGTCCGTCCATATCAGTCTCCGACTGAATTTCTCCATCTTCCGACAGTGCCTGTGATACATCCTGCATCTCTATATCTGGCTCCTCGGAGGCGACGACAATAGATTTTTCAGACACAACAGACTTGTCTGACTCCCTGAGGCCACGGATTGGTTTATGAGATTTCGCCGTGTCCTTTCGATCGCTTTCAGAAATAGGTCGACGCTTTGTGGAGTCACGCGAAAGATCTCGATTGGTATGGCGGCTCTCGGGTGAACGAGGTTCCAGATGGCGCCGTTCTTTGTTTTCGGCGTTGAGTCTCCTTTTCTTTATAGGCGCTCCGCTCTCTTCTTTTTCGCCAAGACCACGACGAGACGGGCTGGTGCTCGTCCGGTGTCGTTTGCTAGAAGTGTCATTAGCTGAGTGGCGATCATTCGACTCTTCCCGCTTGAGGGATTTTGTCCGTTCGATATGTTTGTCGGAAAGACGACCAGGTCGGGATTTTTCAGGTAATTCATCGGTTTTGTTTTCGTTACGATCCAAGGTGGAGAGGTTTGAAGCCAAGCTTTCACGACGTTGCTTCTCACGTTGGCCTTTGAGATCTCTACCAGAAATCAATTTTCGTCTAGGTTTCATAGCCTCACCATCGGAGGAGCCTGCCGTTTCTGGTTCGATGACCTTTGGCTTTGTGGATGTTTTCGTTCGCGCTGGGGAGATTTCCCGATCAGACGACAAGTTGTTTGAGTTGCGTTCGTCCTTTTTTGGTCGGCCCGGTCCGCGCTTAGGTGAAGTTTGTTCCTCATTAGTCCCAAAAGAAAGTGAACGTCGCTTTTCTCTTGGACTCCTCACAGCCTTCACAGGATTATGCTTCTTTTTGGCTTCTGTATCACGAGAAGGGCTTGCTGACCGGCGCTTCTGCGATCGTTGCATGTCAGGGCTAGACTCAATGCGATTGCCACGTCTCGTATCGGAATCACCATCTCGTCCACGCCTGTTTGGTGAGGATTTTCTCTTGCCCTTTGACCCTTCCTTAAAACGGTCATAGGCCTTCTTCAGGATAGTTTCTTCTTCTTTCCAATTAGGTCCTTCTCGACGTCTTGCGATTTCATAATACGTCTGTCCCTTATACTTCCGTGTTGGGTCGAAATCGCTAGCATTGAGAAGTAACCTGATCACCTCGATATTCTCCTGCCCTATAGCGGCAAGCATGGGAGTTCCGTACTCGACTGGAAGAGTGGATACGGGCCGAGGGTCCGGATTTGCACCACCCAAGGCAAGAAGCAGTTCAACGACTAAATTATGGCCTCCCCGGGCTGCATTTACCAGAGCCTCAGGATCGTCACAGCGCTCTTTGACCTGCAACACGCGCGTAACGGTCTCATTGTCACCGCGCGCTGCGGCTTGCCTCAATGTCTTGTCATCCAAGTTCATATACAGCAGATGATTGCTGGTCTTTGTTGACCGAACGGTTCCGCCGCGGCGCTTTTCTGCAAGGAGATTGCTGAGGGGCGGGGGAGACCTGCGAGGGCTTTCAGCGCCATGTGATGAAAGAGCATCTTGTAAGTCTGGATTTTGATGATCTTCAGAAGTACGGCGCAGTTCGCCCACACGCTCTTTTGCCTCCCGAAGAGCTGCACGTATTTCCTCGGCATTTTCCAGGTCATCCGGAACCTTCTCCAGCGGTTCATGTCCTTCTGCATCGGCCTTGCGAGGATTGACTCCAGCTTTCAGCAACAGTTTAACCACACCTAGATGTCCATTCTCGACAGCATCCAGGAGAGGTGTTTCTTTGTCGCTGTTACGGCAGTCGAGTTTGCAACCCGCGTTTATCAATAACTCGACTATGTCCTCATGACCATTCAAAGAGGCAACCTGCAAGGGCGTATTCCCTGCGTAATCAGCGAAGTTCAAGTCGTCAGGTCGTTCAGAGAGCCGTTTCTTGGCCGCTTCGTATTCGCCCTTAGCACAAGCCTTTGCAAAAAGTGTCTGACCGTGATTGTCCACATGTTTTTTATGACCAGGAAGCCTGGCGGGCGATATGGTGGAATCGCCTGTGATAGGAGTTACAACACTCCGCAATTTAGAGCTCCGAGGATGCGGGCTTCCACTCGCTGATGAATCGTCAGACTGGTAATCAGTTGATTGAAGAGGAGCGGGAACACGTCGCTTTTTCGTGCTCAAGCCATTGGAGGATTGAGAAGGCAGCTGCGTTGAGAGACTGCGGCGGTGCGCACGAGGAGGCGGCGAGGCCGACTGAGTACGCACAGATTGTTTTGCTAATTGTCGCTCTCTCTCTCTTGCGCCAGAGATATCGGCGTTTGCCTCGGACAAGCGTGGCCGACGAGCTTGGCGGGGGTCCCCTTCATCGTCAGATTCTGTCTTTATAGCCTTCCTTTTTATCGGAACTCTGCCCTTTTGTAAGGATTTGTGTGATCTAGATTTGGCGGATTCCGACTCCGATGCAGATTGCCCATCGCCAGATCTGTGACGCCTGTGAGAAACATCATGGCTATTCCGACGGTGAGCAGGTGGGGAGGTTGGGGCCGAGCTGGTACCCCCAGAGCGTTCTTTCGTTCGTTGCTGTTCTTTCTCACTATGTCGCTTCTTTTTGCTTGTCAGGGTTGTGGAATCGTCAGAGTGGCCACTGTTGCGACTATGTTCTCTCATATCCTTGAGCTGTTTCCTCGGTTGGGGAATGTCGTTCATTTCCTCGTCGCTTTTGTCTTCATGTTTAATGACTTTTCGAGGCTTGGAGGGCGAGATGCCATCCTTTCCAGGCAAGACAATGGTCTCGGCGTCGGAATTTTGGTCAGGAGCGACATCTTCATCTGTTGGATCGGATGTAGCGGTGGCGGATTTGGGATCTTTGGCTAGAGATGAAGACGGCTTTGACTTGGCAGAATCCGAGTCGCTCCCTTTAGGGGAAGCAGGCTGCTTCGTGCTAGAGGACTCGGGAGCATTCTGCGCATCCATAGCATCCAATTCAATTACCAGGCTCTCATACAGTACACCATGATGGCCACGTGTCGGCCAAGAAGTCGCAGTATGCGTGCGCGCAGCGACGGCGATATCGTTTGCAGAAGGGTTGAGTCGGTCGGGTCAGATCGAAGGGTGTTGGTGTCTGTTGGTTGACTGAGAAGGATGTAAGGGTGGGTGAGAGCAAACAAGAGTGAGCGGGCGACGACTAGCAAAGGATCAGAAGTATCTGATCGAGGCAAAGAGGGAGAAGAATGTAAAGAATTATGTAATGCTACAGAGCCGGATGATGAGTCGTGAAGAAACGAGTAAATGAAGCCTGCGGGGGTGAGAGAGCGTGTGTGAGGAGCGGCAGGTGTTTTGTTTGATTTTTGTTGGGTCGGCGAAGGTGAAGGGGAAAATCGGAAGGAAGAAGGAAAACAAGCCAGCGAGTAGCAGCAATAGGAGCATGTACAGACAGTACAGCGGGCAGTGGCAGGCAGAGGAAGGAGGCGAGGAAAGAAGTGGGAGATGTAATTTTAGCGCGTGCAAGTACCTACTTACCAGGTAGGTGAGTGACTGAGCGAGCAGCAGGCTGTAAGGGCATTGAACTACACCGATGTTTACTTTTCTTATTGGACGGCTTACAATCTACCTACATCCTATCTACTTACACCATTTCATCTTTTTTTGTCTACCATTCAGTAGATGTGATTTGGAGTACAAGCATCTGCAATGCATCCAAGTGAAAAACCAGGCAACCAGGCCGGAAGATTAACAGGCAGTGCGCCCAAAGACTTGAGATGTGTCATGGCTCTTAGCTGGCAAATGGCGACTCGGCTTGGCTTCAAACACTACAGTAGGGCGTTGGTGGACCAGGTCGCGGATTCCCTAGTCTAGTCCCTTTGTGGTCTAGTCGTGAGGGTAGTCAAGAGAGTGCTAGCCAGAGATAGACAAGCGCCGTCATGCATTGTTCCAAGGTTCCACCCTTTTGATGATCGTCTTCTCCTGTCTTGATTGGTTTGCAGCTTTTCTACTTGCATCTGTCCAATCCTGCTCCCTGTTGCTCGTATCCCTCCATCCCGTCCCCATCAATCTTTTTTCTTCCCCCTCCTCCATTGCCCATCACTCGCAATCAGCAGCCTGCTTCTTCAAGAAAGCCTGGCTCCCTGCTTTTACCTCCTTTCTCGTTTCTGCCCTGATGTACGCTCTGCCGAACCACTCCTAGACCGAGTCTGCCTATGTCTATCTTTCTCGCCTTGGGCAAAATCAGCCTCACCGGAAAAGATCGTCTATGTGGTCACAGATTTATCGGTTCCCTCGGCCCCCACCCTGTTGCTTGATGTGATCTGCCCTTTGCGAGGTTGACTACGGGTACTCGCCACCTCAGCAGTTCTGATATTTTCAATGCTCCGCAGTGCCGCAGGAGAACCTTGCCTACAAATCCATCCTTGAGACTCTCGATCTCGACCTCTTCGACCCGTAGCCCCCTAACCCATTGCGTCTTTATCTCGAGTGATACACACGGCGTAAATTATATGACCGAATGAGACCCAACACGGCTGAGTCTTCCTCTTGGACCGGGCCACCACCCACTTACCATGGCCGACAAAGTGTTGTTACCGCCCTCCCTTGAGCAAGTCCGAATCCCGCAGTTGCCTTCTTCTGCATTCTACATCTCAGATTTTATCACTCAAGACGAAGAACAAGTCATTCTAAGCAAAATAGCCTCTGCTCCGAAACCTCGATGGAAGCAATTGACAAAACGACGCTTGCAAACCTGGCCTTCCGATCTTGTAAATAACAAACTAGTCGAATCACCTCTGCCTCTTTGGTTAGAAGAACCTGTTGTTTCCCGCCTTAGATCGCTCCCAGTAGCATTGGATACAAACTCAATTACCCATATCTTCGAGGACAGTCCTCATCAGCGCCCGAACCATGTCCTAATCAATGAATATCCTCCCGGGGTTGGTATCATGCCGCATAAAGATGGAGCTGCTTATCATCCTGTCGTGTGTACTGTGAGCCTTGGCGGGAGTCTCTGCTTAAACATACACAAGATGAGAGAAGATAAGACTCTTGAGAGCTCTCCCACCTGGAGAATCCTACAAGAACCTAGAAGCGTTCTAATTACTACTGCAGATTTGTACACGGAATACCTTCATGGTATCGCTGACATCGAAGAAGACATTGAACTTTCACCCTCTACAATTGTCAACTGGCCATTACTTCGCTCACCTTCATTTCCCGAAGGTCGTAATCTACGCCGTACGCGAACCAGTCTCACATACCGAGATGTAATAAGTGTCTCCAAACTGGGGGGCAAGCTTGGTTTGTTTGGCCAGAAAAGATGACAGGGTGCATAAGACTGCTGTTCTCAAAATATGAATGGTACCATTCTCCATTTTCCATCGGCCTGACTCTCAAACTTTTCGCAATACCACTGTTTTGTTCCGCTGGCAGTAACACCCAGATTGGCCATAACAAATACCGCAGCACAGGCAAGCGTCTTGTTATATGGCTCTCCCTGAGGAGCTGCTAGCACTGCCATTGATAGGTAAATCAGGCATTCACAGGTGTAATGTGGGCACACGAGGTACCGAAACAAGCCGGCCTGGGGTAGCGAATACTTCTTGAGGCTTGCTAGGTATCGGTGACTTCGGTATTGCATGTACCATGCAGTCAGAAACACCAATACTGCCAATAGTGATCTCAGGGACGACAGCTCGGCATAGGATATATCCCGATCACGTTGCCAAACCGATCCTACATCACAGTCAATAGGTGGAGGGTAATGAGATAGAATTTGCAGCCTACTGGATCCTTCAACCCAGATCGATATACTTGTGCAGACGTAGAAAGCATGGCCCAACAGCCAGTGGACAATCCACATTCTCGAGGGTGATGGGCGTAGAATGGTCAGGTACTCAAAGAGTCGTCTTCCCGCTTGGAGACCCATCAACAGCCATACGAGAATAACTTGGCATATCGTCATAGAAGACTGAGAACTGGCAGCCTGACTAGTGACAATATACTGAAGCACTGCTCCATTGCTGAGGAACTGAAATGCCCAGAAAAAGGTGCATGAGAGAGAAAGAATATAGAAATGAATAAACCAGGAATGCGGTACATTGCCAACGGATGTGGCTTGGGTCACGAGACGAACGAGCAGTCCTTCATCGGTTTGAAGTGGTTTTCGATTAAAAGAGTCCGTACTACTTTTGCCTGAGAATGATTTGATGTCGTTGCCAGTGTCGGGGTTTCGGGCGCCATACTGTGTCAAGAGTCGTCGTAGCGAGGCAGGCGTGCCTGCGATACCTAGAACGGCCAGGGCGCCTGCAATGTAGAAAAGTTGGCAGATGGTTGCTGGAGTCAAGTCTTCGACATGATTTCGAATGAGGGAAATGATTATCATAGCTCCGTTCGGTGAGAGCCGTAGCAAGCCCCAAGCTACGTTCACGACTCGAAACTTTGGTGAATAGAGGGTCTTTGAATCATGCTGGTTTCCATATGCAGCCTGAGAGGTATGGTTGAATTTTGAACTGTTGGTCAACTATGCATTTATCGGGCTAAGCAGATTGTTCTTCGCGGGGTTTTGAACTTCTCAGGGCTACTAATTGTCACCAGGACTCATCAGGATTTACACACTTAGTCGCTTCGAAATACAATGCATTTCTTGATCATAGGTTCCCTTGCGAAATATATGTTGAACACTGTTCTCTCTTTAGCTCTGTCTTGAAGTAGGAAGAGCCATTGACAATTTTCCCCAGCAATCTTGCTCAAGCATTACGAGTCGTAATCTAACATGCTGCCTAAATGAGTTGCAGAGTCCTTCAACTCGCTTCTCGGGGCAGTTGTGTCTTCAATTGACCTCATTATATGGAGAACATTCTGGTCAGTCTCTTTCGAGGCGATGTCGATGGCGGCCAATCCTTGACACTCAGCGGTTTCACTGATGGGATATTGCATATGCGCGTGATTAGTTTAAAGTCAACTCTTTGAGCTTGCCAGTCGATGTTGTCCGTCTTTTGGCAGGCCATCGTTATGAAGATAAACGAGCATTATCTGGCTACGATCAGCATCATAAGTGCATCAATGTTAACTGGAAGCTATCGGTTTGAAAGACTACAAAATTTGACTATGGTCCACAATATCTAGTGTTCATTCAGACATCATCAAAGGCGTGTACGAGCGGCATTGACAGCAATAGTCTGGTCCACTGACGGGGCTTGTTCAATGTGAGGACCGACAATGATATGTGCTTGCTTTCCTGATAGGGAGTAAGCCTGTTGGATAGTCAAATACCCTCCTTATTGATTGAGTGCGGCTAAATTGGGAGATAAAGGGTCTTTATAGGTGTTTGTCACCGGTTGAGCATTCTTTTAGCACTTGCAATTCTACATGATCCCCTTCCTTCGATTCCTGGTTTAGTAGATTCAATGTCCCTGATAGGCTTGAGAGCTCAGGATATATGAGACGTTGGGCTAAATACCTGACTATTCTAGAAGCCACACTTGAGCCCCATCCTGGACCAGCTCAGGATAATCTATCGGGGTATGTTCTTCCAAATCGGGGAAACTGCACATGAGGTGGGTGTAAACTTTCGTATGAGCAGTCTATTTACTTAGAGCGTATATATAGGTATAAGAAAAAGATAGCACGTGTAGGAAACTGGCAGCGACATCGTCGCTGGGGTGGCTTGTATATGCGACACCCCATCACCATCAACACTTATAATTGTGGTACACCTGTGCCTCAAGCTAACCTGAGCTCAGTATGTGTTGCACATATGCCTTTCGTTGCTTATAGATCCCATTCGATTACGACTACAGGATTCATCTCGGACAGGCGGCGTCATTCAAGTGGTATGCTATCCATATAGAGCTCTGTTTGGATAGTAGGTCCCTTATCTTATACATAACCACTTATGTAGGGCTGACCGCTATTCACCAACTTACAATATCTGAGATGTTACTCCAGGTAAGCGCCTGCTTGTGTCTGTCCCAGTATTTAGCAATTAGACTCGTCTCTTTGCTCTTTCGCTTGTATTTCATCAATGGGTTCAGATATTGCATTCGTAACTGTACCACCAACGACCATACTTACTTCAATGAGATGCAAGTCAATCAGAGTACTATCTTTGATGACCTAAAGAAGACATCTATAGACAAATCAGAACATAGGCAGATGGCACGGCAACACGGCTTTTCTCTACAACCATATATTAGTAGGGAGGCAGGTATAAGGGGAGTTCTGGTCAGAGTGGCAAGATCAGAGAGGGGGTTAGAGATCTATCGAATCTTGACCATTCTGCCTCTCTACGTGGCATAAGTGCCTCTGTATAGCCCTGAATACTGCCATTTGACCTTCTTCATGCCCCGTAAGGCCTCATCTTGCAGTCTCGTAATAGAGATAGACTTCCGAACCTCGCAGCATCGCGTTTCGAGTAACAACTACAGCGCTACCTGCCAGATCCTACCCTGCTGCCCCTGACAGCAGGAGTGAAGACATGCTGTCATACTGTGAGTACAGATTCTAGGAACGAGAAACCCAGCTATCAAGAGCAGGCCAGTCTCTATTTTACACTGGCCCCAAGCTGCTCAGTAAAGTGACCAATGTAAGTAGTATTTGTATCTTAATTGCTCGGTGATAGTGACTCTAACTCACTCATGTTTATCTAGTAACCAATAGAGAGACTAAACCGCATTCTCAGAATTAGGCTTTCCGTTCACAAGCTTCTTGTATCTTTGGTCAATGGGTATGAGTCCAAAAGAGCTCTCCATTTTTGATCAATGAGTGTGTTCAGAATTGATTCTTCCTTAAGTCAACATAATAACTCGAAGCTTTGTTTGCAGCACCTGAACAATACCCCGATGCTTGAAAAACAAGACGACTCTCATCAACTGATTCGTACCTAGACATAAACCAGTGAGGGAAATTGCAAAAAGGTAATCTACTTCATAAGCGCAATCAAGCCTTTGAATTCTCAGTACACGTTCAAAGTTTGTGTTGCTGGAGAATTTGTGGAATGAAGCTCTTGTGTGCTCATCCGACGCTGCCACTGGGCGGCACAGGCTGCACATGCAGTTTTACTTTAACAGTTCTAAGTAGTCTGTGTCTTACAGCATATCGCTGTACTAAAGTATATTATTTAAATGAAGCGTAATTGGGCGGTCGCGGGTAATCATCGGATAATTGCGGGGTTTGACATCACTCTGAATTTCCTTCCACCTAAGAACAATGCCCCACCATGACCATGACTGTTGTGACATGCTAGGAAGCGGACCATCATCGCTCAGTAACTAAACACTCACCCTTTTCTTCTCCGTAAACCGAGGCCAAGATGGCGACTACAGTGGACAAGGTTAGTGATTTTCCATGTCCAGGCATAAGGCACTATAACTAACGTCAGGCAGATCAAAGAGATCGAGGCCGAAGTAAGTATCTCCGGGGCCACCATCCAGCGGCTGGGACAATGAGACTTACATATGACTTATAGATGGCTCGAACTCAGAAAAACAAGGCAACCTCATTTCATCTTGGCCAGTTGAAGGCGAAATTAGCCAAGTTGAAGCGAGAACTTCTTACTCCTTCTGGAGGCGGAGGCGGAGGTGGAGGGGCGGGTTTCGACGTTGCCAGGACAGGAGTTGCCAGTGTTGGGTTCATCGGCTTTCCTTCTGTTGGCAAGAGTACGCTCATGAGTAGATTGACTGGTCAACATTCCGAAGCGGCAGCCTACGAATTCACAACCTTGACATCTGTGCCTGGCCAGGTGATGTACAATGGTGAGTTTTTTGCAAATCTTCAAGCCCGCTCGTTTGTTTGGGCTGCCATACTGGATCTCAAATACTCCTATGTCACGGTTGCCTGCCTGTGAGTTCTGACATGATCCTCACAGGTGCCCCACTGCAAATGATTGATCTCCCTGGTATTATTGAAGGAGCCAAGGATGGAAGAGGTCGTGGTCGCCAAGTCATCGCCGTCGCCAAGACCTGCCATCTCATCTTCATAGTTTTGGACGTGAACAAGCCTTTGACGGACAAGAGAGTCATCGAATCGGAGCTTGAAGGGTTTGGCATTCGCATCAATAAAGAGCCGCCCAACATCACCTTCAAGAAAAAGGATAAGGGCGGTCTGAATATAACCAGCACCGTCCCCCTTACGCACATCGACCACGACGAGATCAAAGCTGTGATGAACGAGTATCGCATAAACTCGGCTGATATAGCTATCCGTTGTGATGCTACAGTTGATGATCTCATTGATATCCTCGAAGCTAAGAGTCGTAGTTACATCCCTATAGTATACGTGCTCAACAAGATTGATGCTATCAGCATCGAAGAGCTAGATCTGTTATATCGAATCCCGAATGCCGTCCCCATAAGCTCGGAACATGGGTGGAATGTTGACGAGCTTATGGACGTCATGTATGTGTTCAAACCCCCGAGGACCAGAGAGTATGGCGCCAATACTAATCTCCTTTCCTATTCAGGTGGGAAAAGCTGAAGTTAGTACGCGTCTATACTAAACCGAAGGGCAAAATGCCAGACTATTCAGCTCCTGTTGTCCTGCGATCCACACGGTGCACCGTTGAAGACTTTGTAAGAGCCCGCCAGGAAATTGACAGTGAAATGAACCGGTATCGCTGACTATAACTCACCAAAGTGTAACGCAATTCATCGGAGTATCGTTGAGCAATTCAAGACTGCTGTTGTATACGGAAAGTCCGTCAAGCACCAACCGCAGAGAGTGGGACTGGCTCACGAACTGGCCGACGAGGACATAGGTAATACTCGATGCACACACCCGGGCGGGCTGACTAGTGCTTCAATGCTGACTTTGTATGCTGCAGTGACTATCATGAAGAGATGATTCGTTAATATCCGGGATGGTCGCTTTCGCGCGTCGGAAATGTCTAGTTCAAAACAGTATGTATGAGCGAAACTAAGAACGTCTGATCACGCGCGGTGCCGTGATACAATGACGCGCTAAAGCTCAGGGACTTTTTCTGACAGCCCGTCACATCTGGGCACTGTAGTATTACGCAGATTTCCCTAACAAGAGCGATGGGTCTAAATCATATGTGCAAGGCTGGTGGGCAACTACATGCATAATAATACATCACTAGTTGCCGTCGGCGGGTCAGGGATTGGCCGCAGCCGATGCGGCACAGCACAGACAAGATTGCTGCATCATCTTACCTGTTAGGAGAAAACCCAGGTTGGTTCGATACCACGCGCCGTTCACAAAGCCGGCCATACGATGAAGTTCCGGGCAAAGGCGTGGCTTTTATACCGAAATGTAACAAGCGCTCGAGTCTCTATCGTCAAAGTGACCGACCACAAAGAGACGAGAGCCACCATTGCGGGATACAATAGAATCAAGAATAAATGCCCAGTTCAGAAGCACCCAGACACGTTGATGAACTCGACTCTGTTTCACGCCGTACCACTTCGAATCAGGAGGCTTGACAAAAGCTGTCAAATGATCGTTTAGTGATGTACTCCGTAGTACTTTACTTAAGATACTGTTAAGGACGTCGGCTCTCTTTCCGCTAAGTTCGCTACCCAGACCCTGACACTGAAGTTCAAAACGAGATTCGAGCCAAAGCTAAAGCGAAGAATTGACGGTATAGTGTAACCGGAAGCTGAGGAGTAGCCTCTTGTCATAGGCTTCTGTTCATGCACTATATGGTAAGTACGTGTGAGATCAACCGTTGAAGAACTAAGCGATTTGGATCCAAGATTCATTTCACCTCGAAGACCAACAGTACGGCATTTCATGTAGAGGCCTCGAATAATTGACACAAGAGGAAAGGCAGGGATTCACCCCAGGCTACCCCTCCAGACAAGGACATAACTCCACCGACGCGCGTGCTCATGTACATATCTGGGAGTGTCAATCCGAAAGAGCACAGACAATAGCAGCTCATCCATGTTGTCCTGTTGATATTTTGGTGTTGGCGACAAGGTTGGACTACCCTATCTAGACTCATATGGGGCCATGCTGACAGCTCCGACGGCGTGAAGACTCGCGTCCTATTGCCGGGGCTCACCTTCAGCTTCTCTTTTTGTCAATATACTCGCAAGTATCGGCTAGATACAGATGAGCTCTCGGACCAGCCCAGGAGAGGCAAAACGCAATGGATCGGTCTGCTAGCTGACCATAACTCTATGGACAGGATTGTTGAGTAGCAGACCGCTCCCTCGCTCCAGAATCGTATAGAACCCTTCTCCACGTTTATCAAAAAAAAATATTGTGGACACCGACGGCGGCTATAGAAGGCCTGTGAAAGGTCGGGGCAGGGGACCGTACCCTTCGGCCTTTTTTTCGTTGGAGGGACAATTTCGAAGCTGCCTGGCTTGGTATGTGAGTGGCCGTGAGTGTTGAGATAAATTCCGATTGTTCAACGTACAACGGTGACTGGCGTCCGGTAAAATGCGAGGTCTCACTTCTTTTTCAATCGTCGTCGTCTGCCCTACACCACAATAACCATACTGTGTGGCAAACATCTAAAGCGCTGTGGAGCGTCCGTTGAACGGCTCTTGTATACTACATACAGCAGACTAAAGCACGCTCCTGCATCCCCACGCTTTGTCGGGTAAGGCGGCCGCAGAAAAGGAGGCCCGGTTCTGCAGGTGCTTCATCTCGGTCACTGATCATTTTCGAGATGCGGCTTATTCTTATGCGAAGGGTATCTGGCATCTGCTATAGCCTATGGGACATGGGGAGGCAAGCGGCGAGCATCCTCAAATTCCCAAGAAGCTCTCACTACATACAGCTATTGTGTGTAACCCTGCTAGCATCTATGTATAGTCGCACTCATTATAGCTGGTATTTCTACGAAATAGTAGCCAATGACCGAGGTCAACTCTGAGGGGAAACTCCAAGCGCCTCATCAGTACTTGTTGAGAACACTTTATCACTACGCTTTATTAGGCGCGTGCGACTAACTGCTAACAAAGTCGCTTAGAGTAACGGCTGATGTTTCTGAATATGCGCAGTGCATCGACCTGTTGGTTTGTTAGATCGCGGTCGCGGACGTTTTGGCTGAGACGAGTCCGCCAAGGGAAGACTTGCCGATGGAATGGGGTCACAAAGAGGCTTGCAGAGTCGGATTCCTGCGCGAGCCGCCTTGCGTTCCGTGGTACACATCTCCGTTTCCCACCCTCCTCGAACGTGTTCCCATACGGTATAGTAAGACGCTAAACCTATTCGAGGGCCGACCAAGCCTCATGTGAGTTATGAGGCATTGATAGTCCGGGATTTTGATAAAGGCTGACCAACTGGAAGTCAGCCCGGTGCACGGAAATGGTTTGGCTCGCTTGGGCCTCTGATCATTTCTGCCCAATCGCTTCAATGGCCCATCGCCGAGAGCATCCGCGTCCAACCCCAGAAAGCACCTGTAATCGCTACTCGTAATGATCAAGTTGCTGTTGGCATCACGGTGAGACTATGATAAACTTGCCGAGCATTGCGCGCGTCCGCGCCTACCAGGTCTAGCTGTTGTTGGCTTGCTTGAATCCTGCTGAAGAATAACGGGCGGCGAAAGTGGAAACTAAAACCAAGGCCCGTCCCTTCTCTAGCGAGATCTACGGAACAGTGAGGACCTAACAGGCGCTATCGCGGAAGTGCTGCATAGGGACATCGAGTAACGTGCTAAGGGCAAGGGTGGCACTGGTAAGAAAACTTGTCCAGCGCGAAAAGTAAGATCCTACAATTGTTCCCATCAGTGGTCGTCTGTGCGACACAAACTCCCAGAACGGGACATGTAATCGGGAAGACGGCGATGTCACGACGAAAGATGTCGACTAGTCCAGGAACAAGCCCTGTCTTGGGAAGCTTATTGATGGAAATCAGCAATGCTCGAGTCCCATGCTAGGATTATCCCAAAAGCAGGGCACAGTAATAACAGGAGTGACATCTGTACCCTCCACGATACCCGTCCGCGGAGGAGCCTCACTTCGGCCCCAGGCGCTTTTACTGATGATCGATCGTCATGGATGTTGCTCTCATGATCCACATTCGGCTTTTCGAGGCTGTCGTGAGGTCACAACCCTTCAGGCTCGGGATATTTCTGTTATCATTTTGAGGAATGTTAACATGGATCTGACCCCTGCTATGTCTGTGTACGTGCACTTGCCTCGGCGGACTAGGGCCCCGGGGTGCCGCTCATCCTAATTTTGAAATGATTAATATGGTCGTTGTCAAGGGGGATACTGGCTATTGTGGTAATAGAGGTGGAGAGCTTGCTTTTAGAACCTGGACAGCCGAATTACCCCACCCCTCTTTCTTTGCCTTGATCTTTTACAATGCCCTAAAACAGCTCGGCATGTCATTTCTCTGCCATTGGCACTGACATGCCGAGCTGTATGACCATCGTGGAGAAAACGTGAGGAAGATAATTGAGGAACCCACGAACTTCGGCTCATTCGCCCGCTGCCGTCAAATAGAAACAGAGTATCGCTCTCGACCGATATTCCCAGACGGCACAGGTCGCAGTGAGTATTGAGTGGCTCGAGGCCCGCCCTATGAGATTGCGATGCTGGTCGTACTGTACATGCGCAAGTGGACCGCCAGACACCCTGGCCGATGGCCCCTGCTAGTCTGCCCGTCGACTCCTCCGCGCTCTTTGCAATGCTCTCATCTAGCGTCCTCATTCGAAGACGTTGGTTGAAGCTACGGTCACGATGGGGAGACTGCTGACTTTGTCATCGGACGCTACACGAGATCTGATCGAACATGGAGCAAAGGACGTATATCTTCCTCCCCATTGAACCTCGGCGACCTATCGTGCAGATGTCTCCTGATCCAATCGTTTCTAAGCCCCCCGTGCGCCGGCTGTTATTGAAACGCTTTGCTTAATATGAGGATTACTGCCGGTGAAGCTGGCCTAGTGGAGTATCAAGAGCCAGGCCCGGCATCAGGAGCAACTGATGTTTGGCATGTTCTGCAGTCGTTTCCGCCATTGTTAGAAACTTTTGACATCTATTCGTCGTACGTTGCTTTTTCAAGGTCCACGATTCCCCTCTTCTATGTATTACACCAGGGACTCGGAATAACAACGAGAAGCGGCGACAGCTAATGATTCAGCTTCGTCAACGCATTCTTTCGCCATCCTTGATCTTAAAAAAAAAAAAAAGCACAAGCTCGGGAGACTAGCTGTTGGACCTTGGCTTGTCCTCAGCGCTTTCTTACTGTAAGTGGTACGGGATTTGGATTAATTACCCAGTAGGGATAAGTAGATGTCGACATTTCTTCCCGCAGGGACATGGGTGTACTTGGCATGTAGGTACGAATAGCTCTCCCATCCTATACTTGCACTCCCGCCCTTCTCTCTGCTTTCCTTCGTACACCCTCGGAACCAGAGTCGCTTCTCGGGAGTCCGTACCTGCCTCTCGCTAGTCTTCGTATCTCTCTTTTGGAGCGCAACTCTCGAGCTAAAAATCCTGTGGTGACATTGAGTGGCATCCTCCACACGCCAGACCCACGAAGCATCCCCCCCCAGTCAAGCCGTCTCGACGCATACTTTAATTCTATTGTACCCTTGAAAGGCCCCCTTGTCCTTCCAGCTTGTCATACCGCATACTGGCCCGGCCCTATCCCTCGAGAAAGTCAAGACCATATCCCCCCATGGACTGAGGAGGAGGAGGAGCTCACTCGCTCTGTCACGTCTACACATAACCCACAGAATAGGGCACCTATTAAGAGCTGATCCCTGTCGCTGCTGCATACAAACATACATATCTAGCTTATGTACCGGCACCTCCACATCCGTGACCATCGTGGTCTGTCGCTGTGCTCCTCTATAGCTGTAAGTCAAAGAACGACGTCGCCTATCAACTAATATCATCGCGACGCTGCCTCTCTTTACGTCTCTTGTCTAGGTCTAGTCCGTGCTATTAGTCGACTTGGATTCTTTCTTTCTTCCTGTTTGCGATTCGGCCGGGCTGTGCCGAGACCGACTATATACATCAAACCCTCACCACCTGTGCGAAAACCGACCACAAGGTCATAAAGTTGGAAAGACGCCTCTGGATTCTCGCCTCCGTTACAAGGTGCAGGCAGGCGTTGGGGCTACGTTCCCGTAGACCACAAGGTCAGCACCGATCTGTTGGCACTTTTAAATCATTCGGCCGCCACGTCCCGCGCTTTGGGTTGCGCCTCACCTTGACACCCTCTCTGCCTATTAATTCACCATCTCTTCCCTTCTTAACTCATTGGCCCCCGGGAGAATCATCGCGGCAGCTTGTTGCCATACCCTTCAGCGTCCAATCGGTGTGTATGTCGTCCATCGCTTACAAGACCGTCACATCAAGTATTCGTCGGCAGAGAAACAGCTGTGGTTGTTTGTGCTGTAAGTGTCTCTGTCGCCCTAAGGCAGGTCTACACAAAAGCGCTTGCGCGTTTTGTAGAGGCTGCTAGATGGGATTTGACAACTCAGCACCCTCGTCTGGACGAAAGCAACCTATCTAATCGCAATATGCACAACGGCATGATCACCTCCACTGGAGCTGATCAAGATGACCAACTGGTCCATGACAGCTCCTATTCAGGCGCGCCATGGTTCGCATTGAACTCTCATGGTCAAATGCCGATATCGAGCTATTCCGATGAGTACTACGCCGCGCAGTATATCACGCCTCACCCGACGCATGGGCTGCCGTCCGAATCTCTCGGTGGGCATATGGGACCATCCCCCTTTCCACAGAACATCCATCATAATAACTACGGCACCCAACTTCCCCCTCCACCCATAATACCAACCCAAGGACAAGTTCCATGGCCGAGCTTACAAACTAATCCATCGCAGAGCTATCACCATGCTCCTGTGACAATACCGCCTGCTCCGGCTCCAGTGAGGCAACAACCGAAATTACCAACTATCAATACTTCACAGCCAAGGAGAACACTGACAGACCACGACCGACGCGAAATGTGCAAATATGCCGACGAGAATCCTGGGGTCAAGCAGCATGACATTGGTGTGAAATTTGGTGTCGAGAGGAGGTAGCTATAAACAAATTGCAGTGGTGAAACGTCGAGCACTAACGCGCTGGTAGTACCGTGTCGAAGGTCTTGCGAAAGAAGGATCATTACTTGAATCAGGATGATCGTAGTGGTTCTCCTATCAAGAGGAACAAAGGCAAATCCCCTCCTGACATTGAACGGGCCCTCGCCAATTGGGTAAGGGGTCAAGTTAAGAAGGGCAATGTGGTCAGCGATATTGAGATGGAAGAGAGGGCCAAGGTGTTTTGCGCCGGCTCGGACAGCTCCTTGAAGACCATTACAGCGACCTGGATAGAAAAGTTCAAGCAGAAACACGGAATTGGCCATGGAATCGGACACGGCAGGCTGATACGACGAGCATCGGAAACGGCTATCCCGGACAGTACGCGCCTTGACAGGCTCGACACCGAGTCCCCGATAGTGTCCACCTCCCAGACCCCAAGTGGTATTTCACCAGCTTCTCCGGCCGCCAAGGAGTCGCCTCTGATATCCTCAGCTAGCACAAAGGCTGACGACAAGGACGGACACACGAGGTTTAGTTTTGCTACCAGCGGATATAAAAATTCGCACTCGCAAAGCACAGCTTCGCTTGGTAGCGCGATCACCGATCCTCCGAGTTCTACCATTTCCCAGGGTGCCTTCAGTCCAACCTTTACCTTCTCTCCCGATCCTAACTCAGGCTTGTTCGGGGAGTCTATTGGCAACAATTCAGGATTTCACCGGCCGAGGAGCCATACGGTCCCGAATGTTCCACCCATTGAATACATCAATCCGTCAGAAACCACCGAGCCTCAGACACCCAAATACAGCGTTGCTGGTACCGGGCCATCATCTGCCATCGAGTCCCCTGCGCATGAGCTCCCAGCTCCCACCTACGGCCTCGACTCAGCTATTTCACCACGAACCCTGCACCACGTAAGTAGTAGTGGTAGTTTGGCTGGCAGATCTACCGCGTCAGCTGGGCTAGGTTCGACGCCGACCTCGCCAACACAAGAGGACGCGAGGCGGGCAGTCGACACGCTCCTGAACTACACAAACAACAACTCGTACTTCGACCAGCACGATTACCTGCTCTTTTTGAACATCATGGAGAAATGGGGGATCGGTGTGCCTCAGCATAACGTTGCAAAGGCCAATTCCGCAATGCAGGGCCTAGGGGGCTTGTCTAGAATACCCGAAGGTGACTCAGAGATGGCAAACAGTGCTTCACCCAACTACAAGAACGAGCCGCCGATATGAGTGTGTGAAATACTCATTGACCTGGTATGAACGCTCTGGTCTCTGTACCTTGACAGGGGTATGGATGGCTTTCAGTGGACACTTACCATCAATGTACAGCAGAGCATCTGGCACGAGCAGCGCAACCTGGCGTCCGAAATCACGATGCTATAAGCTTATGCTACTTCCGAGCGATGTCGTCGCGACCGCTCTGGAGGAACTGGTACTGGAGGAGATGACATCCATCAACACCAAGAATAGATGCATTTGTCTCACGACAACCTATCTCATATTTTAAGTCCAGGGGCCGGCCATATTTTGGGAATACTGCCTGATTTGGCTACTGATCTCTATGGAACAGCCAGCAGGACAGTCACAACATAAACATTACTAGTCTCACGACGTACAGAGAGAACACGGCGTTGGGAAAAAGGAGGGGGGCCAAGGTGTGATAATTACTGACAAGGCACATGGGTATACGGACACATTACCGTCTCAACGCTCGAAGTTCTCACGATATCAGGTCTACATCGACAAGCGAAGGGAAAATAGACCGCACGAGGCCTGCTCGCCCATATCGCTCGACCGCGAAAAAGAAAATTGCACCACTGCAGAAGAGGAGAAGAGAAGACCAAAAACTACAAGATCTGAACCCGCTCACGCGAATCCTATATCAACATCATATTATATCTACCACATTATACCCACGAGAACAAAGATGTGACACGGAAGAAAAGCCAAGGGAGGCGATGGTATTGAGCACCAGTGGTAACGCTGAAACATTGATATCTTTTATTTTCTGCCTCTTTTCCCTGTTGATCTTCTTCAATGTTTAGTTTATCATTACAGAACGAAAGCTCGCAAGAGCAAAGGGAAGGCGGAGTTGTTTTGTTTTTTGAAGCTTGGAATTAATTTATTGATTCGATTGATTTTTTTTTTTTCTTTTTTTTTTACCCCAGTCAACCAAGGGCGACTTGGGGAGATATGACAGATCGCGAGGCATAGCGATGTTTCTTTCTTGTTCCTTTTTCTTGTTTTTTTTGTTGATCCAGTACATCACAGTATTGCAATTAAGCAACTTGGAATGAGGCAAGGAAGAGGACATCTTCGTGAAATCTTGGAGGTTGTTGCATAGATTGAAAAAGGGGGTTAGGAAGTGAGCCACTCAAGAATGAATAAAGAGCACAGGGAATGGGAAGAGGGAACGAAGGAAGGAAATTTCCTATTCTTCTCATACTTCTCACCTCTCCATGCTGTCTGCTTTTACTTGCATACCTTATCATGGTACCGGTATAGTCTAGTCTCTGGAGCATCATGAATGAGGTGCAAAAGTGTGTCTTAACAGAAGAAAACACAAGACAGGGAGTGAGCATTGTTTTCATCTGCTTTGGTTACTTTCTATACCAAAAATTTCACATCCATGGTCACCTTCTGCAATTGTAGATCTTCTTGTCCCTCCTGATCAATACTTGGCTTTGAGAGGGACTGAGGTGAGGGCCTACCCAACAACCTTGCCAATAATAGTAGACTGCCGTTTCTTACAACTATATAGGGCAGCCGTTTTCACGCCGGCATTCCAATTTTGGCTTTCTTAGCGGATGATGAAGGAACCCTGTTAGATTGATAGCCAGTCTGCAAGGTTCCAAATAATTAAAAGTACCCCGGACAGCACTAATACGAATAACTCTTACACGTTAGACATTAGCAAGGGCTGACAGATATGAGAAGAAGAATGCAGGGCGTTGTCTTTCCCACAACTCGTCCGCAGGCATGCCCCTGGGTTCTTTCATATCTCGGAAGACATGAAACTGCACCATGTTGCTATTGTAATAAGCCTCGATCTCAATTGTGCAAAGTCATCCGCCCCTGCCCCATGAAACAAGACCAGGACTGTTTTCAGCAACCCGGGTACCTGTCACCTACCTTCCCCACATAGGCAGTTGTCGTCGCCCACATCAATATGTCGATGAAACAGGGAAGTGATATGATCAAAGTGATTTGATGTTCATGTTAGAAATTGGGTATCAATGACTACGCTTCAGAAACCCATTACTCTGAAGCCTATTACTACTGTGATTAAGCTACCCGTTCCCATAGCTCCCCAATACCTCTCTCAGCGAGTTCGGGTATCAAACGGACTAGGACCAGCTCTAAGGCACTGTATATCAGGTGCTTGTTACAGTAAACGTCAGAGAAGATATCCACAATGCCCGTCTCGATCTCGGAGTGTAGTCTTGCTTCATCTTCATCATCATAATAATCCCTTCCCTTCAAATCATCATAACTGTCAGACACTCGTGGGTGCTCCTCGATATCAGAGGATATTATTGCATTATCAGTTCGTTTTTCACCTTTGTTTGCAGCTTGTGCGCTCGGTGCTTCCTTGCCTAATGAACCATGACTCTGTTTGCCGACATTGTTAAAGCTAGGGGTACTCTTGTCGTTGAGCGATACGGTCCGCGTATTCTTTCTACGAACAGTAATGAGATTGGCCTTCACATTCGACCAAGGCCAAGCATTCCTACTATAGAAGAGTCTGCCCACCCTCTTCGGAAAAAGCCCCCAAAGGGCATTAGCGCACCTGCGACGCAAGGCGGCCAACTGCTCATCGGATGAGGGGGGCGTCAGGCTCGGCGCGCCTGGAGCATTGTTGGGGAAGACTGCGGCGCGGATCGCCCGCAAAAGTGGGGGAAGGTGGGCAGCATCGAGGACACGGATGTGTACGTAATGTGAAAATAATCTGTATTCGACTGTTAGTGAGTCTCGATAGCAGACGTATCAAAACCCGAATTTCAGGGGTGCATCTCTTGAATGACGTGGGGGAGTTTTGGAGATCGGGCACTTGATTCGACCGCGAGTACAACGGATCAAGGGACGGCATTGCAGAGGGGAAGCAGGTAGCCTTACACGGCACCTGCTGTTACGCAACATGATTTATCAGCCGATTGGCCGTGCTTGATATGGAATTTAGCTTTATAATACGACACCACCGTCTAGATTGGGGACGGAATGCTGTGACATAAGCTTTTGTCCAGTGGATAATGGTTTGCACATGGTCAAGCGAGCTGTAGAAAGGTCCCAATAAGGACATTGACTCGTCAATGACTCGAAGGAATCCATATTCCTTGCCAAAGGTACAAGACAATGACCATGATCAAGGCACTGTACCTTGAGCTTACAGGATTCAACTGCCCGAACTTCGGAGCGAAGCCAGGTGCTAACCAGAAATTGGCCATTGGGCCGGACGAGGAGGTGGCCGAAACGGAACTCAGATACGGCGTTACTCGTACGTATTGTCTCGTGGATGGCAGCATATGCAGGGACAAAGCCAACCAACATTTCTGGCATTGGGCAATGAAGCGAAAAGGAAAAAGTATTGCAGCGTCACACTAGCGCAAGCAAGATTGGCCAGCCAATTCCACAGGAATGGGAGATCCTTGTAAATTTGCAGTTGGGCGCGTAAATCAGGCTTGCGGATGGCTGGCTTAAGGTCAGCCCCGCGCCGTCAATCGTACCATCGGACGCAGATGGCCAGGGTCGGCAGGTCATTGGTCAAAAGACCGGTGTCGACATTGATGTCGGTCAGGGTGAAGCTGACAGCAGCCGAGACCGATGCGGACATTTTAGTCGCAGTAGACATGATAACGCAACACGACATCACAAGCTCTACCGCATTGCTCTTATCGTGATACTAGGCCGTCCGACTTGGGTAGCGTTGTGCCTAACGGGCAAGCATCCTAATGATGTTGGTGCTCGCGCTTGCGAGACACGATGATGCGAATGGACAGTTGTAGATCTTGTAATTTAGGTTTCATGCGGTGTGATGGGGGCAAATTGCATGCTGAAGGGTATTAAAAGATTTAGACTGTCAACTTACCTGTCTAGTGCACCATTGTACTCAGCGATTCCACCCGGGCCTTTCATGGCAATCCATTGCATCAGCGAGGCGGTTCCGCAAAGCCAGGGCATTCGTATGTCCATCTCGAGAAGGTCTCCTATACAAGACCAAAGATAGAAATCGAGTAGTGGAACTCTGGTGGATTGGGCGTCAGTCGCAACCTCTCGCGAGGTAGATGCAGGCTTCGTCTTTTCCACAGTCAGATGCCAGGAATCGGATTGGTGCACTTCGCTCGCGGAGGATCTTGGAGGTAACGACCACGACAAAGCAATGGCATTGGCAGCGACGCGAAGGATCCCGAAGATGAGAAAGACCCAATGAACGAAGGACCAGAAGATCAGGTGAACCGACCAGGTCTTCCCACCGCCATTCCTAGAAGTGGAGTTCTCGTCCACCAACTCGTTTGATGGATGATTGGACTTGTCATCCCCGGTCTTCTTACCAACAAGTCTACTTAATATGATCAGACCCTCCCAGATGAGCCAAGGCTCAGATACCTTGTTGGCCACAAGGTTCCCGATGACGAGCTCTGACAAAAGCTGACCGACTAGTGATGTCAAACATTCGTTTTCAAGGTCTTCCGTGGGCAGAAGAACGGCGAGAACGCCCTGGACCAAGAGCTGGCGGTATGCGGCCTCATTTTCTGCCTGTGCTTTGGCACTCTCCGGGATACCGGGCTTGGGAACTGGGGAGAGAGCTGGCAAAGGCCATAAAGAGTGATACGCCTCGCGTAGGTCAACCTCGAGGGGAGGCCGTGTACCTGGATTAGAGGCGATGCGGTAGGCTTCATCAGAGTGTTAGTATCATGCAGATCCGCGGAGAGGTAGAATACAAACCTCGAACGTGGGCAGCGAGCAGTTCTGGAAGCTCATCGAAGAGCAAACTTTCTAGATCGACATTCCGTAATCTCTGCTCAAGTGCGCGTGTGCAATGTGCGATGATCTGTACGATTTCGGCCACGAAGGTCTCGTCAGGTGTAATCTTGTTATACCAGTTTTGGACAAATTCCCTCAGAATGATGGATATAAGAGCGTAAAGCTGGAGGTCAACATCATTCCGACTGGTCAAGGGGGGTAACAGGTCGTGAATGGGCGGCGGCGAACCTCTTCCCCTGTCAGCCCATTGACGGCTGCAGAGGGTTCGGCGTATCAGAGCGGCTGTAGCCTCGTCTGAAAGGAAGTCGGAGGACACTAGTCGAGCAGGCGGACGCTGGTTTGGCTGCGTGGCAAGCACCGGGCTTGAGAGTCCAGCTGGAATGGTAGTGATTGTTGCCGCCGCCGCCGCCGTCGTCGTTTTCGTATCCAATGTCTCGCGATTAGTGTCACCTGTCGAGGGGGCAGCAGATGAGCTCTTGACGGCCATGGCCATTGAATCGTTGAGATGACGCCGACGGGTAGCGGTCATGGGGGATCATGGTAGATGGTGATCGAGAGTTGTTCGTCGCATATTTGGTTGCGATAGAGTCGGTTGATTGTTTGATTCTTGTTTTTCGTCGTGGCTGTTTTTATTGCCGGAAAGTGAAATTCATTTGAACTGGCACGTCACAGGGACCATTTCCTGATTGCCTGAGTGAGAGAGGTAGGTACCTACCGACCGAGTGGTGGGGGCCTGTCTCGTCACTTGCCCCTCTACCTTCTACTGCAAATCCACCAGCCACTGCGTTCGCCGCCTGTACAACACGTGACAACATTGGGTTCTTAAATTGTTCAACAGGCTTTTAGTTTGATATAATCGTGTTATGTGTAGTATGAAATGACCCAGGAATCACATCTGCCCTCTTATCCAAGCATTACGAAGGCTCCATGAAAAACGGGGATCTCAAGTTACAATTGTTCATACAAGCTATGTAGTGCAGATTATGTACATATAATACAAGAATATGCGTATCTGCCAGTTACCTGGACATCTTTCTATTTTCACTCCGTGTCTTTCCGCGTCGTCTCGTACCTGGAATCAGTGTTAGCAGAGGTCACTCCTCAAAGTGTTGATCAAAAGAAGACGAACCGTTTGCCGCGGAAAGCCCACACTCCCCAGTTTCCACAGTTAATATCTTGCGGGTCCAGATCGTTCAGATCCCAGCGTAGACTTCGGAATGTGTTTTCGCCCGGTTCCATGAGCAGATCGAACTCTCCTCTGCAGGTCTTGTTGACCCACTCGATGTCTCTGTCCATATCATGTTGCGTGTAGCCCGTGACAAGGATTGGTGCCTTCGTCTCGAGTAAGAGAGGCACCGTTTCCGCCCACTCATGTGAGCTGGCTGGATGTCCCAGGCCGGGGTGGAACAGAACGAAACAGTCAAAGTAGGGATCATACGGATAGAAATGCCCTGTCTTATGAAGAGTATGGTAGTAATCAACTATCGTGCTGATTTTCATGGTTGGCCACACTCGGTCCTCCACCACCGCACCAAATGGGTTAGACGGTGTGCGAGGAGGCAATGGAAACTCGTCATCTCGGTTCGTCATGCTCTCCGGGCCGACAAATATCAAGTGGAACTTGCCTCTCGGAAAGAGATGGGCCAGCTGTACCCAGACGTTTCTTGGGAGAGAGGACTCTGCTCGGGCACCCAAGATAAATATACGGACCGGTGGTGCCTCGGGCCGTAGGCCTTTGATACCTGTGCCACCACCAGTTTTGGGGGGGTGTAAGGTGTAACGAAGGGCGCTTAGACTCTTCAAACCCTCGGGTGTAAGGCGCCCCCCCTTTTGTATGCTGTAGGGGCTGAGTTCATGAAGGATGCTGCCAATGGTCAAGGGGTATGTCAAAAGTCTGGTCACCTGTCGCATGCTTCGGTCATCATTGATAGCCTCAAACTGTCTGGTGTAGAGAAAGGTATCCCAATTGGTCATGTTGACGAGAGCTTCCTCCATCTGCGGTCCTGCGTACTCGAACTCGGGGAAGAAGCGACCAGAGCGAAGATCGTGGTCGTCTTCGTTGATCTGCCTCAATGTATCGCAGATCTGAAGGTGATTTTCGTAGTCCTCTGCCCAATGGTTCTCACTACAATAGACAGGGACACCACAGTCGGGACACTCGAAATCGACATGAGCAGGTGCTTGGTCGCCAGAGGTTTGGGGCATGCGAGGGTTATTGGGTTCGACGGGTGCACGGGTGGCTCGGTGGTCAGGATGTGGACAGTATGCGTGCTGTCTTATATAGGCAGCTCGCTGTCGAATCTCGGGGATGGGCGAGTTGGTGAAGGAATGGAATAGGTCGTCGGATCTGAGAACCGGTGTGGTCGACTGGGTAGAATCGGGGGCAGAAGCAGGAGATTCATTTTGGGCGAGCTTGGGCTGGCCACCAAAGAGCGACAGTGGTCGTTTCGGGGCGGTTGAAGCAGCAGCAAGGCGATGAGCAGAGAGTTGTGTTCGCGTTGAGCTGTGGCTTATAGGAGCTCGCGAAAAAGATCGATTTGGTCGCTGTAAGAGAGATGAGCTCGACTTAGAACACCGTCGGCAGGTGTTGGCGGCCAACCGCCGGGATAGTGGCTCCATGCCAGTTTGTTACAGCTCCGAGGTTCTTGGAGATTTGAGAGTTGTGTCGTTGTTGTTCGTGAGTTTGATAAAAGCTCTCGAGTCCTAACTCCTAGTTGGTTGGTGATCCAAAGAATTTCGGATTGCAACTGGGACTGCACTGCAGCTGTTTGTGGATACCGTACCTAGGACTTGAATGTACTGCAGACCGACTATCCAGTGAAGACCCTACGGCAATGCCAGGTTCCAGAGACAATCGGGTGAGATGACGCTAACCAAATTGGGCCTCCTCGGCCCGCCCAGTGTTCCCACTAGGTACTTGTGGCTTGCACTTTTACAGGCGACAGCTTCAAAATTTCAGAGAAGCTTCCAAGTTCTTATGTCAACAACAACATCAACTTCCGCAACATTGCCACAACAACCTTCCAAGCAAGTTAGCCGCGCAGGCTTTCTGCGCACTCAAAATAATCATGGCTACAACATCTAACATGTTTCTTTATTCCCTGACCATCCAGCCGCCAACCTCCGTCACTATGGCTGTGCTCGGCCAGTTCTCTGGCACCAAGGAGCAGCAGATAATTTGTGCCTCTGGCTCGCGCCTCACCCTCATGCGTCCCGATCCCGCCCAAGGCAAGGTCATGGTACTTTTGTCTCATGATGTTTTTGGCATCATCAGGTCTATCGCCTCTTTTCGCCTTGCCGGAAGCAGCAAAGGTTAGTCTTCAGTCCTCTCCCTGTCTGAGCCTTCCACTTAGTGATGTTGAAGCTCCAGTCGCAAACCCCCTCGAGACCACACTTAAGCTTACCTCGTGCCAGACCATATAATACTAGCTACCGATTCCGGTCGTATTGCTATCGTCGAGTACATTCCACAACAGAATCGCTTCAAACAGCAGAAACTTGAGACCTTTGGCAAATCCGGCATCCGCAGAGTCATCCCTGGTCAGTACCTGGCTTGCGATCCTAAGGGCAGAGCTTGTCTCATAGCAGCTATCGAGAAGAACAAACTCGTCTATGTCTTGAACCGAAATGCTCAAGCTGAACTCACAATATCCTCGCCATTGGAGGCACACAAGCCCGGCACTGTGGTACTTTCTATGATCGCCCTCGATGTTGGTTACTCCAACCCCGTATTTGCTGCCCTGGAAGTCGATACCTCTGAGGTAGATCAAGATCCCTCTGGCCAGGCTGTCGAAGAGATCGAGACCCAACTTGTGTATTACGAGCTTGACCTAGGCTTGAATCACGTCGTCAGGCGATGGCACGAAGCAGTCGACCCTACTGCTTCTATGCTGTTCCAAGTTCCCGGCGGTAGCGATGGGCCCAGTGGTGTGCTCGTTTGCGGCGAAGAGAATATTACCTACCGCCATTCTAACCAGGAAGCCTTCCGGGTACCTATCCCAAGAAGAAAAGGGGCCACAGAAGATCCTCAGCGAAAACGCAGTATCGTAGCTGGAGTCATGCATAAGCTCAAAGGCAATGCCGGTGCTTTCTTTTTCCTTCTTCAGACCGAAGACGGTGATTTGTTCAAAGTTACGATCGACATGGCTGAAGATGAGGGAGGGAAAACCACCGGAGAAGTCAGAAGACTGAAAATCAAGTACTTTGATACCCTCCCGGTTTCTACTAGTCTCTGCATTTTGAAGAGCGGGTTCTTGTTTGTGGCCAGCGAATTCGGAAACCATCATTTTTACCAATTTGAGAAACTTGGTGACGATGACGAGGAGCTCGAATTTGTCAGTGATGACTATCCAACTGACCCGCAAGCAGCATATACGCCGGCCTACTTCTATCCGAGGGCATCTGAGAACTTGAGCTTGGTGGAAAGTATCGATTCTATGAATCCGCTCGTCGATTGCAAGGTCGCAAATCTGACTACAGATGACGCGCCTCAGATTTACGCGATTTGCGGAAATGGTGCAAGAAGCACCTTCAGAACATTAAAGCACGGGTTGGAAGTCAATGAGATTGTTGCGTCAGAGTTGCCAGGAGTTCCGTCGGCAGTCTGGACTATTAAGCTCAATCGTGATGATCAGTATGATGCCTACATCATTCTTTCTTTCAGCAATGGTACCCTAGTACTGAGCATTGGTGAGACGGTTGAAGAAGTTTCCGATACTGGGTTTTTAACTTCTGTGCCCACACTAGCCGTCCAACAACTTGGCGAAGACGGCCTCCTCCAAGTACACCCAAAAGGTATCAGGCATATCATAAAAGGTCAGATCAATGAATGGCCAGCACCTCAGCATCGCTCCATCGTGGCGGCATCCACGAATGCTCGGCAAGTTGCAGTTGCGTTGAGCTCCGGAGAAATAGTATACTTCGAAATGGACGCTGACGGTTCACTGGCTGAGTACGACGAGAAGAAAGAAATGTTTGGAACTGTAACGTGTCTAAGCTTAGGCCAAGTGCCAGAAGGCCGCCTGCGAAGCTCGTTTCTTGCTGTTGGGTGCGATGATTGCACTGTCCGGGTTCTAAGTCTGGACCCCGAATCTACACTCGAGAGCAAATCAGTCCAGGCACTGACGGCTGCGCCATCCTCATTGTCTATCATGTCCATGGAGGACTCATCCTTCGGTGGTCAAACATTATATCTTCACATCGGCCTTCACTCTGGTGTCTACTTGAGAACGGTCCTAGACGAAGTAACTGGGGAACTAACGGATACCCGTCAAAAATTTCTAGGGCCTAAGTTTGTAAGGCTTTTCCAAGTCACCATCCAGGGGCGCACTTGTGTTCTTGCCCTTAGCTCTAGAACTTGGTTAGGATATTCCGATCCTATCACCAAAGGTTTCATGATGACTCCATTGGACTACACAGACCTGGAATGGGGCTGGAATTTCAGCAGTGAGCAGTGTGAAGAGGGCATGGTTGGTATCCAAGGCCAAAACCTCAAGTAAGTTCTTCTTGGTCTTCACCTTTCCCTAGAAGTATAGTGGTATGATGAGGAAAAGGGATCCTAGCCAATGGCAATGAGGCCTTTCAATTGTTACCAATTGTTCCTACTGACCACTTGTATCAATCATATCTCTTAAAACTCATTCCTGGGATTTTATGAATTACAGCTAACACAGAGTCATCTCTAGAATCTTCTCCATTGACAAGCTGTCGGATACTGTGCTTCAACAGAGCATACCCCTGACGTATACCCCGAAACGTCTTGCCAAGCACCCTGATCAACCTTACTTTTACACAATCGAGTCGGAAAACAACACACTTCCCCCAGAGCTTCGTTCCCAACTCTTGGCCGATCCAGGCGTTGTTAATGGCGACGCAAATGTGCTAGCGCCGGAGGATTTTGGCTATCCAAAGGGTCGCGGCCGTTGGGCCTCTTGCATCAGTGTTATAGATCCTTTGACAGAGAAACGAGTGTTACAAACCGTCGACATGGATAATAACGAAGCTGCCGTGAGCATGGCTACTGTTTCCTTCGCTAGCCAAGATAACGAGACATTCTTGGTTATAGGAACGAGCAAAGACATGATTCTGAGCCCACGCCAGTTTAGCGAAGGCTATATCCACGTCTACAGATTTAAAGACGACGGTAGAGAAATTGAGTTCATCCACAAGACGAAGGTCGACGAACCACCAATGGCTCTTGTGCAATTCCAAGGCCGCTTGTTAGCCGGTGTAGGGAAGACACTGTTATCCTACGATCTTGGTCTGCGTCAGTTACTCCGAAAATCTCAAGCAGAGGTGGCGCCACAACTCATCGTATCCCTCCAAACACAGGGTAGCCGTATCATTGTTGGCGATGTTCAACAGAGCGTTACCTTTGTTGCTTACAAATACGAAAGCAATAAGTTAATCCCTTTTGCCGATGACACAATCCCACGGTGGACAAATTGCTCTACCATGGTGGACTACGAATCTGTAGCTGGAGGTGATAAGTTTGGGAACATATGGATCGTCCGATGCCCACAAAAAGCAAGTGAAGAAGCTGATGAGGATAACGTTGGCGCGCATCTCCAGCACGCCCGAGAGTACCTCCATGGCTCTAACCACCGCTTGAGTCTGATGACTCATTTCTATGCACAGGATGTTCCGACAAGTATCACCAAGACCAACCTGGTGGTCGGAGGACAAGACGTTCTCCTCTGGAGCGGTGTTCAGGGCACTGTGGGCGTGTTTATACCATTTGTCAGTCGTGAAGACGTTGACTTTTTCCAAAATCTAGAGTCGCAGATGCGAAGCGAGGATCCACCGCTGGCTGGACGTGATCACTTGATCTATCGAAGCTACTACGCACCTGTCAAGGGCGTTATTGATGGCGACCTTTGCGAAAGATATGCGCTGCTTTCCAATGATAAGAAACAGTCGATCGCTGGGGAACTTGATCGTTCCGTGAGAGAAATTGAGAGGAAGATCTCGGTAAGTTTGACCCTAACTTCATCTATTCAACTGCGGATTCAGGTACTAATGTGGTGATAGGATATACGAACCCGATCGGCGTTCTGATGAAAACGCTCGTTATGTTAAAATTACACAACCTTTATAATGATGGGTTAACATGCATAAGAGCGATGCTTGGCATGTGCGAAGCTTATGTCACACAAAGCTCATCTCCCTCTTCTTGAGGTTGACCACCTGCCGGTGTTGACTCGACCACGAACAATTCCTTTACCACAGCCAGCCGCCTCGACGGGATGTGTCCGCTCCCACTCCTCGTCGGCGAAATAGGTCTCAGTGGCAGCATGAACATCATAATCAGCCTGCTCCAAGTAGAGCAATGCAACACTGTGTCATTAAAAGTCAGCAACCGCCATGTATGCTGACCAGAAAACCGACTACTGGGGAGAAAGAACGTACTCGTATTCGTGGACCTTGCAAGCAACCATCCACCGCCTCAACTTTGCCTTTCTCGCCTCTTCCTCCTCTCCTTCCACGGGCCTAGGAGATAAACTAACACCCCCTCTATAATACTCGCCTGGGATGATGACTGTGCGGCGCCCCAGAATCAGATGGTCGGCTGTAATATTGTTGGCGCGGCGCAAGACAGAAGCAGGTACGCCATAGCGAAGCGACAATGAGCTGACGCTATCGTGGGCATGATTGAGGAAATGCAAGATGTCTTGAGCGGGCTCGTCGTTCACTGTGGCGGACTTCTCATCTTTGGAGTCAAGGGTAGAGTGATGAGTTGCTGTGGCGGAATAGGGCGGCGGCGGAGCTGATTTTGTGCATGAAGTGCTCCCTGTCGAAGCTGTGTAAGAAGGCGGATCGCGCAGTCCGGGTGGCAAGGCGGTGGTGGTCAGTGAAATTTGGCAGTAGGGGCAATAGGTGCCGAACCGGCGATTATGCTGGCGACAGATTAGCTCAATGACAAATGATCAATCATGAAACATACACTTATGCATCGGCCACATATGACACGCGGGCAGCATTCTAACCAACGGTCGTCGGGCAGTGGCTTTTCGCATTCACTGACCCTTTGCACGTCGGAAAGGAGAGTAGCGCAAGTGCAACAAGACTCTAAAGTTGGTGCTGAAGACTTGACGATGGTCATTCCGGAATGAACGGATATTGATATAGGTGTGTTGATAGCTAACTTGAAGTGATCCCGAACCGAAAAGTAGGAAACTACAATTACAGAAGAAAACGGTGATGGTGGTTCACTTTCATGGTGAAGGTACGATAGAGCGTGGCGGCACCGTGACGTTCTACTACCTACTTCTCGGGCTTATCGATAGAGTAACTATATGTAGGGAGCCCAGGGTGCATGTACATACATGTATGTACATGTATTTACTCACCTCTTATCTCATGTACGGAGTACATGTTAGGTATAGGACTTATGTACAGGGGCTGAGCTGCTACGTTAGGCGTCTGGGGTAAGTGCTGTCCACGACATGCAGCGCTTGATCAAAGTTAGGTAGCCGCTGCTCCTGCTCGCTGATGTCAGTCACTGCTTCATGTCGCATTACTTTCTGTCACTGCCTCCTTCGATGTATTAATTATCATGATTCTGTTCATGTCTATCGAGTTGCGCTTCACTGGCATACATACACCTTACCTCAGTGACTAGCTCTTTCCATCGCGCTTGTATAACTAGTTTGGTCAACCAGATATACACTGACACAAAGCCCCTCAGCGACTTCAAACCCTCTTTCTAGATCCAACACGACAGCGTCCGATCACGTGCCAATGACCTGACTCTCGGATCAAGAGATAATATATACGTGATTCTACCGAGCGCCATGTCCGACGGCGCTCCAGCAGCCATCACACCGGCTGTCGCTGCCACCAAATACTCGAGTCCCGCCATTCCTGTCGCCCTCACCGAAGCCGGTCTCGACTCGCCCTCCTTCCGTGCAACCGCTCTGTTCTTTGCCGAGCAGACCGACGCCATTGAACGCTGGCTAGAAGGATATGTGAGAACCACATCCAAACTATCCCACGACATCCTCGGCCTCGAAGACCACATCAACAACTACATTGCCAAGATCATCCCACCCCAGGGCGTCACCGCAGTCGACCATGACTACACTGCCCTCGCACTCAAGAGGGTTGCCGAAGGATCCAAGGAGTGGTGGACCCAGGTTCTGAGTACTACGAAGAAGATCGACACATTGTCCGTCGAACCCATTCGCACCTTTCTGCATGGCGACTTGCGCAACTTCAAGGAGGCAAAGCGCACCCTCGAACAAACCCAGAAGACCTACGACTCCACCCTCGCCCGCTACGTCGGTCAATCCAAAACGAAAGAGCCGTCCGCCCTCCGCGAAGATGCTTTCACTATGTATGAAACTCGGAGGGCCTATCTCAAGGCCTCCATGGATTTCTGTTGCTTTGCCTCTCAGTTGCGCCTCAACCTCGACAAGTTGCTCGTGCGCGTCTCCTCCGATGTCTTCCGGGAGATGAGAAAGACTCGCGATACGCCCGGGAGCTTCTCAAAACATAGTCAGGAGATGGAAAGACTGAAGGGCTGGTCCAAGGAGATGGAGCTGACCGAGTCTGTCTTCAAGCGTGAGCTTCAGATGGCTAGGGCCAATATCGGCGAGATGGCCCTAGCAGCAAACAAGCCATCACGCGAAATCGACGACTATAGCGCCTCGACCGTGCCTTTCCTAGGATCCAGAGGGCCAATGAATGTCTCCCAAGGCAAGACTGCCATCATTTCCGAAAAACAGGGCTGGCTCTTTTTGCGCACCATATACGGGAAACCGTCCAGGACAACCTGGATTCGAAGGTGGTACTACTGCCGAGATGGGATTTTTGGTTGGCTTGTAACTTCGCCGCAAGGTGTACTTCAGGGTGATGATATCGGTGTTCTGCTTTGCAGTGCAAAACCCGCCGTGCAGGAAGAGCGTCGCTTCTGTTTCGAGGTCAAAACAAAAAACCAAACATTGCTTTTGCAGGCCCAAACCCAAGATCAATTGATGGAATGGTTGGAGGTCTTCGAGGTCGCGAAGAAGCAAGCTTTTGAGGCCAGTGTCGGCCGAGATACTTCGTCGCTGCCTGGTGGCATTGACCCTGCCTTCTCCATCACGCCTCAGAGCATGCCCGAGTTTTCGGCCAAATCATTCGATGCTCAGTGGGATGAAGCCGCTGCTTTAGATCGAGCCGGTACTCTTCCTGTCCCAGGCCCCGAAGGCGGACTCGCCGCAAGACCAAGTGTCGATGTCACGAGTACTGCTCCAAAACGTTCAGTAACATCACTAGCCCGTGAAGAAGGCGAGAGTGGTCGTGAACATGCTGCTAGAATCATGCAGAAACTCGACCTGCATCGCAAGGGCAATGCTGAAACAATGCCGTCCGGCCCCAGCGGCGGCATAGCTAGTCTTATATCTGCTAGTCACGGTTTCTTGCCGGGTTATACTATACCTTCTATCAACCAGTCATCTTTGAATAAACCTCAGTTGACTCTTGGCCCAGAAACAAAACCTGGATCATTAGCACCACCTACGCTTGCCAAACCACCGTCCGCTACTGTCCTCAGTAGAACAGCCGTTGCCTACAGTGGCGAAAGGGTTTTGACAGCTAACCCTACGCAATTGATGCCTGCTGCCATTATGGCCAACTACTGGGGCAGTAGTGCCTGGGACAATGGCCGTTCAGCCAAAATTACGCGGGCGGGCTCGGGATCCGATGATCCCTTTGGTCCCCAGACAATGTCACCAGCGGAAGATGATGGGTCTTTGGCCACTCCCGTGTCGGCATCTCTACATAAGAAAGCAATTAGCATGGATGCCAAAATCAATATTCCTAAGGTTGTACAGCCTTCCGGAGAGAAACCGATCCAAGAGACCTTTCCGCCTAAATATCCGACAGAGCTCAAGACGAACTCAGCACAGTTCCGTCTGCTTTTCCCCAGTGTTCCCTTAGATGAGAAGCTCGTGCTGGTCTTCCGGGCCTCGTGGAATAGTACATCCGAAACCGAGAAGAATATGCCGCCCATGGCTGGCAATGGCCGGGTTTATGTTACCTCGGATAACATGTACTTCTACGGGAATCAAATGGGTCTTGTGGTGGCATACACAATCAATCTAGACACCATATCGGAAGTTACAGCAGCGCCCGGCAAGGATTGTGATTTCATTTTTCTTCATCTCACCCCAGAAGCAGGTGAGGGAGGTTATACACGGATCACAATCAAGACCTATATCGAGGACCTAGATCTATTACACGCGCGTCTCAATTTGCTGATTGATGACTTGCAAGCGGAGGAGCCTATGGACGTACCTGAGATCATCGGAGCCCTTATCAGCCTGGAAAAAGAGGAAGTTGACAGGAGAAGCCCAAGTGCAGACAGTTGGGAGGATGTTTCGTCGCAGACTCCAATTGACAACGGTGCCGCCACTGGCCAGCAACTTAGTCCGCATGTTAGCGACTTCGCGTACAAATCACGGAAAGGAAGTTCACGGAAGCCTTTACCGAAATTCCAACTCCCTACCCACGCGGTGATATACGAGCCTGAAGATATGCCAAACAAGGTGGCTGAACGAAACTTTGAGATCAGTGCTAAAGCATGTTTCCATGTCTTGTTTGGAGACAAGAGCTTCATTTTCCCGAAGCTCTACTTTGAACGCAGAGCCCAGCAGATCGCCCAGGGCCCTTGGAAGACCAATGAAGCAGGAAATATGCAGAGGATGTTCCGTTTCAAGGTTCGGGTCCCCAACCGACTCGGACGGTCTCGTGAGGAAGAAATCACTGATGTTCAGACAATCGATTTGTTCAGTGATCACGTCACATACGTTGTTACGCATGAAAAGACGCCGTGGCATCTTCCTCACGCACAGGGCTTTAAGCTTGTCACCAAAATCGTCATCACCCATGTCGCCAAATCCAAGTGTAAGCTTGCTATCTTTACCAAGGTTGTGTGGTCGAAGGCGCCAGCACTTGCCAAAATGCTAGTCGAGCGGCAAGCCCTAAGTGATGCACAAGACGACGGCGAAGAGTTGGCCGAGGTAGCAACGGATCAAGTTCGCAGGTTGGGCCACCATAGCCGAACGAAGCGTGCTATCCAGGTCTACGGCAATGTGGGATTACAAACTCAAGTGATTGTCTTCTCGCCCAATGAGACAGACTCAGCGAAGAAGCCCCTAATAAACCCTCGCACTCTGAGTTCGATGCTATTTGAAACAACGCGTTCCTTTGCAGAGAGTGTGGCATCGTCGATCATGCTTTGGGCATTCGCGGCACTGCGCAAACTCTGGAATGTGGGCTCGGCACAGCGATTACTCATTTTGTTACTGGGATTTAGCGTTATCTCCAATATCACCATTTCTTCACAGGGCGCTTCGACATGGTGGAGCGAGCGACGGGCGGCCAATGTCATGAATCGGATTGGAGTTGGTCCCAATACCATGATGAGCAGAGCCATTTATCTTGCAGATCTTGATGAAGCGACGAAGAGCTCGGCCATCCGCCCGTCCTGGCCGCAAGACAGCTCCTGGTACGATACATGTCATCCTCTCGTCACAACGAATTATGCTAACGAACAGTTGTAGTTACACGACATTCCAGTCAATGGTGAATAGCAGTAGCGTCGATACGCCCTACGATCAGGCTGGCTCTACGTTATCGCCTCGGGGACCAAGTCGTGCTACGGCACGGCGGCTCCGCCTCACACGGCAAAAGCTCGGATCGTACCGAAATGACCTTGTCGTAGCGATGCGGCTAGTAAACAGCGTAGAGACGGAAGTGATGAAATCGGAATGGGAAAACTGGTTGTTCGACGAATACAACCGATGCGAACAAGTCGGATCTGTGCTGCGAGACGCACGGCCAGACGGCGATGGTTTTACGAAAGATAAAGCCACATGGGAGCTACTTGAGACCGAAGACGGGAAAGATGTAGAGAAAAAAGAGAGCCTGCGGCGCTGGTATGATGAATATTGTGGCAGCTGTAAGATGGATCACGAGGCCGTTCTACGTGAGCGAGGGGAGTTGTCGATGGCCTCGATATGATTATATGACCCCTTTTCCACTGTCAACATTAACTATCTACGTAGATATGCTAGGATACCTGCGTCACCGAGGGCGCTGCAAATATAGAGATAATTGAACTGCCTACAGAAGTATGATGGAATATATTTCCTTTAAAAATAAACAAAAAAATAATTATTAGAATTATGAACTCTTGTTCGCATCTCGAGCCACTCCTTGGTGAATGCATGCGGAGCTTTCTCCCCGGCGAAGAATGGGACTATGTAATGATTTCGTTTTCAAGTGACGTCAGCGACTGGCATGGACGAACAACAACAGGTTACCAAACAAACAGCTTGTAACATTGGTTACGCCCAGTTTTCTCTTTTTCAATTCGAGCTAGCGGCGAAGCAGGGGTTTTTCATTCATTTGACATTTAACACTGATATCCAGGCAGCTACGATACACTCACCTACCTCGGCACCTACCGCACATCAGTCTGTTTCATCTCACCACAACATACGCACTTGCCATACCTTCGAGTTTTACATCCGTCACTCGGCGAACTCTCTCCTTTGCAATCGAGAAACTCAAGGTTACACATTCACTAAATTCATTCTTACCTATCATTCAATCATTCGGCCTATGAGGCAGATCTCACCGCGACGATGACGGGTGCCCACGATTTATTCAAGGCACTAGGGCTTGTTGACTGGGATTCATTTGCGGCTCAAGAGTACAGAGAGGCTTTAACGCCCATCTTCGACGACGCCGAAGGTCTCATAAATTCCATCCCCGATTCCTCAGCGGACTCTGGACAGAGCCCCGAAATCGCAGAGCTGAGAAAAGAATGGAAGGAAGTCAAGCTCAACGCATCCGCTAATCCATTTGGAATGCATGTCTTCAAGTTATCATCCAAAGACGGCCGCGGGGCTTGGTTCGCGAGACGAAGCGTGCATCGAGGACTGAGCTTTGAGACGTGGAAGTCGGGCATGGAGAGCGAGCTTGCCGAGGGCCTAAAGGTTCAGGGGGAGCCGGGCGATGGTGCCGTTAGAGGCTTGGGTGCCGATAGGCGTGTTGTTAATGAGACTGTCGATGGTTGTGGGAAGATCGAGGGTGAGTAAACCAGGCCCGTTTCTACTAATAACGAAATCAGTCAATTATTAACCGAATGGGTGTCTCAGTGTATGAGCTTTCGGCGCGGTTTGGCGGACCGACTACACCACGAGACTTTGTCACTTTGTGCCTCAGCTCCGACTCTGCCACACGCTCGCCTGAGAATGCAAAGAAAGCGAGGCACTTCATTCTCGTGTCGAAACCTTGCCAGCACCCCGAATGCCCACAGAAAGATGGCTTTATCAGAGGCTCTTACGAATCTGTCGAGCTCATTCGCGAGGTCAAAGTACATGAAGACAGGAAACAGTCACAGGATGCAAACTCGAGTCTTGATATCACGACGACAGATGGGAATGTGTCATCCTCGGAGAACGCTGCGGAGGGTCGCGTTTCCAAGGATGATCCTGTTACACGTGCTGGAGGCGGAAGTGACCATGAGCATGATGTTGGGGAGACTGTGATCGAGTGGTTAATGATTACACGAAGCGATCCTGGAGGCAACGTCCCCCGCTTTTTAGTCGAGAGAGGCATGGCTCCGGTGCTTGCTTCTGATGCTGACAAGTTCTTCAAATGGATGTCATCAAGAAATATGGCCGAAGCTAATAATGATGATTCCAAAACTGCAACCGAGCAAGGCACAGACGAGGAGATACCGAGCGTGATTCCTACATCTATAACATCAGAAAGTAAAGAAACATCCAGTTCAGATCTTCTTGCAGGCTCAACATCGGAGGACCGATATGGGGAGGAAACACAGGGCCCTAGTGGTTTTTACGGAATCGTCGCTGGTGCTTTAAGTACGGCAGCTTCGATGGCAGCATCACGATTACCGACGACTTTCAGCAACGCAGCTAGTGGCGAGGCAGAGTCAGATATATCTCCACAGAGTACATCTGACGACACATCGTCTATCGCTAGTTTCCACAGTCTCGAAGCGGCCGACGCCACTGAGATCAACAGCACAACGGAATCCCATGCAGCACCACCACTACCTCTCACCCAGCACGAAAAAGAGCTTAAGAAGCTCGAGGACCGCCGCCAAAAGACGGAGGAGAAATTACTCCGCGCCCGAGAGCGTGCACTCACGAAGCGTCAAGAGGACGCAGCGCGCGATGAACAAGCGCTGCAGAAACTGAGGGAGAAGCACGATCGCGAGATGGCGAAACAGGAAGAAAAGTACGAGCGCGAGAAGAAGCGGTTGGAGGCTAAGAAGACCAGCGAGGAGAAGAAGGCTGAGGAGCGCCGCCGTAAGCAGGTCGAGCGCGAGGAAAAGGCTGATCTGTCCCTGGAGCTCGAGAAGACGCGCACTGAGCGGGATCTTGCGCGGAAGGAGATTGAGATCCTTACGGCTCAGGTTGGACGTCTGCAGGCTAGTAACACGGAGCTTGTGGCGAGGATGGGGAGGCGGGAGAAAGAGAGGGATAACGCAAAGGAGAAGAGTAGTTCGGATGGGGATGATGAGACTCTTGTTGAGGGACTTGCGCCGAAGGTGTGAGATTCGATACATTCATCTTTTGTCATTGTGGTGGGATGAGATGACGGGAGGCGAGGAGAGAGGCTTTGTGTATAAAATCTGTATCCCCTAGATACTTTGCTGAGCATTAGTGGCTTTCTCAGCCCGCTGTATGTACGTTATGCCATAGCTTGATGAGCTTGGCAATCATGAGACTTCTTTATCCATCACGCCGTATGACTAAAGGCCGAAGGCTAAATTGAATTTCCTGGACTATTCAAAGCCGTGTAGAGCACAGATAGTTGACGAGTTCTGTAATGGGAGCCCATGTCTGGTTATCGTAAGGCAAGCTTGAGGTCGACTTCCCCCATTCCGGTTCATCGCAACCTACCCTGCTAGGCCTATAGGAGGTCTGATTTACGATCTCCATAAACGGATTACTTAGATCGATACCTATTCTAGGAATCTGTTCATGCACAGTCCGACGCTCTTCAATACATACTCCGTATCGCTCACCAATGTAAGGGTGTTGAGATGGTAGCAATACTAGGTAGCTTAAAGCCCTCTTAAGTTAATCAAGTGACTTGGAGCAATTCAAATTCCGGGTGTTTCAGAGGCGTTTGGTCTCCAACATATGCAATAGCTGTGTTTACGTATTACAATGTCAATCAGGGCTGTCCCTACCTACCGGTGTATTATTACACTTGAAGACGCAATCAAATGTTGGATTGAACTTTCAGTTGGAAATAAATTTTTAACGATATGATTCCATCGCCTATAACTTTATCGCTAAGGTATCTTACATAAGTAATTAAAATCTAGATACAAAGTGAGAGAAAAATCCCATAGTTCACATCTCGCGTTCCGGAATCAAACCATTTAGATTAATGGCGTGCGGTCGGATAATTGAACCATGACCTCCATTCCTTTCGCTGGTCCGTTCACACCCAGAGAAGGTGTCAGTCTATTCAGCAGAGGAAATGACTCAGCTGTCGCCGGCCCAGCGAGTTCAATATCAAACCGATGTAATAGAGTAGAGATAAACCCGAAGACCTGCTCCCTTGCCAGTGTCTTGCCGGGACACGGAGTCCCACCGCCTCCGAATGGTCTATAAGAAGAGTGCCGAGTCAATGATTTCTTCTTGAGGAACCTATACGGATCAAACTCTCCAACTGTCGGCCCCCAGACTTTTTCGTTCGTATGTAGCTGTCGGAAAGGAATAAAGATGATATTGCCGAGGTGTAGAACCTTCCCTCCCAGTTCAGTCTTTTCCTCCACGACACGAAGTGCCCCAGCGCCGTTCATGATCCGAAGAATCTCGCTCAGCATAGATTCCAATTGAGGGCAATTGACACAAAGATACTTGATATCCAATGTTCCAGATTGCCAGGCTGCTTAAGTCTCTCTTTAACTAGCCTAAACAGAGTAGGGTCATAAAGAAGATAGGACATAATCCAGAAAACGGTGTTGGATTGGTTTGAGATGGCTCTGTTTGACGATCAGCATCCTCTAGCTCTGGGCGTTATTCAAGTGCAACTTACGCCCAATAAGTCATAAGTAGCATATACGCACGCGATTCATCATTGCAATCTACGATCTCCATGCAACCGAGTATATTCTTGATGCTCCATGCCTGTTGCGCCCTCTGATCTTCAGGCAGGTGGAGATATTTGATCAGCGCATCCATCACCTTCCTTCGTACACCATTTATCGGAGTGGATAGCATCCTAGGATAGCCAAACGCCACCATCCAGGCATTTTCGTTAAAGCGTAGCATGCAGTCGACAATGCTGGGCTCGATCTCGAATATCCGAGGGCCGAAGAAAGCCAGCGTCACGGCTTCGATGATCGGATATTGACAAAGAGGATAAAGCGTGGTCATTCTTATCTTCTGGGTGATCTCATTCCGCATTACCGACGGCCTAGGGCTGCGGTCCAAGTACGAGTCTAGTTGAGTGTAATGGAATGTCTGAAGCAGAGGACTCATGTATGCTTCGGAAAGCTTGTCCATTTGTTCACCTGGGAGCAGTTGTTTCTTCAATATCTCCTCCACAAAATGAATGAGATTCAATTGATTGGGGTTGATTGAATTGTTAGGCATATAGCACCAATCACCGGGTTGTGGATTATGCCAGGCTTTCTTGAAACCTGGTTTCGTGAGACCAAAGTTGGTCAGTAATTGTCTCAGATTCCCGTCAAAGGTGAGACTTGTCGAGTTGGAAAAGGCAGACGTAACATCCTTGGGTCCCGTGATGATGTACATCTTTCTTCCTAATAGTTGTAGTGCAAAAGGTTCATGTGTCCGACCAATATAGTTCCTGTATGAGATTAGAAACCGAAATGCTAAAGTTCTGGGCAGGACTTGAACTACACAAGCCTTGTTCGATGATTGTATCTGCATGTTTGAAAAAGGCGAAAGAGTGCCCTGGTCCCATATCAGTTTCTGATCAGATGTAAGGTCAAGGTCTGTCGGCATGCATACCGAACACTATTTCAGGTTAGAAAAAACCGTTCTCCAGACATTGAAGTGCAAGATACCTACGTGGCAGTCAACGTGGCAGCTCAACAGGATTGTCTGGCCATAGTGATGGTTTGATCGTAAACGTCCAAAAACGCCAGCACAAGAGGAGCGATGCAAGTCCCAGCCCAGTGACAACAGACACCGGCAAACTCTGATATACCTCGGAGAGCATTTCAAAGGATATTACTAACTAGCAGCCGAGAATGCAGTCGGTAGGTGGGTTCCTTTGCCCAAAAGAATATCACAGGGACTCGACTTCATCATGAGTATAGAGTGCATGGTTTAAAGACTTTATTACGAGCTCGACTGGCGGCTACAGGCCCACGTGTAAATGGCATCGGCTCCGAGGAGACTAATTGGACCCATGTCTTTTCCACATGGGAAGGATACATTGCGGCTCTCGAAAGATCAAGCATTTATCTTCACAGAGTAAGTAGACCTAAATTTTCGGCCTATTGGCCTTGGCAATAGCTACACCGCTTCGTCTATATCGAACGATGTGACAGACTTCGGCGCCAATGTCTTGCGTGTTGGTGTCTTAGCGTTCCCAAATTTCTGAATAGAGTTGAAAAAAGGTTACTATCAGGATCGTCACCCCTGTCAATGGGAACTAGGCGAGCTGGACCTCGTAGTAAGGCAAGTTAGAACAATAGCCTCAGAATCCCTGCCTCTGTATGTAAGGTACCAAATAGTCCAAAAATAATACGGCGTAGGTGTTGACCATGTGTAATATGGTCGCTGCAACATGGTGGCACAGAACCAACACCTTACAAGCATCAAACACTATAGTAAGGGATTAGTCATCGGCTCAACTCGGATAACCTGGCAACCTTACATTGCCTACCGTCTACCTTGTACGATGGGTTTCTCCTAGCTCGGCAAATGAGAAAAGTCCCAACGTCACCTCAGCTGACATAAACCAACATATATCTTACCTGTGATGAACCTGGTCAACTCTCGCATCACGGGCATACCATCTCGTCAATAAACTCTGGAGCTCTTCCAACTCCATTCATCCTGACGTTTCTGTTGCGAGATACAGCGTGGTTTTCTTTAAACTTTCTTTGGAAGAACAGACCGTCGGCCCCGGAGCGGATTCCCACAGACGAGGTGATACCTCTCGGGAGGTTGGATGGAACAGAGTTCAATGCATCATTGAAGGTCGATTTTGCTATGCAATTCGATGATGCGCTTGATGTGGATCACCTGATTGATGCGTTGGAACGGCTTCTTCAACGGCCAGGCTGGAGAAAGCTGGGCGCACGGTTGAGGCGAAATGTACGGCGAGACTCCCTGTTCTGTGCCTTATCGTAGTGAGGGGACCAAGCTAATGACCAAGCAGAACAAAGGCACTTTTGAGTATCATGTCCCTAAACAGTACACTAAAGAGCGGCCATGCATACATTTGTCGCGCGCTGCTCATGACTTCGCTCTCTCTGAGCATCCCCTAGCTTCACAGTTACCCCGTCCAAAGGATAACATCCATGTCACGTCTCCCATGGGCCCTCTTCGACCTTTGGTGCTTCCGGAAGGCCAACACGCCACTGCAGATGACTGGCTATATACAGATCGCGCGCAACTGGGTGTTGATGTTGTAACACTCACTAATGCTACTTTTGTGACATTAAACTGGCTACACACGCTCCTGAATGGCATGGGACGTAATGAACTCCTACGGGCGTGGAGACTCATGCTTGAAGGACGTGATGACGAGGTCCTAGAGTTTTATGGCTACGACTTTGATCCGTTGGATACCCTAGGCGAGCTGGTAAATCCTACGAGCGCTGATAAAGGTGCACCAGTGGAGGACTATGTGCTCAAAGAACAGAAAGTGGCTGGCTGGGCGATGTTGCAATTCGTCTTCAACTATCTGTGGGAAATCCTTTTTTACAGATCTGAAGAACTCCGCACAGTCATACTGCCCAACCGAATGTTCGAAAAGCTGAAAGCCGAGGCCTTCAATGATCTAAGACTGCTCCACCGTCTTGCTTCACAATGGACACATCCGACCCGGCGAACCCAAAGCCGTTCCTCTCGGATGGGAACATTCTGTGCGCATGGTAGACGCGCATGATCATATCATGCCAACCCTGGGTGAGGACTGCGAGTCCCGACAAGATCATCAGCATCATAAACGTCTTCGGGATGCGCAATGTCCTCAAAACCACAGAGCCAAGGCTCCTTCCTGATAGTGCCGCCTTCATCGCGAATTGCACCTCTATCATACAGTCATTCTTCACACTCCAAGAATTACTAAAACTCCCACTTGGCCAAATCGCTGCTCGCATCCGATCTGACCTTGTCACACAGAGTACGCGCCCACAGATAGAGGCTGTGAAGCGCCTCCAGAGGATGGCGCAGGCTGAAACGGGTCGGGATCCTCTCTACGGAGGCGGTGACATGGTAATTTCTGCCTTTTCGAACTGGACCAAGGGGAATATGTTTGGCACAGATTTTAGGGCTGCACTCGTGGACTTGAAAGACGGGAAGAAATCAAGCACAGGGAAGCCCGTATGTATTTTGGCGGATGCAACGGTGACTGGCATTAATGTCCGCAACTCCGGAGTCTGCCTTAGAAAGGATAACGAGGGGAACTGGTGGCTTAGCGCCACTTTGAGAACTGCTTCTTGGGACACTGTTCGAGCGGCTATCGAGGGGCTATAATATCGGGATAGCATGAGCCCGCTCTACTATAAGTGAAACCCTATGTTCATCCGTGGGTGCAACATGAGTATCTGTTGTAACTTGCAGCGATCGTAGTGTCCAATGCTTCTAAGCTACCTATTTTTCATCATGTCTCAGATAAAAATAGTCGACTCTAATCTGGGTAGAGTAGCTGTAGTGAGCTGTTCGAAAAGGGTCAACGCTTCTTCGTGTTTAATTAACCACATAGCACAGATGTGAACAAAGTTATGGTTATCTGAGTTGCCAAATTGCCTCACAGTGGCACTAAAGCCAAACTCCGGAGTGATGTAAAACTGTCTGGGCTTCACTCGTATCTGGGATGCATTAAGATAGGAATGGTAAGTAGGTTGGCAAGCTGTATGAGAAGGGGGAAAGCGGGGAAAGTCTGCGAGCGATCATCAACACGCGGGTCATTCTAGCCCTTCCTCAATGGATTCCACCGCATGGCTGTAGTCTCAATACATGAGAAAACTGTACTGTTCAGTGATACCTAGGATATTTCCGTCTGGGTTAGACGCGAAGAGAAGATTTTGAGTGATTCAGTCAATAATGGGCAATATATATCATTGGATTGTTCTTAATCGGAGTCTGCTATAAGAAAAGTGCCCCACATGCCTAATATGGAAGTCAGACACTCATTTCATCCAATCGGTAACGGGCAATAGTACCAGTAATTGTATGAATTATCACTTGAAGTTTATCGACGTTATATTGGCTGGCGATACAGTGAGCGTATGCACGGGTACCCCAGGAGAAATATACCATCCTGTCACTGCCATCATGTGACAGAGCATTTACCTCCTCTGAAAAGATTTGCCAGATTCCGAATTTTCAGATATCTTAACATGCAAGGTTCTTACGGCGCGGCATGGGAGATGAATGTAGTACTGTATTAGTCTCTTGCTGACATTGCAACGGGGCTGAAGAACACCAAATGAGGACCAGTCGACAACTCGGCTCCGGGAACAGGCATTCCAACTATAGCATTGTCCGGTACTTCGATTTCTGGAACTGGCAACTCAAACCAAGGATCTTCTGGCCTCGCCCTAACAATTTCGATTCTGGAGGTTTCGTATGGCCCGCTATCACATCCAGCCCGCATCACACACAATAGACTGATTCGTGACGGCTCCCCCATCATCAGCAATAAGCCAAAGCGCCAATCTCGCCACGTCACCAGGCTCGAGCATTCTTCTAATCGCCTGATTACTCAGGACATTTGCTTCATACTCAGGGATCAGGATGTCGCGTTTCTGCCTCTCTGTCGCGATGGCCCCTGGCATGATACTATTGACACGAACGCCCTGGGGGCCAAATTCTTGTGCCAGTGACCGTGTCATCCCATGAATCGCCGCCTTGCTGGCGAGATACGGCATTAATGCCGTGCCCGGAATGGCCCACGTGATGCTTCCCATACTAATGACGGACCCGGTCCCCTCTGCCTTGATCAGAGCCGGCATCAGCGCCTGCGTCATGAAGAAAACATGTCGAAGGTTGACAGCGAGCCCGGCATCCCACTGCTCTGTTGTGATTTCGAGCGTCGGTATTCGTGCGTCAGCCGCCGCGTTATTGATCAATCCGTGAACCATTGGATGTTCCGCAAGAATATTTTGTGCCGTTGGTTTGAGGGCGCCGTCGACATCCGTTAGGTCGCAGAGGTGGAAGTCCGGCCGGTGAGCCACCTTGAGCTCTTTCGTGAGTCAGGTGATCAGCATTACTACTACATCGACTTGTATATCGACAAACACCACCTTTGCGCCTTGAACGGCAAACGCTCTACCACGCAAGCTCCTATCCCACTTGCGCCGCCTGTTACCACTATCACGCGGTCCTGGAGGCTGGGATATGTGGCTTATCTACGTTGCGGGGCGGACATTGTGCTTGGAGGATCGAGATGCAGCAGAACGTTTATGAGTAAGGCGTTTCTGTTCGAGTCGAGATCTGTTTGATTTGAAACTAGGTCACAGGCGGTCCAATTCCCCGGTATAGAATTTACTTTCTGGCTCCTCACGTTAATCTAGATTAGACGTCATTTCTTTCGAGAACTAACAATAGTTCTTCCGTAGAGGGGTAGAAAGCCGGGGTGCAAGGAACGCAGCGAATGTAATGTGTTTCCAGCCCCTCGATGGGAGCTCAAGGACAAAAAAGCAGCATTGATTAGTATGAGTCTCTTATACACTATTTAATCAAACGTCATTTTCTTCCTCATAGCCAAGCGTATGACAATTTAGTATATCATACATGATATAGAAATATTTTTCGAGCAGAAGTTAAGCGAGATCGAGTTGCTGACCAAAGAGTAGCGATACTATTATATGGCGTTGCTCGTAGTAAAACGTCTCAACTTCCATCAGCTTCAGGACCTGCAAAAAAAAAGCTCATATGATGTTCAAGCGAATCAAACAACATATTAGCGCAGAGGCAAGTCAAGAACCAGAGCTACGGGTTAATTTTAACGTCCGTAATCATACAATTATGAAGTTGCTCTTGGGCTAAATTATGGTATCCAGCCCCAAATGCCGCAATATACTGGGAGGGATATGGGCCGTTCGATCGTTCATCTGTGAGATTTCGTCAACGAAGGTCCCAGGGGAGTACTCGCGCTCGAGGGAAATCAAGCAACTGGATTAAGATCCTAGTGTTAATAGTCTTTAAACACGTGCTACTCATTCTTTGACTTTAATCTGCGATTAATGCATGGATGCCTAGATACAAGCTTGCTGCCTGTTCATGTTATCGTTAATGAGGCGTAGCTAATGTTACATATACTAGCTTCAGGTAATAGATTACCTCTCATAGAAATAGGAGCTATGGAGTTTTATTTCCAAACTTCCATTTCATGGAAGCTGTACTACATTTGACTGATTCCATTACCTTTCTCTGTTTAATACATTTTTGTGAAGTTGGGCAGTATAGTATCTACTGATGTAGGTATGCATCGATGACGTTCAAAACAGGGCCGCTTAGAAGAAAATGGAAAAAAGACACAAGATATCTCGATCATCATGATTGTGTAGCATCTACAAACAGGGGCAGGAACACAAGACCACCCAGATATATCTGGATCATGTGGATTGACTGCCTATTGATTTACTTATGTAGTACCTGTTGAGTCTCGTCACATCCATAATATGAGCCAGTGTACACTAAGTTGTATTCCTGAATCGCACCGACTCACCGACTCCTCGCGATCCAGATTACGCAAACCGGTGATACCACCGGTACTGGAAAGACCGATGCCAGGATGGCTTTTGAGATCATATTGAGAGTTAGAGTACTCCGCCGAATCGGTAGCGGCACCGAGAGTCAAGGGGCATGACGAGTGACAGTCTTTCGACAGTAATGTCATTCTCTCGAACCGAACCGCTCAAATACTCATCCGCCGCTGTCTCCGTCGCTTATTTCCCCGTCAACAACCTAAATAAGGCACAACAGGAGTTCGCTATCCCATGCTGGATTAAACGTAATCCATGTGCGATGTTCGTGTTCAGGTACGATATTGGAACATTGCACCATAACACGTCGACCATTGCGTCGTTATTACCTTACGATATTGGTGATACCTTCTGGGTCACTGCGCCTCGCGGCAGTGTAATGAACCAAACAATGGTGAAGAAGGATTCGCAGAAACCTTGAAGCATCAAGATGAGATGTAGGTATGTCTCACGGAAATGTTGATGCAGCAATCTACAGATCATGTATGCACTGTATCAATTAGGTAGATCCCGCACAAACGTGAATACGAACCGCTATGATGGTAAATACAAGACTAGAGCAGAGAGGGTGAGCTACCAATGAACATTAGATAGCAAGATCTAGATCTCAAAGTCCTGAGCCGCGGACCATGGCATAACGAAGCGGCCAAGTGCAGTAAATCATTGGGGCGTACAGATTCTGTCACTGTATCGAGGGAAAAACGATGACACGCGACCAGATCCTGTACCGTTCTCAGTCATTGGCTGGCTTTAGGCTACGTATCTGGCAATATCTGCCGGACACCTGCAGGTCGAGGGAGTACCGTCAGGCGTGTACGCAACTAAGAGTATGTAGGAAGGGCGGCGCTTCGATGCATAATATTTCACACCGTTGGTGCTGTGCCATGAAAGTCTCCTTTCCCTCGGAAAATTTGTTGGCTGGCATTACTGCGTGAGAAGGGGCACCCATGATATAAAGCCCCTGTTGCTGCAGGCAGTCAGCAGCTACTTAGTTGCAATATTGTCTTTGACATGCAAGACTATCTTGAAAAGTCAATGCCGTCTGGGTGCTGCAGCTTACGCATACGCCTAACGGGAGGTGTCCCCCATTGAGACAGGCTGCTAATTTGAAGAAGTTCGATGGGAGACATGCTTATATGCAGTATCTCGAATATCTCAAGCCCTAGCTGTAGTCTACCAGGGCCTGCAGTAGTCAGTCAGAGTTGATTTAATGTATTTCAACTCGGAGTAACGCATGTCGAGCGGTTCGTAATCGAAGAAAAGGGTTTAATCTGCGTCAGAGTCGATTGGCTGCGGCGCACTATGTACAGTAGGAGGTGCATTGGTTTAAGCCATGCTTGGAAATAGCTCTGACGCCTTCTATATCAATCAGATGTACGAATACGCTGACAAGGGCAAGTGCCGTCGCTTGCAATGCATGTAAGCCTGTGATGATACACGGCATATAACCATGTCGTCCTCGTTGCTCAATGCAGGATAAGTCGAGAACGCAGGAGGCTCTTTTGACTCTGCTGTAGTCAGCAAATGTCGTGCCGATCCGACGCATGAGATAGGAGAAGATATTGAATTCCCATCAGATTCGTCCATCTTGGCCCAACATTGGCGAATTCCAACTCGCTCCATATTGTGCGCCGAGTGCGGCGGCGCATTCGGGTGATGCAAGCCCTCTTCCAGTTACAGGGCGCTAACAAAAAGAAGAAACTCTGGCATCTGCATGACGGCGGGCTGCCAATAAGAAAGACGCAGAAAAGAGGGGAATTCCCTGTAAGGACGGCGCGAATTTTCTAGTTATATTAGTAGATATATGCCATTAAGTCAAAATCCTCACCGCTTCTAGAAGTGCATCGGCAAACAACTTTAGACCATCCCCACGATGGATCATTAAACATAACCGCCGGCTGCCTCGAATCAATCTGCATATTGCCATATATACTCTTGTATTTTCTGACAAGAAGAATGCCATGCATATCTGCAAGGCATCAACAGAAGAAACTTTTCTTCCCCTTCGCAATGCACTCCTACCGTTTTACTCGAGATGCCCGCGAAGCGGTGAAGGGGCACACACACCCTCTTTGCACTTAGACACACACATTGACACGGACCACCCACACCTCACATATGGAGTTACTATCACAGGTCAAAGTGAGAGATAAAGAAGCAAACACCATCGGCCTCTGCTCAAAACGTGCCCGTTTCCGGATTTCGGGCCAAGGACCAACCCCATCGTCGCCAACCCATCCCAGATCTGCCAACAACCCATCGATGACGGAATCACGCAGTATACGTGTACCAGAGCAGTGGGTAAGATAAGTAAGCTAAAACCTGTCTGCCGTATGACAGTAATAAGGCACCAAGCGACAACGACCCCTCATTCACGAACGGGTCCCCTATAACAGCCATCCACCCCTCCATCAGCGTGTGTCCTGCAGATGGGGTGGTCTAACCTCAAATGACGAAAGCCCAAAGCGACGCAGCCATCCTGAGCCTGTATCTCCGAATTTCAGCGGCAGGAAACAACCGCAGATGGCGCCGCGAACGGACCTGTAGATCATCCACCCAATATCCTGTTAGGCCTAAGTATAATATGAGAGTAGAATAGATTCACGATAGTAGCAAATGTGAAGAGCCGGCGATCTGACTAAGAAGGGATGATTGTCCTGGTGATAACCATGAATAGGTTCGTTAATGGCAAAGTGATATACAGTAATTTTGCTCCGAGGTTAACATTTGCGATGTCGCTCGACATCCTTGTGAGGGACGTAGTATGCAGCCTACGATGAAGCATAGAGAGCGCGTGTTTGGGCTAGAAATATATTGTTGCGAAGGCGGCAGCAGGGGACACGATGAGACACTTTGGTCGAAGGTAAATTTATGCTGGTGTGGTTGTCCTTCCCCTCCTCGCCGATTTTTTGTTCGCCGGGCATGCAACGTAATCCCCCACGGTGCAGGCACCAGAATCCCTGATTATAAAACACAACGATAAAAGGGTGGGTTAGGAATGCGACCCTCGCTCATGCAGTGTAACCTCCAACGTCTTGCCGTCAAATCTAGGAAAAGAAGGGCGTTGCCATTTCAAGGAAGCCTATGCGTTCACTCCAAGAAAGTGACCAATCATATATTGTGCTAGTATCATCTCCAATGGACACTCGGAAAGGTGGGGGAGCCACGGCTCCTAACTTTTGCTCCTTCAACTCCAACCCCGGCATCGTGAAGCGTGTCGCGCCGGAGATGCCCTCCGTATGCCTTGTTGTTTGAGCAAGAAGACACGCCAAGAAGTTCCTAATGCGCCGAGGGGTACCATTGCTTCATTGATCTTCCGATCTACTTATCTACCATTCACGGACATTACTCTTTCATCTTATGTTCATGAACAGTGTGGGCATGGCCTTGCGCACTAACCTTGTGTCACGGGATGAATCATCTATCAAACGTTTCGTTGCGCAATATCATGGTGAAGCTATCGTGATGCTCTTTCCTTGCTTGGTGGTCAGCAGGAAGTCTGATCTCGTACGAGGGACCAGCAACCGACTCCTCGGCGAGCGGCAGGCGGTGTGGTGGGTGTGCCAAAGAATGCAACCCTCTATCATTGTCATCCATTTGGTGTGCGCAAATCCATTCAGATGCGGTGTGCCGCCAATGCCGAGTTTGCTTGATGAGTCGTCAGGTGAGACATGTCTTCTCAAATATTACTATTGAAACCCTCATTGAAAGGCAGTACTTTTACAGAAAAAAGGAGCGCGCGGTATCGGAATCTTGCCTACCTAGAGATGGCTCACGTTATCAAGGGTCCTATAGGATCGGCAGGAATCATAGTGCGCGACGGCGCCTAGAAAGGAAGTGTTATCGAATTCTGAAAATGCCCATCCAAATTTATATATCCCCGCACCCAAGACCTACCCTTTTGGTCTCTAGCTGGCTCTGGGGTAATGCATCGTCGCCTGTTTTTATCTTAATACAAGACGCCGAATAATCAACTGCTGAAATAGCGCAAAAAACCTTGATTACCCCTCCTATAATGGTATAATCTGAAGGATTGGAATTCCTATGATCTTTGATCTATCCAAGTGTTGTAGTGGGGTTCCATGTTATAACCCCTCTTCTGATGTGGAGCACCTCTCGCGAATGCCTATCTTTCCAGTATTCGCATCAAGTTTGAGGCTATTAAGGATGGAGAGTTACGTCTGAAACAGACAGATATTTCAAGAATGGCGGGGTTTATCTCCAAGCAATTGTAGATCAAGAGCATACTAGACAGGGTTTACGAAGACTCTGGGCCTGGGACGGTAAGGGTGTCGTCGGTTAAGGGTGCCTCCGAGGTGCATCGCATTCCAATCATACACTTCGTTACGATTAGCTTGGTGGATTTATGACGAAATGACAACTTTTAGTCGTGAGGTGCGAGATAAATCAAGAGGCAAGAAGGGTTCTCTCGTTGTCACTCTGATATGCCGATCTGTCCCGTGATGCAAAGTCAAGGGCCCCGAAGCGCTCAACGGGCCAAGTCTTGTTCATTCTACGGCGCTTGTCAAGCCGATTTCTCCCGTCATGGTACCAAGAGGAAAAAGAAAATGCTGGGCGAAGAACAGTAATGGGATAGGTACGGAGTGGCTCGTCACATGCTACGATAAACTAGTAGCTCTGTAGTACGAGGACCCTTCGCATCAGACCACGACGTAGTATCCAGCGCATTGGGAATGTGCTCAATAGGCTAGATAGGCTCAGGACATAGCGTACGGCTGAACTGCCGGAGAAAACGGGTCTCGCGCGCCCACATGATGAAGTCTTTGAGGGATGAGGATTCTCGTGGTATATGATAAGTCAATTAGTGAGAGGGGTTTTCTACAAGGTCAGTTTCGTTCGTCAGGTAGCGTAATTCAACTATAAATTCTCCCTAAACATGGATATGCTTGGGAGGACTCGGTACTACTCTTTGAATAGGGGATTTACAGTCCGCCCGGCCGGGAGACCCCTACCACGACAGATCCGCCCTCGGCGCGGCGTCTGGGATTAGATCAGCCAGAACAGTAGATAATTTCGACTTGGGCCACTCAGCGCATGAGAAGTTAACGATGCCGGTCGTAATATCCGAGCCGCACCCCGCGATCCTCCAAGATGTAAACAAACCAAAACTTGGAAATTGATAGTTTGAGGGTTATGAGAAATCAACGGCGGTGTGTGGCGTGATCCTCATGAGAATGTTTGCGACATCTGTCCACTGGAACGGTAGACTGATGAGCCGAATGCTAGCGGTGAACAGAAGGAGGGGTCACGCGATAGTGGGTTGTGAGGCGCAAAAGATCATCAGCGCACTCCCGCGTGGTTTGAGGTATGTAAGAGAGAGAGAGAGAGCGCTTGGACTAAGATAGGACATGACTATTTTTGGAATGCCATAAGCGTCATTGGATCAGTTTTCGAAGAAGAAATACGAGTAATCCTGATCCAAATGTTGATTTCTTAAACAATTGCATCACGGAGAATTAGATTCTGGAATGCCAGGTCTCAGTAGTGACGTGGTGGAAAATATGGGGAATTTTGCTCTGAGCGATAAAATCGTACAGTTAGTAACGCACTATATAGCTTCATGATCGCCATGGGTCAGTCCAGCAAGGGAAAGACGTGCTCAAGATAGCGTCTTCAGAAGCGATACCCATATGACAAAAACTGTGTCAACAAAGTAAGGATTGTTCATTTATAAAAAGACGCTCTGTAATATCAAATGAGGGACGAATGGAACGAGAGCTGGACGCGCGGGCTTTGGCACTTGTAAGACTGGCGTGATGTCGTGGTCGGTGAGAGAGTTTGAGGCTGCAAGCTGTTTCCAGCAGGGCAAATATCACAATTCTCTTTTGATGTCTTCAGGTAGCACAGCTGGTTGGGGTGCGACCTCGTCATGCTTTCCGGTAGGTCTAGATTTCTCATCGAGTGCCATGGCCTGACGCATATTTTGATGCACAATGGCGAATGGCTCATGCAAGTGGCACGCCGGGTGTAGCAACACATGAAATTGACAAGATACACATACCATCATTGGCTGGGTGCGTGGCTGATCAGATCAAGTGGTTGGCTGATCAAAAGGACCCTGTTGAGCGCGGCCATCTGACGTTTTGCCGCCAATCTGTTCCTAGGTAAAGTGTCTACAACCCTCTTCTGTTCGCAACCACTTCGGAATGATGTTGAGCATGGGTTATGTCTATATTTTATAAGTCGGACGCTTCCCGAAATGTGCACCATGCCGATAGACAAAATATGGTGACGGTGATCGGATGGTGAATTTGAGATATCGATGGTGGCTAGATACATATGTTATCTATCATGACTGTACAGTGCCCATTCCTATTGCCCATGACTCGTAGTATAGAGGGGTTAGCTCGGTGTAAGCGATCTTGTCCATAAGTATCTCTAGGACGAGGCAAACGTGGACGTTCGTGCATTTTAGCCTCTTGTGTCATTTGTGTAAATTAGACAATGGAGGAGGCGTGACACGACGATTTCTCAACCTGTAGCATCTCTGAAAATACCTACTATTTCGTACGAGGTAGAATCCGTTACAGTATACAAGAATGATTGAAGTAAGAAAGTCCTCCAACACTGCGTCAATTCCGCTTGCTCGTCTATTCGTAGACGTTTTGTTTTAAAAGAGCCCCAGTCACTAGGTAGTATGGAAATTAAATGTGATGCTCCTTATCACGCCTTCCATCTGGTTGTTCAGGTGACGACTCACTGCTGAAAACAAGAAGCTCTAGACATCAATTCGCACTGTAGACCCTGCAAATCACTGGTGTCAACACTGGCAGCTGATTGGCCTGAAATAGTGAGTCCACACCACCCCCGAGACTGCCCCTCCACACCCCGGCGGTGATAATACAAGGACCGCCCAGCATCTTCAAATCCCTTCTAACAAGATTATCTCTGCCAGGCCTTTTTCCTCTTGCATACTTGGTGGACCCCCCGCGCCCGACTACCACACCCCGGCTGCTGATGTGACCAGGCCCTTTGGTATATGGTATATGGTGGTGTTATGGTATATCGTATAACTCCGCCCTGGTCGCAGCCTTCTTGAATCTATCTTGTTCCTCCGACCTACCTATCCTCTTGGGTGTTCTTACAACACTTGCCGCAGCCATCGCCAGTGCTGCGTGATACGACGGGGTTCGGGGACAGCCTCGTCTTTTTTTTTTTTTTTAGGCTCTCTCACTTGCTCGCGAAAGAGCACTACATTCCCTTGACAATCTTGTTACCGCCGGCTGCGCTCCTCACAACCCAACTTCAGGTATGTGTGATGATGTGTGGTTGTCGTCCTGTCAACAAGACGACCTACTCCAAAACATTTGCAACACTTTTCTCCCGTCACAGTTTCTGCCTGATGTTGTTACTATCCAGTGGCGCAGAAGGTCCTCAAATCGAGCGTTGCCTCGCTGCCCAGCGGTATTTCCTGCCTCGCCCAGTCCATATGTCTTTATGTGACTGCCTACATGTACTTTCCGTGACCGAAAGGTACACGAGCACTCTTCCCTTTTATACCGATGAAGATACGGCTTTCTCCCATACCTACCATTACCTGTTCCTGCTCATCCGTTCCACGCTCTCTCAGAGGGTATACGACATATATGGCCGAGTTAGCTCGTTCGGGCAGACCACTTAAAGTTATGACGAGTCATGGTCACAACATATAACGCTCCTCTTTCGCGTCTCACCATTGCACACTCTCCGTCCTCCGCACGTTGGCTCTCTGCGTCATTCCAAGGCTTGGCTTGGCGAGACTGAGGTTTCCCTTTCTCGAGAAACCATCGTGATGCCGTGGAAATCCCTTGTCCGAAGCTAACAATCCTATCTTTGCAGTGGTCGTACACGACATTACGCGTCGGGAGTCCAATATAACAGAGCGTTTGTGTAGGACGAGTTGAGAAATACTTGTCCTCGAGAACGTTCCTCGCGATTTTCCGTCCTCTATTGGTCCCCCACACTCCGACACCTTTTCGTCTTTTACCTCTCATGTATACAACACAGTGAAAAAAATGGATTCTGAAGACGGGGAGCTCTTTGTAAAGGTATGCTCAGGTATTCTTAGCCCTAACAGATGGTTATATAGTACTAACAATGCATCCAGCAACTGGCCATCTTCGTGCGTACTCACGAAAACGCTCTGGCCAATGCATTGCAGATGAGAAGACAACCCAGACATGGCCCAAGCCAAAGTGTATCCTCGATCCAAGTACCCCAATCTCCCACGCTTCCCGAACGCCCCTCAACCTCCTCCTCCTCGACTACAAATGCTTTAGCCACCGCCTTGTCTCTTGGGCAGCTCAGTTTCGCATCTCACAGTCCAAAGTCTGCTAGGCTTGCTCTCACACCACATCACCTGTTTTATCTCCTATCCCGATTCGAAGACCTAGGTATCAATGTAGGGCCGATGAAAGTGCGCCTTGAAAACCTTCATGACAGCTCGACGTCGGCCAATTATGTCTCATTCCTCAACCCTTCCCAAAGGACTAAGAGTCGTGGGTCGGATGGCGCCTCCATCCGATCCGTTTCAAGCATCCGCAGTGTCATGTCTGGAATGTCTGCACTGTGGAATAGCTTTGGTATTGGTGCGAGCATAGCTGCTGCGCGTAATGAGAAGCAGAAAGCTGCCGCCCAAGCTGACCTTAAGTACCTTTACTCGGCATTCACAAAGATACCTTGCCTACGACTGGCCCCAGATTGGCGTGCAAAGTTGATCCGCGGATACGAGGAATTCCCTTTTGATTCTGCTGTACCGCTATATGTGTTCAAGAACTTACAGGCCCTGGAGATCAGCGGTATTGATTTTCGTCAGTTCTTTGGGTGGGATCGTGTGGCTGAGCAGATACGGTCTCTGACTATTAAGAATGGGAGCATTGAAGATCCGGCCGATATTCTGATCGACATTGTTCTGGACGATATGGATAAAAGGCGACGTCGTTCTGCAAAAGCACAAACAACACCCACCGGCACTACTGGATTTTCGTCGAGTCCCAAGCGAAGTCCAACAACTGGGGATTTTCACAGGCCAAATCTTATCCCAACAACCCCCGAGCGCCGGAATACAATTGCTAATTTGAACATTGGATCCATGGACAACGAGTCGGCCGAAAGCTTGTCACTATACGATAGCCGTCGGGGCTCGGTAGCACGCATTGAGACTGATGAACCCTCTTCCCCTTCTCAGTCGGAGCGACAACGAAGCCACTCTCCACGACGCCCAGCTAGCTCTCGCTATCACTCTCATCATCCACGGAGCTCACATAAGGTTAAACGTTCTGGTTCTGGTAGCTCGAACTCGAGCCTGTCGGACTCTTGGCATAACCCGAGAGGTAGTGCGTCCAACCTCCTCGCCATGGGTATTCTACCCCCGTCTAAATGGCGATTTCTCAAGCATCTGAGCCTAGCGGACAACTCTCTCACTGTAGTACCACCAGCGAGTCTGGTGCCTTTGGCCAATACCCTTAATTCGTTCGATCTGTCGAACAACCTCTTCACCCAGATTCCTGACAGCCTGGCAACGTTAACGGCTCTGCGAGCACTGAACTTGTCGCACTGTATGATAGACTCCCTACACTCTCTGCTACGAAACCCTCTGCCAGCCATCAGTGCTCTGAATCTGCGATCGAATCGACTCTCATCGATTGCTGGAATAGAAAAACTCTATCCTTTGGAGCGCCTTGATCTTCGAGATAATCGATTGACAGATCCCATGGAACTGGCTCGGCTTACCGGAATTCCAGATATTCGCGAAATCTGGGTCGAGGGAAATCCATTAACGCGAACCCACAAAGATTATCGCATCACTATCTTCAATCTCTTTCGTAAGGCCCCTGGATTCACCGAGGATATAATAATCGACGCTTCTGGCCCAACCAATGCGGAGCAGAAGTACCTTGTTGACCGCGTGGCTGAGCCAGCTGCAGTCCCGGTCGTCAAACCTGTCCTCCAGGAAATGGCCGCAGTGGATGTGAGCAAGCCAGCGATTATTCAGGACACGCCACGGCAACCAGCGGTCTTACGAAAAGAGCGACCTGTTCGACCAACGCCAAAAGCCGTCACAAGCGAGGTGAATACATCTGCCACAAGACGGCGTCGAACACCAAAACGCCGGATTGTCGATCTAGCGACGAATGATAGCACCACCCCAACTCCACCAAAGCCTGCCGCGGTGGAGGGATCTCGCTCTACGGCAGACCATTCGCCGGTTGATCTGTCAGACAACTATCGCATCTCCAAGGCTCCTGAAAAGCAAGACGTCCCTTCCAAAGTCCTTGGAGAGCTGACCCCTTCTACCACACTCAATCCGCCGGAGATACCCCGCATCGACACTAACTGTGTTTTGAAGCCTACGGTACCATCGGACAACCATAATACTCGACGACCTTGGAATGATCTCCAAGACTGGGATGCCGATGGTGAGATTTACCGACAGAAGATTGAGACTCTACGAGACAAGGTTGGTAATGGTTACCTGACAGTCTTGAATGAAGAAAACTGGGAATCTTCACGCTCAGCCTATCTGGCCACCGACTTCGGTCCTACATCCCCCCTTCGCCCTCACCCCGTAGCTACGCGAATGCCCAGCGCCCCTGCTATCCCCACTGGAGGTGCTTTGGGCTAAATCACATTCCTGGTGACCACTCTGCGAAAACTACCTGAATTAGGTCAAAACAAGAGCAGGTCTCACCTCAGAAGAGTGCTCGGAACATCACCAGTTCTCAGAATTGCATTTTTTGCACCATTATCGTCATGTTTGATTACTTGTTGGAGCATAGCATTTGGCGTTTAACGGATGGGTCGGTGTCATTGTTTAAACATGATTCCCATACATGCTGCATAATGTGCTACGCTGTTCGACGCACAGGTTAGTCTCGTCAAGAATTCGGCTAGAATCGAGTCGTTTTTTCCTGCGCCAAGGAGTTGTGCGAGAAAAGATAGGATAGATACCCTAGAATGACAGATGAGGGAGAAGCACCGTACAGTTCACGTTATTACAAGCAATGCTCCTGCTTCTTTTTGATTTGCCGAACTTGGTCAGATTTCCTTCCCCCCCCCCCAAGATTCCCCGCGGTGGCATATTCTTGTCTTCTAGGCTTCATACCCCTACTTCATCCTCTTTTTCTTCGGCCTGTGGCGTATGATAACATGAGAGATGAATGGGAAAGGGTGTTTCGTCTGCATTTGCACGAGGTCATTGGGTGTACAGGTGGCACTACGGGACGGCGAATAATGAAAAAAAATCTATCTGCTCTCTAATAAATACTCCCTGGTTTTCGCCATTAGTGATATGTCCAATGGCTTCAATAAATGATGCCTGTGCGTGACGTTGTAGTCGCGGCTTCCATCAGGACGAACAGCTCAAAAGTTACCGTAAGGAGAACCTTCAGCATTTGTTCCATCCAGTTGTCACGACACTCTATATCCATGTCAAGAACTGGTTGGAGATGTAAGATATCGATAGCGTCAACAATGATCTTCAATCGCTTCCTTACTTTACCTGAATGTCAAGTGGTGTTTGACAACCTCCTCGTAAACTTACGTTTTGGGGTTGGGAGACAATACAGGTCTCCCATGCGATGTCCCCTGTTTTGTGCGGGAGTTTCTCTGAGCTGCTTATCTTGTTTTATTATTTAAGGTAAAAGGTGGCGTGTTTAGCTGTTACGCCTTTGCATTCTTTGGACATGGCCACAATTGAGTTGCTATTGCCTCATGAGGGTGTTTGAGAGACTGTAGTACAGTAGTACTTCGATTTGAAGCGGTCCGGAGGCCTTCTTCCATCATTCTCTGGCTTGCCTTCGTAAGCTTGTAATCTGTGTCGAGATTAATGATAGATCAACGGAGGGGCTTCTAGTTGAAAGGGATGTTCCTTTCATGTTTGCTGCTGACGATCTCAAGGCCATTCGTATGCTTCTTCTCGCCAGCTTCCTTGTGACGAGAATCACTATCAGTCACGTCAGATGGTGGATGCTTTCGAATGAATGACGACAAGTACCTATCGCACAGTACTAGAAGCTAATTCAGGCGCAGCGCTGTGACTCTGGGGTTATAGACCATCTCATCCCATCGTACAATGGCGGTCGAATGTCAGTCTCAGCTCACAAGGTGGCGAGCGGTATGAAGCCTGCAAGCTAGCAACCATTTTTCGTGCTCGAGGGAGAACTCAATGTAGGAATGAGTGACTTGTCGAACCCGTTTCATTTTTTGGGCATTCGATTGTCGTTGAAGATTGATGAAAATCACACCCACAATTGTTCCAATGGTCTGTAGATCAGTTGCAATAGTGCCTGCGCAAAGAGTTGCCACTTACGACTGGTAGGAGGAGAGTTAGAGTTAGTTGAACGCCACCTCTTTTTTTTCCTCGGGAGAGCATCGGCCTTTCTTAGAGCACGTTTGCATATACAATGACAGGGAATATTTGGTCTGTCTAATGGCGATCAGTGCATGATGGAACAACTGACTTCTCTCTTCACTTTTTGGCAACGTGCTGATGTATGGATGGCACGCGTCATTCGCTTCATTAAACCTCCCCATATAGCGAGATATTTGGAAGAACATCGAAGCACAGCAGCTAGGACATGCTTGTCATCTTGAGTAAAGCTATAAACTTATGATGGCCAGTCTTTTGGCGAGTTCCTGGATACGCAGCCTTTCGGATGCTCTCTTATTACTTGGCCCAATCGATTTGCCACTATGGCTAGGTTGGTTTCTAATAGATAAGCTGGGCATCTTATAGTTAAATCGGCCAAGATAGAGGTGCTCAGGAGACTTTTTTTTTCGTCCGGAGGTCGGTATAGTATGTCAGTCGCAGACTTAATTGTTGTTCAATCTTTATTCAAATCCAGATCCTTCTAGAGTAGTTTAACGTAAGCAGTGTCATGTCGAAAGAAGGAGGGCTTGATAACCTGTAATTTGAGAGGAATGCTAGAACATATACTTGGCATCTAGGTATGTGAACTAGCAGATAATCGACTACTCGACAATTAAAATTTGGTATTTGATGAACAGTTTCACGTTTGTTTTGTAGAGGTTGCTTGCTACTCAAGCTATTCTTTTGAAATTACATTTGGCAGTCTGAGGTATGACTACGCGGCTTGATTTCAGCTGTAGATTTGGTCTGACATAGTCTATCAAGTTCAAGTCGCACTATTCAGTTCGCATTGAATATCAAGGGTAACAATAACAAGGATAACCCAGCAAGGTCGCCATGCAAATATCAACTCCACCTACTGCCACAGCGGCGGTCTACTACGACTTGTTATATGAAGATGATGAAGTCCCAAGGAGATGTGATACCATTGTATCACTATCATTCATGAGGAACTACGAATAAAGATTTGCTTGGGCAATTTTGTTTGACATCTACGTTCCACAGAAGGCAGGGAAATTCAGGAGTCTGTATCGTCTGATACTCAAACCTCCTTATATAAACAATGCAGTCCTTAATCCTATCAGGTCACACCTCGCCGTCAAGGTTCCCTATGCAAATGTTTCAACGGGATGCCCTTATAAGCGCTGTATTCTTGATTTTAATTCTCGAAATTGTGTGACTGATAGGTTTCACACATCCAAGGTATAAACAAAACTAATAACAGAAGTCATCTCGTCTTCTTACCAACCTGGTATGGTCCTGATTGTTCATCCCATGACCCCCTCCGTCTCTGCCGAACTCACCGGCCCCAATGCATGACTTTGTTCTACCTATCGTTATAATGCTAACGGTAACTATTATGGCCTTAGCTAAGCTCGGCCGTGTTAAGACACGAAGAGCTGCACCACCTCCCAGTTCTAGATACGTGCAGATAACATGCAATTTACGAGTGCAGCTGACACGAGGCGGCCGCTGATCAACACTGATTTCAACCACTCTTGGAATAAATTCGGCGCGCCGCCGTGTAGTAGAAAGGCCGACCAGAGTTGCAGTGGAATTTGCATCTGGATTATGGCCTGACCTACTAAACTCGGTAAGCGCCGGGAAGGGTGGGTTGCCTTGAACCTGCCGTCTTCGGACGATGTCTGCCGCGCGCTGTACGTGAGATCCGGGATGTTCTCTGTTTCCACACGGGTAGGCAGGAGATTTGGAGATGAGATGGGATGGGATGGACGGGTTGGGTTACACAACTGAATGCGCCGAACTTCGGTTCTGCGGAGGACAGACAGGTGGCGGAACCCAAACCCAATCTTCGATCCATATGAACCCGACATCCGTGAGGAGGCGACGGTGTTGTACAGGTTCTTACTTTTGAAACTGGCAACGACCTCCCTACTTGATCATACTTAACCAAGTCATATATATTGTGTATGCGAACAGCGTGTAATGTAGCGATTTATGTAGTGGCGTAGCTCTCTCGTATTATAGATGCAAGTACATATGTACAATCTGACTTGTGCCGAGATTGAATTGAAGGATTCGGGTTAATTTGTTTGTCGACCAGTCAAGGATCTTCCAGGATGTTGTGTGTAGCTGCTCTCTAAAAATAAATATTCAGACAAATGATACGTATGTAGGTACTTTGTCAGTGTTCACAGCCCTACTGTACATACCTTAAGTACCTGTAATGGCAACTCCCGGCGACCGTGGTTCTGACCACTTAGATTCGTAGTTGCTAGGGAACAAACATAGCCTCGTGGAGACCCTTCGTCTTTTTTACTTTCGAGACGCCAGCTTTTAGGGGACCCTATGGTGATGCCAAGACCCGTATGCCCGCTTTTCGGTTTCAAAACGCCCCAGAGTCCCTGGGTTCAGGAACCAAGGTTTGCTTTCGTCTGTATGTACATTGCCCATTTTCTCGATGCAGGGGTTTGCATTGAATCCTGGCAACCCTTCGCTGGCATCAACGACAAGCATGCTCCCAGATAGGACTGCTGGCTATGCACGATTCGACGATGGCTGGGCGTAAGATTATACGGTCCTTATTGTCAAAAAATTGGAGCAAGGTGCGGTTGATCTGCGCCTTGGCGCCTGACGATCAACGTCCAAATACGATGGTTTCCCCGGATTAGCTGCTTGAGCTTGATTCGGTAGTTACTGTTCACTTGGTATAAAGCACTGGGCAACCCTCTCCCACCCTCCGGTTGATCTCCCTGGTTGTAGCAGCAGCTCAGCTCTCGCATATCCTCAGATCCTTCCCTCTCTTTCCTCAACGACGAGGTCAACCCTATCAGAATGGTCAACGTCAAGTTGTGGGCCGGCTTAGCTGCCCTTGCCATGGCGATGCTCGTTGAGGCCGGCGTACCTAGTGACAAGCGAGTTGCTATCTACTACCAGACCGGCTTGGGCTCTGGCGACGACCACGTTTCCCTCCTGCCTTTGATCCAGCAGTCCTCTATCGACGTGAGCTATATTATGATCGCAGCCGTCCACGTCATGGCGGGCAGTGTTCACATCAACGACAACGACCCCAGCGATCCCATCTTTGACACGATGTGGTCTGAAGTTGCCCAACTTCAAGCTGCTGGTGTCACCGTTGGTGCCAGTAAGTCGAATCCTTGATTCACTGGGATATATGTTACTAACCGACTATGTAACAGTGGTTGGCGGGGCTGCGGCGGGTTCGTGGCCACTGCTCGATGGCAGTGACGACGACTTCGCGACGAACTACGCCCCTATTCACGACATGATCGCCTCCCACAACCTTCAGGGTCTCGATCTCGATGTCGAGCAGAGCTTCTCGCTCGACGGTTGCATCCGTCTCATCAACCAGTTGAAGTCCGATTTTGGCTCTGACTTCATCATTACCCTCGCACCCGTGGCCACGGCGTTGACTGAGGGCGGCGGCAATCTTAGTGGCTTCAGCTACTTTGATCTTGAGTCCCAAGCAGGCGACTCGATCTCCTGGTACAATGCTCGTAAGTGATACCAAGTACACTTCTGCGTCAAGAAGAGAGATGTCTCGAAAGATACCGCTTCTCCGAAAGGCGCTCTTGAATATGCATGGCTGACGTCGCTCTCTTTCAGAATTCTACGACGGCTGGGGCGATGCCAGCAGCACCAGCATGTACCAATCCATCGTCGACGATGGCTTCCCCGCCAACAAGGTTGTCATGGGACTTCTGAGCAACTCCGCCGAGGGTAGCGGTTTCGTTGACCTCGATACCGAAGCTGGTGTGCTCTCATCTTTGATCTCCGAATACTCCGACTTCGGTGGTGTTGCCAACTGGGAGTACTACAACTCTGAGCCCGGTGGCACCTCTGCTCCCTACGAGTGGGCTAGCTGGGCTGCTGAGAGCATGGGCACGGCTTCTTCCAAGATCAAGCGCGAGATCGGAACTACAGAGGCGCTCGTCCGCCGCGTCAAGCACTCCGCTCGCCATGTCCGCGGGATGGCTAAGAAGTTCTACCGAGACTACATCGCTTAAGTTGGGATGAGAACCTTATGTTTAGCACTATTTGAAAGCTCTTGCACATAACATCTCAGGGCAAACGCCGCTATCATTTGTACATATACATGTACAGCGATATCAATGTCAACATCATTAGCACATTGCAATAACGAGTCGGGGTGTTCAGCTTGTGATACACTTATTGTTTTACCGTCCTTCGATATCGGATGTGCTATGCTTTCGTCTCCCTGTCGTTGAGGTCTTATTTTATACACGGTCTGGCTTATTGTGATGTTATTATGTTCCTTCTCATGAAACCGATAGGCTGCTGAACATGTTGCTTGCATACTGCTTAGTACCTGCAAAGACTACTCCATATCACTTACGATAATTGTCGTATACGACACGGTGCCTTAACCCAGGAAACGACCGATGAGCTTCTTAGACCATTGTTGCTTAATAAGCTCTCATCACTTGTCGGCATGCCCAGTCCTACGATGGCCCTCTGAGCAGAATTGACGACTTAGGTAGGTGGTGAGAAGGACTGGGAGATGGAATAGATCTAGAGCCGTGCTGACAAAATGAGGTGCGACCGGGACTATGAGATTCAGCCACTTCCATTTGGGAGGCGTTCCAATGCAAGGGAGGAGGCCCGAGCCCTCAAGTGGCTGTGGCTAATAATGGTCTTAGCGTGCCTGTGTGCTTTTTTTGGAATTGACAGAGGGGTCACATGTCTCTCTGTTTCAAGTTCCGAACAGGTGATGAAACCCCCGACAAATTCATTCCACCAAACCCCTTTTGCTGCATCCCCCATTCCTGTCTACCCCTGGACTGACAAGAAGTTTGGCTGGGCGATCCTCAGAACTTTTTTTTTTTGAGTGAGGTGAATTTCTGAAGAATGTTCGGCCACCTGGCTGGCGCACCCAAGCACTGCTCTTACCTGTATGTACATACCGGTTGACACTCCGCGGCATTTGGACATACAACACAGCATTTCAACTCTTGTTTTCACTCATTCACTCTCCTTCACCTTTACTGATCTCTCACAATCCCCCTCACAGCTATCAACCAACTAACTATTTACTTTACATTACATCGTCGATTTCAAATCCATTGACTCGATTCATAGGTAGAAAGAGATACGAGGCATTGTCCCCCACAGTAGCCTCCTGAGATCGGCAGTGCGGGCTTCCACTCTTGAACTGTGATACTACCTCTGTAATAATAAATTATCGAAGACGACAGCAACGTCCCTGGTTGGTGGCCTGTGATCATTCAGCAGGACCCGCCCAAGCACCCAACCCCTTGCAACGACCCATCCGCATCCCGCAGGAACATCCAACGACAGGGCAAGTGCGAAAAACAATTTATTATCTGTTCAACTCAACTCACATGGACAACTACTACCTGCTGCTGCTGTATTGAATGCGCATGCCACCGGTCCTCGTGAGGACCAAGCCGTCGACATGACGAGACCCCATATAATCCGTGCTGGTATGTCCTAAGTTTTGCCATGCCTCCTAACCTGATTGATCTACGATACCGTGTCAGAAGAGAAAACGAAATTACCTGGGCCCAGCAGTCCTTCCGCCTCACCGCGACCCGCGCGCCTGCTAATTCCTGAGCCAAAAACTGTATAGATTCCATCGATCTGCAAGATCACGACGCCCCCTCTGCCAAAGACCACCACCGGGTCAAGCCGACATCCATCAACACATCGAACGGCTCCCTCGCTCCCCATCAGGCCGAGACCATCCGCGAGGTAGAGGAGGAGAGGGCCGAGGAAGAAGCACGAAGTCCGCGGGTCTCGTGGTCCAATGGTGACGTCGAGCGCGACCTGCAGCAGTACGCTGAGGACTTGGCTTCCGGTGTTGCTTCGTCGATGAATGGCAGCAAGATGCAGCAGCAGGATGCCCTCGCTATTGCCCAGAATGGAGGCGTCTCCGCCGCCGACGACGACGAAGCTGACGCCGAAACCAATGCCGACGATGATCTCGACGATGATATGATGGACCGCATCTCGAGCTCTCCTTCGATTATAGATGGTGGGTACACTCTTCCGCCCGTATGGCCGGCGCGCGTCGATTCTCTGCGCAATTCGCCTTTGCGATCCAACTTTCCTAGCTCCCCGATCTCAAACGAGGCAAGGTCCTCCTCGCCATATCTGGAAATCCCCGAGTATCTTCCCCTCAACCCAACGAAGCAGTCAAGCGAGGCTTCTGTTGATGATATATTCCAATCTGATGATCATCTTGGCAAGTATACTGGGTCGACCTTGTACCAGCGCTGTGACAATGTTGATCCTGGCGACGAGCCTAGTATCGATACGGATTCGCAAGATGAACAATACATCAGTGCTCTGGAGGTCATATTCAATCAATGCCAAATACGTACCGAATGTGTCAAACAAGATTCAACGACGCAAGAGCGGGACTCCGGGATTAGTCTCAAAGTTGAAGACTTCCCTCTTGAGCGAGACATTGATGATGAAAATGAATTGGGCCAAGACCACTCTCCTTCACTCAACGACTTCCTTGTTCCTTATAATTCCTCTGAAGAGGATGAGGAGGAAGACGATTTTTCTTTGACAGATGACCGATTTATTGACTCCGGTTGGGATGGCAAATACTTACAAGATAATGATCCAGAGGATATCGACTTCGAATTCGTCTATGCACTGCATACTTTCGTCGCGACCGTCGAAGGGCAAGCCAATGCCACTAAAGGTGATACTATGGTTCTCCTCGACGACAGCAATAGTTACTGGTGGTTGGTTCGAGTTGTGAAGGATAGCAGCATCGGTAAAAATTATACCTTCACATATAACCGTGCTTCTAATAAGCTGATACAAGCTCCCAAGGATATCTACCTGCGGAACACATCGAGACGCCCACCGAAAGGCTCGCGCGTCTCAATAAACATAGGAACGTCGAGGTAGGGCCTTTATCCACTTGGAGCATGGGTGTTTTCTGACATGGAATAGCTCTCGTCGACAACATTGTCTGATCATGAGATAAAATCCAAAAACCCCATTAAATCTGCCATACGACGACGGAAAGCGAAGACAGTCACATTCACAGCCCCCACATATGTCAATTATGAAGACCCGGATTTTTCAGACGAAGAAGGCGAGGAAAATGGCGCTCAAGATGAGGAGGCCGGAGCGCAGCAGGAAGAGCAACAAGAACAAGCTACTTCTAAGCAAGTAAACACCGAAGCGGTCGAAGAGGATGAGACTGCCAAGGTTGAGCCATTGAAGCCTCGAAGTCAAAAGCAGGTAGAAGAGGAAAAAGCTCAGGTCGAGGAAGCTGACACGACAGAATCGTCAACGCCTGAGAGAGACAGTGAAGAAAATGCAGACGGCAAAACTGAAAGGGTCACAAGAAACGGCACTATCAGGAACACCGACTCATTTTTCAGAGATGAAACCATCGAGACCAAAAAGATCACTATCACTCCTGTGCTTTTTAGGGACGACGATGAATCTCGGACCTCAAGTGATGCCAAGGATCTGCGCCAACGCCCGAGTTTTGAAAAGGAGCTCGTTGCCGATAAGAAAGATGACAAACGAAGAAAGGACAAAGATAAGAAAGAAAAGGAAAAGAAGCCGAGCGCCATTCGCAATTTCTTTTCACGGAAGGATAAGAAAAAGTCCGTGGACGAGGACGATGAATCGTTTGGCAAGAGGTCTATGGATGTTGGTGCTGGGTTTGGGGATGTGGACATGGTGGATGAGCCAGAGGACATGGAATCACCACAAAAAGCCCCATCGCGTAATCCAAGCAAGCTCACGAAAGCTCAACCTAGAACTGAGCCGTCACCTACCCGCAGGTCAACCAGAACTCCCAGCGATGTGGATCAGTTCTCTCGCCCCATCGCCGAGGTTAAAACAAATACTGTGGCAAATGTACCGCCAGCAACATTGAGAATGGTTGAGTCTGACCAGTCAGAAGATCAGAGATGGCAGGCACCAAAAGAAGACAGCAAGGCCAAGTCGACAATGACCAAGATTCTGCCCACGAGCTCAGAAACGAGACCTCCCAAGGTCACCAAGGCGAAGTCACGAGTTGAACTGGATGAGTTTGATTCGTCAGAGGACGAGAAAATCATTTCAGAGCCAGCTAAGACATCATCTGAACCAAAGAAGCCGGCTGAAGAGAAACTCATACGACCCAGTATCCCAGGCGCGTTTCCCGATAGCTATATCAGCACGGTTTCGGTCGACCCGGCAGCTGGTGAGCTGCATGTGGAAGAAGCCGGATCTCCCTACCAAGTATCCCCTATCTCTCCTGCGCATCCTCCTGCTCTCGTGGGCGACACCTCGAGCCAAGAAGAACGCTCATCACCCGTGTCTTCCCCGTCACCGGACCTCGGTGATGTCGATGACCAAACTCACAGAAATCAAGACTCGATGACAACCTCGACATCAACCACGACTACATCGACCTGGAACGATGCTAGTCTCAGAGCATTCTTTGATTCTGGTTCGGAGATTCGAGACTTGCTGGTTGTGGTATACGATAAGACCGATGTTCCACCCGCAGGTCCCGATCACCCAATTGCAGGCTCGTTGTTCCGAGAACAGAATGCGCAATTAGCCGAAATAACAACGGTAGGTTTAACTCTATTCAGTGTACCGTCGTTCCTTATTTCTGACATATCTATAGCAACTGGACAATATGCTTGGAGATTGGCTGGCGCGCAAGCAAAGGTTGCGAGGCACCTTGTAAATCCGATTGCGATGCGGGTAGGCGCCACGTTTTTCGCGCTGGCTGCCAATGATCGATGTGCATTATAAGATCGTAATCGATTCATGACCCCTTTCCGGGTCCTTTTACCCAACTTTTCTTTTTATGTGATGAATGGCGTACGGTCCACTGGTACGAGGAGGAATACTCACGTACGGCGATTGGTGGGATTGTAAAGCTGATACCACGATGGGGAGCGACCAAGCATGTTTTTTGTCTCTTCCATTCTTCGGTCTCTGTCTTCCTTTTTTTCCAATGATCTTTATGAGCATGACCGCAGACGTGTATCACGGCGTGTCTGTACCTTGTTGGCCGGTTTCAATGCATGGATGGCACTGTCGGGTGGAAAGAAGAGTTGGTGGAATACTGGGGAAGAAAGGGCGAAAAAAACAAAGTAATTGACCAGAGCCGTATGCTTGGTCAGCTGGATCTGTAATTATAACTTCTTATGCGCGATCCAGATGTATATATTGAGTTCTTCGTCGAAGTACCTTCCAACCCCTTGTCTTTGGGACTGACACAGTGACGGATATACTTACATCCCATGGCTTTGGTTTGTTGATATCCTAAGGCGATGTCTCCAACAAGTAAAAAATCAGAGCTCTCTCACGCCGTATGAGTCATGTTGAACTCGCAATCTTTCGAAATGAGTGGGCCGTCGTGCCATACGACTTAGATCTTGGCAAACATAACGGTTCGTTGTTTCCCATCTTGGCAGGAAAAGCCGGTGGCGCATCAGGCAGACGGCGGATAGAACACGGTTATTACAGGCAGAACACTATCATTAATACTCAGCCGTTAAGAAACAGAAGTTTTTGTATTAACTCCGAGGGATGAACGAAGGACAAGTTAGTTATGAATACTGTAGTGCAATGCTGATCAGTAAACTGAGGTATGTCATCCAAGTATATAGGTAACGAGGATAGATGCACCCAGCTCAAACGATCTCAAGTCATCTTTTCGATGCATAGGATCAAGTCTATCTCCCAGTCTTACTTACTGTCTATACCTTCATAAAACTTAACCTGAGCCTGCCCAGAGCCGTACTCAAGCAACTAAACTGTCGACCTGAAACAATGCCTCTCAACCACGTCTCCCTCGTATCGGGCCGACATTTCGCCAGCATGAGCAGCTTCTATCCCTCCTCGCTAGTAGCTCTGGGCTACGTGATGTACTTCGATAAAGCGGACTTCATGCTCGGGCTGAAGCCCGTTGCAGGAATCCCGGATTTCTGGTTACATGCCGGGAAAGACGCCGGTGCGGATCCCGGTCCCGGACGCACGCATGTTGCTTTTGATAGCGAGTCCCGTGAGGTCGTCGATCGGTGGTATGAGGCTGCTGTGTGAATTTGCATCTTACGTAATTTATTCGTCTATTTTCTGCTCGATGTACCTATCCTGTCGACTGTCCTACCTTATTCCGCCGGGCAGTTAGTTGCATGCTAACCGGGGCCATAACTTGGGCGTGGTTATACTCAAGCCGGCGGTGTGTGTAATGGCAAGCCGGGTCTTCGCACTGAGATCTCGCAGGAGTATTACGCGGCTTTTGTCCTCGATCCGCTAGGTAATAACATTGAAGCGGTGCACTTTGTGCCGCCGAAGCCCTGAGTAGGTTGGTTTGGGCTGTCTCTGAAACCTTCATGCAATTCAAGAAAATGTGAGGTGGGCTCAGAAGGAAATATCAACCTGTAACTCTTGTCTCCTGCTCGGTAAGGAAATACGTCTAAAAATAGAAGAGATGGACATGAGCTTGAATTCAGCACTAATAACCACCCGACTTGCTTGAATCTCGGTGTGACAAATGTGCAAAAATGATGGCCCCGACATCTAGTAAAAGAGTTGTGACGTGGTGGTGACGCAAAAGATGGTGAATATGAAGCATACGAGTTGATGAGCTCAACTATCATCTATATGTTCTTGACGCTCTGTTCTACTGATTATAATCCATGGCACTACGATATATACTAAAGACCACAAGACAATGGCGCGAAGATATATGAGTGGGCAGGTTATGAAATATAGCCCAGCAAGTAAGCAGCTCTTAAACTCTTTTTATCTACTAAACTTCGAACTTGGGCATCACATGTATCCTGATATGCTGTCATAGGCAAAAATACCAAGCTTATCAATAGTCCGAGTAACAACATGGCAGCCGTGCTAATAGAGCCCGGTATGCTCCTAGCGCACTGAGCAGCTGCTAATAAGAATGACACTTACACCGGTGTTCCCGAGCTATAGTACTCTCAACCTATAACGACAGCTATGGTCTCACTACTGCTAATCGATGTGCGGTTCATGACAAGCTTTATGTTGACGGTACAGGTAGATTGGCTTGCACTCTCGAGGGGACATGGCTCGTGGGATTGTAGAAGTTGGGGGTTCTCTACCTACATGCACCTGACCAACATACAGGAGTAGGTACAATCTGAGGTAGATGTGATGATGACTTATCACTCTTATTATCGTTATCGGGCCATCGGCAGGTACCTAGGTACGAACCAAGTGAGGAATACAGTTGACGACTAGGTAGCCTTTTCCGGGCTAGGGCGAAGGGATATTTTGTGCAGACTGCATCACATCGTCATTGTGCTAGGGACGAACAATCAATATTGATTACCTACCTAAGCTTCACCACCGTACTATTGTACAATACAAACAATGGCAGGCAAATATTTGAACAGGTCATTCATTACCTTTGGCCGTCTCTAAGTAACGTCAACCGCGGCAACCATAACCTTCAACGACACAGCAACGGAGGTCAAGGTTGATTGATTAGTGGCTACATGTATTGCCTCATTAAGGAAGAATCGAACGCGTTTCAATTCAATTTTTTTTTTTTTTTCGCGTCGCCTGCACGCGCAGCTTTACACTCGACCCCATTACCATTTACCCATTACCACTACAATCTGGCCACTTAACTGCCCTGTTCCATTCATCATCCGCCTCCGCCGCGTGCGATCATCATCACCCCCATACAGACCTGCAGCATTTACTTACTTCATCGTGTTGTATTCAACTTTTTTCCTCAAACCAACCGTACCTACAAAACCCCTGGTCTAATTCCCGTGATCCCCCTCTTCAATCGCCCGCACTGGGCCGGATCTACAGTATACCTTGCGATTAACACCATCCACCTCATCTATTCGCCAATCTCTCTCCTCCCTCTCCGCCGACTTTCAATCCATCCCACCACCACCATATCATTAAAAGCGTTCCAATGCGCTTTTGTTGACTAGTCTCGACCGACCATGCCTCCGTCTTCTAAACGATCGCAGAGGACTCGTCGCGCCCGCGACAGCAGTCCAAGTCCTGCCGTCGTCGAACAGTCCTCTCCCACTCGTCCGGTCAAGCGCAGAAAGAGGGCAAGTCTATCCACATCTTCACGTAGAAGACAAAGACTGACAGTCCTTTCCATCTCAGGCCGATGAACCTGATCCCTCTTCCGAACCAGTTGACGAGGGCAACTCGAGTCGGCCTGACATGCCTTGGGTCACTGCGAATGGCAACGAAGACAATACCGACAACGAGACCATCACCCGAGTCACCAAACACCTCCGCACTCGCGACACCAATGCTTCCCGAGACCACGCCAACTCGAAGCATGACGACGACGACCAAGGCGTCATCACTGCCTTCGCTAAGATCGCTGCTCAGGACTGGACCTACTACATCAAGACCTTGACCGTGAACATAGGAAGACACGGCAACGCTACCGAGAACTCAGAGGCCGCCCACGACCCCCATCACCCCGACTTCATTCACCTCGATCTCGGCCCTTCAAAACAGTTCTCGCGCCAGCTCGGTGAGATTTACTTCGACACTGACTTCGAGAAGTGGTTCATCCGCGCAAAGGGCCGCAATGGTCTCAGGGTCGACACCAACCTCTTCAAGAAAGGCGACCCTCCACACGAGCTGAAGAGCGGCGAGGTCATCGAGGTCAATGGCTTGGAGATGATGTTTTTCTTGCCTGCCAATGTTGGTCCCACTCGTATTCATGACAAGTTCTTAGCACAGGCCGGCGTAAACTCTCCCACGAGAACCGCTCTCCCACCTCTGCCTTCTTCCGATCAACCATCCTCCCAGTCTACCAGACCAGGCTCTCGAAGTCAGACATCCCAGCAGCCCATCGCCCCCGCGCCTCCTGACTACAAGCGTCCGGGTACGCCGCCGTCATCTAAGAGCCGTCTCGCAACCTCCCAGACCAAAACTCCAGCTCGTGACGCAGCCGCCAGTAGAGATTTGATTGATCTCAAGAAGGACGAGAATAAACACATCAAACCTAATTACAGCTATGCGCAAATGATCACGCAAGCTATCATTGCTGCCCCCGGCGAGAAATTGAACCTCGCCGGCATATACCAATACATCATGGATAATTACGCCTATTACCGAAATCAGCCCATTGCTGGTTGGCAGGTGAGTCTTGTGCTTCCTGCTCTGCCTTGATTGTAGCTTGTCTGTACTGACACTGGCATAGAATTCAATCCGACACAACTTGTCTTTGAACAAGTCTTTCGCCAAGGCTCCTCGATCGACAGATGAGCCTGGAAAGGGCATGAAATGGAAGATTGTCCCCGATGCTCGAGATGAGATGGTTCGAACCTGCTGGAGCAGCGGTCGGGGTGGTCACCGTGGCTCTTCCGCCCCCTCATCCCCAAGCCAGCCAAGCCAGATGACCTACATCACCTCTGGCCCCAAGGATATGGCCAGTAAGGAGCCTGGCTCTGCGCGCAAGCGCAAGGTCGCCTCTCCTGACACTTCGCCGCCACCTCGAGCGCCGCTGAGCCAGTCTCAGATGACCCCTGATCGCAAGATCCTGTCCCCTAGTTTTCAGGATGACAGCCCTCTCCCGCGCGGCAACAAGCGCCTACAGATCACAAGCTCTTTCACAGATGCTCCACAGTCGCCACTGGTCACGTCGTCCACGTATGCTCACGACGAGGGTGCGTCCTTCGTGACACCTGCGCCGCAGCGCCTCCACCCGAGACTTGCACCCCCCAGCACTGCCCAGAAGCCCAGTCAACACATGCCTACTAGCTCACCGGCCCCCTTCTGGCAGTATCTGAATGTCGACAGCACGCCGCTCCAGCCGCCGTACGATATCAGTCCCATCAAGCGCTCCAATCTTGCCAGTAGCCCCCCGCCACCTGCAGGTGATGACAACTCGCCTTCGGCCAGTCCAACACGCCCCAACCGAGTGGCGAACAATCATGACAAGGTTAAGGTAGCCCCTCCTGAGAAGGTTGAGAAGGCTGAGGAGGAAGAGGAGCAAAGTGTCTTCGACTTGACTAGGTATGTCTAATACTGAGGGAGTCTTCCCACAACCAGGGCTGATACTAATTATGATCTACAGGGGTTTTCAAACTATCCAGTCGTATCATGCACCCACACGTGCTGCTTAGACTGTCAATAGGCCATGGGAGCTTTGACGGCTGATACCGACACTCTCTTTCTTCAGTTTGCATTAACAGTATGGCGAAGTCAGGTTTGATTTGCATTTGCGGGGGGATACGGGGTCAAAGAAGACCATCCATCCTGAAAGAGGTTCGGAGTTTCTAGTTGCTTTATTTGTTTTTCTGTTTTCGCGGCCAGGGGTTGGTTGCATCACACTATGGTATGGGTCACGTGTATGATGAGCTATCTTCTTTTCATTCAGGGCTACCTAAACTCATTTCCTTGCGGTTTTCGCAGGATGTCTAAAAGGTATTGTGTGTGTGCTATTGATAGATGATCTTCTCGAGGTGCGGACGGGCAGGGGCTTCAGCGGAATCACCGCGAGTCTCAAGGATGCCATCGACGGCGTAACGAAGGTCATGGATATAGCGGCTTGCTTGATACGATTACCGTACTCTCGACCGCTTAGTTCAGGTGAAATGTGGCAGTACATTGCGTAGAGACCTTCAAGAAGTAAGCAGGTAGCTACCAATATATATTGTCTTTGCTCCCGGACTTGCTTCTATGTCTCTTTTCTTCAGAGGCAAATAAACGCCTGTCATGTGGGTTCATCTAGCATGCATGGTCTGGAAACCAACTCGTAACCTCATCCGTACGCCGTAGGGTACTGCAAACGTTTCACGGTAAGCTTAGTGAGGAGACAGCGCAAAGATATCAGTATGAATTACGCGGAGGGCTCGCGCGTGACTGATAATAATGCTCTATTTAAGCCAAGATATTCCGGTACCTGATGCTAAATGCATGCACCTACCTGTCTAGTTTCCCTTACGTCTTTGACAGCAGACAGGGAAATAGGGAGAGACAGGTAGCAGGAAATTGATTTGTGGCGCGACGGAGAGTTTTGAGTTGCGATGCTTTCATTAACTTCTTATGCTATACGGAGTAGATAGATAGTTGGAGCTGGTTGTTCTTTTTGTACCTTGCCTTTTTATACAATGCAATGATGATGATGATCCCGGAACCCTTTGTGAACACAAGACGGGATGAATACCGTATATACACACGACGGATGGACCCAACACCACCTGGCACCTTTTTCACAGGGAAACTTCCATGTATAGTACACAACAGTCAGTTTTGTTGTCCATCCTCTTTTTTATCTCCATCCCTTTTCTTCACGCTGCTATTACCGCCGTCGAAATGCAAGTGTCAGATCAACTGACCGGAATAATGTGATGTACAATCAGTGCGTTGTGACTGGCTGGGTTCAGTTGGGAGTAGCAGCGACCTGACGAGTCTTAGGTCCGCCCCTAGTAGGACGCTTCTTCGTGCTCTTCTTCTGTGCTCCACTTCCCTCAATGAACTTGATGAGGTCATCAATGCTTCTAGCATCTGGCTTGTTCGAGCGAGGCTTCTGAGTGAGTGTTGCCGCTGCACCAGAAGGCGACGAGGCAGCCCCGGCGAGGCCTCGCGTTGGGAACTTGATTCCTGCCTTGAGGCGACGGGCTTGCGCGTCCTTATCACGCTTAGCAATAGCGACAGCATTTTGTGTGAGCTGTTCAAGCCAACTTTCTGCCTCCTTCGTGTTGTTGTTCTCCGCGCCAAGCTCATCCTTGAAGATGTTGTAGCAGTCTCGCATCTTTCCTAGAGCAGCCTTAGACTCATTGTCCAGAGCCAGGGCTTGCGCTAGTTGGAAGAGCAAGCTTGCAGCCTGAAGCGACTGGGGTCCGATAACACGCTCACAGACGGTAACCGCTTGCTCGAACCAGAGGCGAGATTCGTGATACGCTTGCATGTGCTGGAGCATGACAGCAGCGTTGTTCAAGGTCGTGATGGAATCAGGATGGTCAGGACCGTAAATGATCTTCCACAAGTCCAGGGCGTGTTTGACGTAAACGAGAGCGGATTTACTGTCTCCGGAGCCATGTACGTAAAGGCCTAAGTTAAGGTAGTACAACAAGGTCTCGGCAGAATCAATTCCGATAGTACGCTCTGCTACAACAACAGCCTTGCGTGCTAGATCGACGGCGGCCTCTTTTTCCTCTAACTGGTAGTAGATTTGGGCTAGATTGGAGTAGGCTCGTGCGACCTCAGGGTGGAGAATACCATAGATCTGCTCATGGAGGGTCAACGACTCCAAGAGAAGTTCCTGGCCAATCTTGCGCTTGCCCTGCATTATCGAGTGGCGGCCACCTTCCAGAGCTTCATCCGAGATCGAGCTCTTGGGGGCCGAGTCTTTAATGATTGGCACAACATTGACAATGTCATCAGCCGTAAAGGTGGTCTGAGGCTGAACAGAAGAAGCAACTGAAGCGGGAGAACCATCTCTGGTCTTCTTCTTCTTCTTGTTCTTACTCTTTTCACCATCGCCATTGGTGTGACCATTGACGCCGTTGCTTGCGGTGGCATCGGCTGCCTGAGATGACTCACTGGCGAATCCGAAGTTCTTGGCCTGTACTTGAAGGCCAAGCTTAAGTGAGATCTCACGTAAGAGCTGCAAGTGCTTGACTTGGGTGTACCAGTCGGATGCCAACACATATTTGAAACGACGAGCCGACTCAGTCTCAATCTCTTTACGAAGACTCTCCGGAGTCACATTTGCGAAAGCCAAGTCGGCTTCGGGGTAGAGAGTCTTGAGCGCGTCATCGATATCTGCACTAGGCTTGCTGTTGTACTCAGCGCCCAACAGACAATTCAGTAAATGGGCAATGCAAGCCGACGTCAAAGGTATGGGGAGATGACGCAGGTATTTGCCGGCTACATGCTTGAAAGATCGAGAGATGATCTCTTGTAAGCAAAGGTCTCGAAGACGCAGAAGTCTGGGGCCCTCGCATGAAGACACAATCTTCGCTAGGTATCGCATGTTGATACCACGTTTATGCATCATCCGGGTCAGGGATGAGCCGTCCATGGGAAAAGGAAGATCGGAAGACTTAATGTCGTTAACAAAGTCGGGGATCACTGTCTCACGGAGATACTTCGAGGCATTGCGAACGTCCTCCTCATCAGCAGCCATTTCCTTCCTTTCCTCATCCGTCTGAGGTACTTGGCCACTGAAAGCATCCGGGTTAAGACTGAATGAGAAACTGGACGGATCAAGTTTCTCCTCTGCTTCTTCATCTTCGGCGGCCTTCTTTTCGCTCTCTTCCTTCGGCTCGCTGGTCCCCTTTTTCTCCTCCTCCTCCTTCTTATCCTTGGCAGAGCGCTCCCGAATACGAGCGACTTCTGCATTCACCCATTCAGACCATTTCTGCGTTCGGATACCTTCAACGAGCTCCGGTCGGAGCACGGTCATACGATGAGGGTATGTCGTCTCATCGCTCTTCTCTTTTGACTCGTTCTCTTCGAGCCACAAGACATCGAGGGGAGTGATACGGTACAAGTCCAGAACGTACTTTCGGCCGTCTGTTCCCATTAGGCCCTTAGTCTCAACACTAGCCTCTAAATCGAATCGTTTGCCATCCTTATCCCATACTGCATGCTTCTTGACACGAAGAGCCTTGGAAAGCTTTTCGAAAGTTGCCGTGAACCGGTCGTCCGCAGCAACGAGGTCCTTACCCTCGACGGCACCATAATCGATTGAATTCTCGCCGGGTTCCCTCTGCTTGAAGATACCGGGGACAACTGTCTGCCCAACAATACGCTTACCGAGGTAATCTACAACAACGGTAGCCGGGCTATACAATCCATCGATATCGAGTTGGTTCACAATACGGACGCCGTTCACGTCCTTGCCTGTGGCAACACGCGCGGCATCATCCCCACCTTCTGAGGTGAATGTACCAACACCATCAGCACCAAAGGAGAAGAAGACATTGTTGTAAACAAAGATCTGAGCATCGCGTCCCTCCGTTGGGTTGAGAGGTGTGACCTCGCCACGAGCAACAAGAATGGCTCCACGAGCAGCAGCATCAGTGTAGTCGGCAAAGAGCTTAGACATAAATCGTTCACGGAAGACTCGATCTTGCACTGTCTCTTTCGGCAGCTCACGTGCCGATTGGAACTCCTCATTCCAATCTCGGAGAGTGTCGGTGTTGTCAACACCAGCAATCAAATAACCCTCCTGGGTTCTGGTGATATCGGAACTGTGAGCGCATAAGGGCGAGGACTGAGAAGGCACCAACCAGGGGGCAGCAGGGATTGCGTTGGTCATCTGGAAAGTCGAGAGAGGATCCCGCCGGTTATTGTACTGCAGCAGTTCCTCGAAGGAGGAGGAGAAGGATGGTGATATTTGGGCGAGCAGTGTAAGCAGGGAGTGAGCTGAGTTTGCTTTAGGAGCTGCTCTCGGTAAAGGATCAAATTTGCTGTTAGAGGACTTGTTGACGTAGAATCCACCAACATGCGAGGTAATCTGGTACTGCTCGCCCTCGTTCGTCGTAACAAGAAGGTAGAGGAGGTGACCCTTCTGGCGAAGATGGTAGGGAGGAGGGTTCCATGGTGATAAGGCAACAGACTTGATAGTTTTGGGTGCAGGCTCTTCCTCCTTGGGCACAAGGGTGGAAGGATTGGCCGGCGCATCAAACTCGTACGTGCTGGCTTGGACATTGTCGGCGTCCTTGGACTCAGCAGTGATAGAGTCGTAGAGGGAAGCACCAGGAAGAACTCCATGCAAAGTATCGGTTCGGTCGCCTGCAGCACCGACGAGGTCGCGGATCCGGATGACATGTATTCTGGCCTCTTTCTCGGTATAGGGGTCCTCAACCAAGCGGACTTCGGACTCTGGACCTAGACCCTTGACATCGGAGATCTGGACAAAGTCGTTGATGCGCTCGCCGTCATGCTCGAAGTGGAAGCAGGAGTACTGGAAGGCACTAGGGAGCTCGATGACGGATTGACGCAGCTCGTGGATTTGCTCTTGTGGCGAGACCTGAAAATCGGGCATGTTAGTGGGATGGCAGTGGACTGGTTGGGGGAGGAGATAATGGCGTCGACTGACCATTACATTGATCTTATGTGGCTCGTTGGGCAAGATGATGCTCAATGGGTATAGAGCTATGTCGGTTATGTCAATTCGTATACTTCCGTTCTAGCTGGGATTAATATGTCCATACCCTCAGCGGCATCTTCCTCGGCATTGTCGTCGGGATTCTCAGCGTCAGGTTGGCCATCGACAGTCTTGACTACGGCGTCAGCAGGTGCCTCAACTAGTATATCAGACCAATTAGTAACGGCAGCTAGTGCAGCCAAATAGTACAACAACGGCGCATACCGGCTGGAGTGGTCTGGGACTCTTGTTTGTCGGCCATTATGGGTGAATACGAAACAAGAGCAAGCCAACAGATATCAAAACAGAAATCGTGAAAGTCGTAACCGAAACTCTATAAACCGAGGACCGGGGTTATGTTGTACAAAGCTCAATACACACACACACTTAGATGGAGAGAGTTGATGAGGTCTATCGAAGTCCTATCGAAGAGAACTTAGAGAGAACCTGAAGGAGAATGATTAAAGTATAGTACAGATGCAGCAGCAAAGGGACGAAAAGGGAATTGAGTATACGTCGTCGCGATGCACTGAGAGAAGGGGGAGTTTGGTGGTGAAGAAGAAGTCCTCTTTTTTTTTTTTTTTTTTGCTAAGGTCCGATATGGAAGGCCAAGCAAATTATTTTTTTCTCGTGTCATCGGCGTGCAGGTCATGATGATCTCTTTCCTCTGCACCTGGACGCCGGTTACACCCGGTCAGTGGGTTCGGCGGCGGCGCTAATACTATTCAAGATGTTCACAGTGTTGATAGTATGTTGATCATACTCGTACAGAAGAAACAAGAACTCATTTCAGTTCATTGGCCAGTGGGATAACTGTAGAGCAGAAACAGATCCACCCTGGCCTTCTGCAAAGCTCTCAAGCACTGTAACGTCTTCTGCTGTATTGAACAGACGCTAGTCCGAGCTTGGTATCTAATAAACAAATGACATGCGACACTTGATTGATATCGATTGATTATCCAATTCAACATCTCAGTGCTCACCACAACATTTTCGCATGCAACCTCGGTTTCGGAGGACATCGCAGTTAAACATCAGGACGACGGCTCTATACGACTGACTTCCTCCATATTGTCATAATTGGTTGTGCCTTGGCATCTGCTAGCCGCATGTTTTGATCCTCGCATTCGTAATACGAATTTACGAGCAGCATGGTCAACCCGTAAGATATAAGACGGAGTCATTCATATTATGAAGTCTTTTCGCTAGATTTCTTGTTTGCTCTTTTGTATACAGTATCTCCTAGCTGGCTTTGCATAAATGTCGCTTTTCACATATCAAACCCCTTCCAAGCCGCGCCAGTCGGCACCCAGGATCGAAGAGTCTTCTCAGCCTTGGACTACCGCTCGATGCCACCGGCTTCTTCGACCTCTGGTATCTCGTATTGCTTCGTTACGAAAAGAATCATCTACGGCAGCTCAGACTACAGCAGCATCAAACTCAAATATCGGAAATAAGAACGACATACAACGTCATGAAGTGTCCGATGGAGACTCTGACTGGCTCGTGCCCAGAAAGAAACGGCCACGGCTCACATACTCTCAACGGCGTGGTGCTGATCAACTGCAATCCCATTCTGGCCGCCAAGAGCAGCTGTCTTCCGATATGAATGGCCGGTATACAAACTCCGAATCCGCCACGCAGACTCGACCGCAGATTGTGAAGAAGACATACAAGAGTCTCAGACCAGAAACGCAAAGAAGGGTGACTGCCCCGGGTGAATTCATGGCCCCAACTCCTCTTCTACAGCGTGCACGGCGACCGCTTTCTCTTTCGCAAGCACCACCCAACCATGACGCAGAAACAGAATCTCACCAGGCACCTGTTGGGTACAAACAACAGACCAAAGTTAGATTGGGTGCTCAAAGGATCCTGGATGGACGCTTGGCTATGCTACGCGAAAGCCGGCCACATACATATACCGATCTTGAAGCAATTTTCCGGAGCTTGGAGGCGTTATTGAAAGCGACGGCGCCGCAAAACTCAAGTCGCACTCGAGGACCACGCTCACTGTTGGATCTGTGCCTACGAAAGGTACCACATTACATCTCCGAGCTTGAAGCATGGGAAAGATCAGAAGCAGAGAAGAGTGGGAGAGTATCTACACTCGACGAAATCAATACATCTGCTCACATCTATGAGTATCTGGAATCCATAGGAGCCAATGTCGGTTGGAGGCATTTGAGGGTCGTCGTCAGGGCGGATGGAATCAACGCTATTAGAGAAGGAATCAGCGAAGAACTGTTTGATGACGTATTTTCACAGCTCTTGATCGACCTATGCATCCATTTAGGAGCCACTTCAGAAGCCGAGGACCTCATCTCAATACTGGTTGACCGCCCGTATCCTCAACCGACATCATTAGGGAGCAACTTTGCGGAGTCATCAAACTTTCTACCACTAACGTATTTGAATTTGTTCGCCTTAAAGCATTCGCATACTTCGTCTTTCCTCTTCCGACTATACACGAAGCTGTTGTCTCAGGGGGACTTACCCCAGGACTGGCTCGCAACGCCGGAACTCGAGCACATATGGAGCCTTGCTGCACGCGATCTAGCTACCACTACTCTAAGCGAAGACGTGGTCAACTTCATGATTACATCGATCTCACTACTCTGCAGTCGTACCCGCATCTTCGCAGGTAGTCCTGAACTGGTTCAGCTGGAGCAAGACATGGCAATAACCAGCCTGCGGCGACTAACGAGCGCGTTATCCCTCCTCGTTTCCATAAGTCTTCTAGGCGAGACACAGCTGCTATCACCAGGCAAATTACAAGCAAACAGTCGAGACATCACACTTAATGGAAACAAACTCAAACACATAATCCGAGCATCAGCAAGCGAACTAGCCCAGTATAAACGAGGACGAAGCTACCACAGACTTGATTATCTATACTTGGCACTGTTCTTCGCATCAACTCATATAGGGGACGAAGAAATAGAAGCAAATGTTAAAGGATGTATCAGAAGATTATCTCTAGGGCTAAGCAATTGTATTTCGGCGAAAGAAGCTCGGGCCCAAGATCACTATGACACTGCAGCACGGTTCATAGCATCCATATCAAGAGGTTATGGTCGGGGTACGCTCGGAGCATCTCACAACTACGAATGTCTTAACGCTCTTTTTACGCGACTGAGATCTTTACACCAGGATCAGGAGACTGCTGTAAGCTTTCTAGACGGCTTGAAGGCTGCGGCCGCCTTCTTTCTCGCGCAGCAGACGGGCAATGTCAGGGATCTGATATACGCTGAGGGCCTGAATCCGAACGGTCGATTTGATTCTGGTACCACTGCTGTCAGTAGCCATGAAACCGCTAGCAGCAGTGGCGTGCTCTTTACGGGCTACCGTTGGGAAGAGACCATCGGCGAGTGGGTGACGGTCAGCCCAGGCAAAAGAGCAGTACCTACAAAAAGACGAAAGTTGCGGTCATCAGTATTGGCAAATAGAGATTCTGAGCAGCTCGAGACCGACACTGCCATACTCGCCGTTGAAGGCACAGACATTACCTTGACAGCGCAGCCGGAAGACACAAACAATCTTAAGGAGACCAGAAGGATTGAGGTCATCTTACCTCACCCACCTACTTGTGAAATAGCCCACCATGGATGTGTTGGACAACATACAAAAGGCATATTATTGAGGAAACGACCCCGACGACTTCTCCACGACATCACCAACACAAATGATGATAGAACTGAAGACTCTCCAGTCCTGTCAGAAAGCATGGCGGATATGATACTAAAGCAGTCAAATAAAAAAGAGGTGTCGTCCGCCATAGGAAAGGAGAACCAAGCACAAGAGACCCGTCTACTCGCAAAAAAACCACGACGGAGCGGAAGTAAAAGAGTTCTTCTGAGCATGCTCTCTTCAAGGAGAGAAGGCGACGGGTATGGGAGCCAAGGCTGGGACAGTTCGTATAGTGACGACGAATTGTGTGTCTGAGATGATAAAACTGTACTACCACTCGCGGAGATGTATAACTATCAATACAGCTATCCACCGATCCATCATTCAATAAATCAACTTTGCTCAATACCTAACCTGGCACCTAAGTAGGTAACCTCCAAAACACCCAGACGGACAACAAGCTTACACACGAAAGGTCGTGCTCTGGTGAAAGGTTACTTGCGTGTCTGAGTGCAACGGCACGGATGCGGAAAGGCGCACGAGAGATTTGAAACACTCAGCCTTTACTACTCGCCTAGATCTAAATGAACCAGGCACAACGTCATTTGAGTAGCATCGCATCGGTAGAGCAGGTATCGTCCGCATGTATATAGTGTTACCACCTCGGTTTCTTGCTAGCCCATAACTGTGTAATCAAGCAAAACCATCCCGCCGGGTTCGCCCGCTTGGTCTCCGGCGGATGGTTGTTGACCGCGTTTCGTGTGCTGGTGACGGATAAATTCGCATAGTAATCATTGGTGACGCAAGATTTTTACATACATCTGGGCTTTTTCTTTCTAGACTTACGTCCTGTGTCAAATAAGACTCTGATAGTAAGGAATCTTGATCGCATGGCTCTTGAGCACTACATTCATGATGTGGAAATGGGAGGGAAGTGCGTCAACAAAAGGCAATAATCCAGACCCAAGCTGCAGCCGAGATCCCTGCGCCTATCATCACAGGGGATCGTTTCCGGTCTTTGTAAGGTGAGAATGTATTGTAAAATCTTTAGGAGAAAGAACAGAACGGAAGCTGAACTTCGAGCAATAGAAATCTTATAACACATCACATCACTCAAGTTTGGTCTTTCTCCGGTATTACCCACCTTCCCAACAACTGGCTTACCCACAAGGGCCGGGCAAGGAAGGTAGATATCAAGTCAGAAATAGAACGGACTGGAATAAAGCTCGGTTCTTAGCTTCTCGTATATCCGAGAGGCCGGACTCAAATATAATTTGATTATCATCACCGTTTTGTCCTTGAAGGAACACCATTACAGACTTGCAGCTCTACCGCATGTAGAGATGACATTGCGGACGTCGACCTTTGCCACACCGGTGTGACCTCCGTGTGATCTTACCAGGTTTTAAGTTGCGAGAGTGCGGCGCCTAAATGTCCTGGAGGACAGTGATGTAAAGATGTAGTCGACGTTGTTAGGGTGACGTACCAGTCCCTAAGCCTCGGACAGATGTCCCAAGAAAGACAAACACTAGCCGAGAGGAAAAACCTAGAATGGAAAAAAGACTTCTGGATCCCGACTTTGAAATAGCGAAAGATTCCCGGCGGGAATTATTGAAATGATTCATGGGCTCATCTATTTCGTACCAGATACTTACGTCTTGGGATTCCTTGGACTAGCCAGTTGAATACATGGAACGACACGAGACCTAACATTAACTTCCCTTTGCCGCATAGTTGAGACAATTATGAGAGTGATGATGATGACGAGTGCTGTTTCCCAGAGCGAGTCAATGAATGAGTCTGACATCTGTCACTTGATTCAGTCCAACTGTCAATGTCCCAGACATGAAGACCATCTTGTGTGTAGAGTGGCGGATATCAAGTCATAAGTGCCCAAGTGAAGCGCTGATTACGAAGTACGTAGTCCGAGACGAAAGTGTGTCACCACCGCGCGACATCTCTTTGCGAGAAAACTCCCAAGAGCTTGCACCCTGGTATAATGAGTCGGGAGTATAGCATCGGGGAAATCCCCAATCCTATTTCTCGAAGCTTCAAGGGGGTTTGATAGACAGCATAGTTGCCAACGTCGCCGTGCACATAAATCGAGACTCATAGCAAGCATCTTGTCCATGACTTGCAACAAATTTCCTAAATTGGTTATCAATGCGGTGAGTATCTGTTGGTCTTGTCCATCCCAAAAGTCGCCCGCAGGTAGATTATCTGGAGTAGGAGAAACCCACAATCAAGAAGAAAATTATCTGATACACGAGTCGAGGATATTGGAGTTTTTGTATCATCGAAACCGCTTGCCACCGCAACACCAATGGAATGAGACTTTCCTCCATATTTCACGACAGATATCAGAGCACATGTGTGATGGCCTATATAAAAGATGTTTCGAGCGGCATCGCGTACACATACCCCGGAAAAGATAGCAAAAGAAAAGGACTTCAGACGAAATGTTTCATGAAATGCAGAAAACAGCGCCTCAATTGGTCCAGAACCCACGAGACCCCAGAGAGCGTGTTTGCAAAATCGTGGCTCCTGTGGCTCTTCTGCAAATGACCGGGGACGAACCAGGCGTCCGCCGACTCGCCCTGGGTGCTGCACCTAGAAATTGCCAAGTGGATGGAGCCAGACTCGTCTCCCATTGGCCTCAATTCGATGTTGAAGATTCAGGGCTCGGGCGCTTTCGACCAAGGACGGATATTCATTGGCCAATTTGTTCAAGCGCCAAGACCCGACTCAGCTAGAACTACCACCAAGAGGCTAGCGCCATCAACGGCGGTCCCATCTCTCGTCCCCCAGTCCTTGTGATGTTTCATGTTCAGAAAATTCTTGAATCCTGCATTGCCAACTAGCTGTGGCTTGGTATACTTTTTGCTAGGTAACTCGAGGTATCTGAACTAACAAATAATTGCGTGGACTAAGTTTGCAAAAGTCTGACGTTAAAAGTAAAAAATCAGAGGAAACAGTTTGGAATAGATCTTTAGAACTTGTTCATGGTAATGGGAAGAGGTAAGATCATCCTTTAATAAAAGGGTCCCATTATGATATTATGTCATTCATGGCCAGAGCGCATTTTGGCGCTGAGAATCAGATTGCCCTTGTTGGGAAATCTCTTCATGGAAAGTCGCTAACCCTGCATGTATTCACAGAATTTCTAGGGTCCTGGTACCTACCACCTACCTTGTTATTCCTTTACCAGAGCGTGGGTAAAAGACTATGCTTGCAGTCTGGCAGGAAGCTCAAGGGTCAGGTCAATTTTTGATCACTGTTTTAATAATTCGCTGATTTTGGCTTAAGTAAAATCTCTTTGTCGGAACCTTGCTTTCTACTGTTGTCCGTTTCGCTTAGTTGCTCATGTGTTCCCGTCGTGAGGGAGCTGAGTAGTGGGTTCGTTGTACAATAGTGGATGTTCTTGTAATCTCCGTCTAGAACATGGCAACAAAAAGGCTTCTTGCGGAGAATTATTATTTTGTAATGCGTTGCACATCGCCATAATCCACAACTTGGCACTTTTTAATGTCCAAGTACCTGTCGTTGATCATCCCGTATCCGCGGTACCAGTGAGGTCAGTCCTAATATACTATGACGGTACCTCAGAGCTCGGCGCTGTTTGGCTTGCCCCATTGGGTAGAATTGAAGTCGCTCTGAATTTCCCCCTGGCCAATCCCAGTGCTGCACGCTTATTGCTTCCCCTTTCCAAGCCCAGCCCAGCATCTCTCAACCAACCCCTGTAGCTCGGTACGAGGTACTCTTTAGCTCGTACCTCATCCACTTCTCGCCGCCCTCCCTCTCACGAGCGAGCACGAACATCTCAACCACTCGTTCCTGTCCCTACACAGAAGTCTTGTCTCGCATGACCGACCTCGTTCCGTTCTTTACCAACCTTCCCCCTCCTCCTCCGTCTGACGTGTATCACTCATTACTCGTTCACCTTGCTAGTGTATCTGTCTTGCTCACTTACATCTCTTTGTCTGTACTGGTATACATTGCACGTCAACGCCATTCATTAACTAGCATTCCCCTGTTGGGACTACCCATACGGCCTTTCTTCTCTTAGATGCCATCTATACAAAGTGCTTGTCCCGTCCCAGCCCCTTCCTGTTTGTCTGACTCTCAGGCCGCCATTTATTCTTTGTGTGTCTCTCTTTGACGCTGGTGGCGTACAGGCATCACTCTGTGATTTGGTCTGCTCTTTGAACACAAAAGGCTTGGCCAGGCTCCCCCTCGACAACATACAATACTCCTCGTACTCTTCGACAAGTTCGAACACTTCTGACTTTCACACCACCACGACAGCTGGCTGTTACTCACATTCCTTACGGATACTTACTTTTTCGACAACCCGAGTTGATCTCGACTGCACATGCCAGAACGTACTGCCCGCGTTCTTTACTAAAGCCACTTTTTGACTTGCATATGAACCAAACGCACATTACGATACATACTTTTGTACATTGACGACTAGAGACGTAACCGAATCCACCATGTCGAGCTCTGGAGGAACCCTCCCCGGTGAGGGTCAGGCAGCGGGATGGACGCCTGAGATGGAGAACGAAGCATTGTCACAATACCTCCTCCTTATTGCTTCCATAGTCGCAGTACTTATCATCATTTGGCGATTATCGACTGGTATAACGCGATATGTACGGACTGTGGTCAGTTTGAACAACAAGAAGCAAAGATTCTTCGCTCGTCCTTCCTTGAATTATGCATTCATCAAGAAGCACTTTATATACGCTCCCATTTTCCGAAAACGCCATAACCGCGAGTTCCAGCTCAGCAGTGCCGTCAACGTTGGCACTCTCCCGACCCGCGCCCAGCTCCTCTTCGTGATGGGCTACTTTGCGACAAATGTTGCTTTCGCTGTCATTGACATCGACTTCAATGGCAGTTATGAGGACGCGATGAAGCAGCTGAGAAACCGAAGTGGCACACTGGCAACAGTCAATATGATTCCTCTGTTCATCGCAGCTGGAAGGAATAACCCACTTATCCCTCTCCTAGGAATATCCTTCGACACATACAACTTCCTTCACCGCTGGTTCGGTCGCATCGTGGCAATTGAGTCGGTTGTCCATGCTCTTGCATACTATGCTGGTTCAGCAGCCGAGTCAAATTGGGCCCAGGCTTTTGATCACACGTTCTCCTCACCATTCTTGCTGTATGGTTTTATTGTATGTTCCTTAACCCTTTATCTTTCCCCTTATTGATGTTGGAGCTGACTCGTTCTTAGGCAACCGTAGCTGGAGTTGTGATTCTCTTCCAAGCAGCTAGCATTTCACGACATGCATATTATGAGATCTTCAAGATTCTTCACATCCTCCTCGCCATTACTCTCGTGGTGGGGCTTTGGTATCATTTGAAGCTGGACAATCTGCCTCAGTTGAAATGGCTTATTGCAGCCATACCGTTCTGGGCTGGTGATCGATTCGCTCGATTCGCCCGCATTGCCTACTATAACTTTGGCAAGGGCGGTACCAAGACATTGGTCGAGGCTCTCCCCGGAAATGCTGTTCGTGTAACAGTCAACATGGCTCGTCCCTGGAAATTCCAACCCGGTCAGCATGCCTACTTGTACTTGCCAACAATCAGCTTCTGGCAGTCACATCCATTCTCTGTGGCATGGAGTGAAGAGGCCGAGAAGTTGGATGCCGACAAGATCGCAATGAACCGTCAAGACATTCTTGCTATGCGCAAGACTAGCATGTCCTTCGTTATCCGGGCTCGAACTGGCATGACCAACACGCTCTACGAGCGAGCTGCATCTCACCCCGAAGGACGAGTAGTCCTTCGATGCCTTGTCGAGGGGCCATACGGAGGAGAGCATGTGTTTGACTCGTACGGTTCGGTGATGCTTTTCGCTGGTGGTGTTGGTATTGCACATTCTGTACCACATGTTCGCCATTTGGTGGCCGGCTTCGCCAACGGGACCGTTGCAACGCGCAAGATCGTGCTCGTCTGGATCATCCAGAGCCCCGAGCATTTGGAATGGATTCGACCATGGATGACCCAGATTTTAGCCATGGATGGCCGCCGTGATGTTCTGCGCATCATGCTGTTTGTTAGCCGACCCCGATCGACAAAAGAGATTCATTCTCCATCATCCACAGTCCAAATGTTCCCTGGAAGACCCAACATCGAAACACTGATGAGTATGGAAATGGAGCAACAAGTTGGGATGTTAGGAGTTTCAGTGTGTGGCCCTGGCGCACTGAGTGACGAGGTTCGCTTAGCGGTGCGCCGAAAGCAGTACTCAGGCTCTATCGATTTCGTGGAAGAGGCATTCAGTTGGTAAGGAAATCTTTTGGGTGACGCTGGATGCTTCTCTAGCGTTGGGGATAGAAGAAACAAATCATTTTGCGGCGTTGGAGAAAGAGTCAATGGTTTCTGTGCGGATTATGCATGTCTTGGGCTCACCTGTCTTGTCTTTTTGTTTGTAAATATCTCACTTTCTTTGGCATATTGTTTGACATATGTCTTGTACAGAGCCTCTTTGGGCCTGTTTGGTTGAAGAGCCCAGATGTAAAGAAAAGCATCGTCACATAGCAAACTAAGTTGGTCCAAGATGGACAATAATGAGACACAATGAAGTATATAAGCCAAGTTTGCTTACTTGCTTGATTGAGCTTAACCTAGGTGGATGCTTGCCAGCTTCTCAAGATAGCGACAATGTCTTGGACATACGGGCTATGACTATCTGGTGTAAATTGGATGTTTGATTACAGTTTGGTGATTGAACCACTGCGTAAATGGCCTTGAGGATTATTAATAGGTACATAACCTGTGATAAGACCTTCTGGTGAAGATAACAAGGAAGATCTATGCTGCCAGCATGATTCTATAGTCTCTCATTTCCTTCTTATGCATTGGTTGGGGGAGACAAATGGGCAATGTTGCTTCTGCTTTGAGGTATTGTTCAATGTAGATAAGAGGTCACCTAATGGCTTGTTGTAACACCAAATCAGGGCTGTGATAGTAGGTAGAGTGGTCCGGCATCAGGGTGCACGCGTTACCCCACTCCCGGACCCCACCACCCCTCCTACCTTGAATGATTGTGCAGATGACTGCAATACCTAAACCACCTGCAAATAACTCGGTATGATTGAATAACCTGTCTCAAGAGGTAACTGCAATAGCTTCTCTAGGCATTGTGTACCACGTTGCAAAAACAGATAAAGTACCAGGTAAATTGGGATGCTTACTGGAAGGCTACTCTCCAGCTAAACTTCGATCCGACACACCTTAGAGAGAGACAAACAACCTTGAGTTCTTTACCTACATGTACCTAGCTACCCAGCTGACTTGCCTCTCTCCCTTCTGTCCATCTGACACGACCAGCGCGACCCACGACCCATACCTACCCTTCTTACATACACACACCGTGAAACCCTGCTGTTTGCAATCGGATGAACCCCGACTCAAGCCATTCTTGGTAGCCTCAGCCCATACCACCCGAAGCTGTGTCACCAGAGCCTCCCAAGAAAGAAGGATCATCGGCGAGATCCTAAGACAGACAAGCAACAGTTACCTAAGCTTAGGTTAGCGACTCAGATCTCACGACCTTGTTGCCTCCTTGCTTACCGGAGCCCTCATCATCCCATCATCACACCGCCCCCCAATACTTCTTCCGCCTACTGCCTGCCAGCTTCGCCCAGCGAAACCTACCGACCACAACAACATTTGACGTCGACTAAGAATACCACATTCACTGCATTGCATTCTCACCACATAGCTCGCTCGACCGACCGACCGACCGACTGACCGACTGAAACAGCATCGCCAACTCTCGATATGGGTCTCGCGTACAACACCTACCTCAACGCCCCGCGGGTCTACGGCTGCAAGAACTGCAAAGCCCACCTCGCCAACCACGATGAGATCATAAGTAGGGTAAGTCATGCCAGCCTCTTTTGATACGAGTTCGTATATACGTGGACATTCACCATATCCAAACCACCCTGCAGTCTCAAATTTGTGATAAGTTTCTCGTTTACAGCGCCTCCTGTTTTGCTCTTTGTGATTCAACATATGTACCTTGACTTAAGCCATTCTCACAACTTGCATGATGCAAGCTCGATGTTCTACGAGAGCTAGTCTTCCACTTATCCCTAGCCATCTCTGCCTCGTAGTACCACTTCCTGCCCCTTCTCCCTCCACGTCTACTGTCCTTAAGGTTCCCCTTCTTCCACCCCAGGTAAGACTCCAGCTCCTCTCTCTAACACCGTCTACCACAGAACTTCCGGGGTCAACACGGTAAGGCGTACCTATTCAACACAGTCGTCAACTTCGACGCCGGAGACCCGTCGGAGCGCAGCATGACGACGGGGCGCCACATTGTCCGCGATATCACCTGCCGCCAATGCAAGGAGACCGTCGGCTGGAAGTACGACAAGGCCTTCGAGCCCAGCGAGAAGTACAAGGAGGGCAAGTTCATCCTCGAGGCCGAGCTGCTGTGCCTTGTGGCATGAGCGGGCAGCACGGGTTCAGAGGTGATGAGGGGGTCTGCTACTCTATGGAGTATCCCGTAAGAGATGGTCCGGGAAGAGGAACGAGGAGAGTCAGGATCGACTGTGTGAAGATCGTCTAATCTCATCTCACCTCTTCCTCCCAAACCTCAACCTCAAATCCGCCAAAGACACCACCGAATCAGCACAGTCGCTGCACCACGAGCTGAAAAGAAAGGGGAAGTTTGCATTCGCAGTGTTTTAACCAAATTGTCATACTGTTTCTATTATTCGGCCAGGCGCTCGGAGTTCGGCAGGATAGGTTCAGGTTCAGGTTCAGGTTCAGGGTCACGGATAAGGACAGAGACAACGGGCGTAGGACTAGGGACACGACTATGAAATGACATGGTTCATTGGGTGTGCTTTTTTTTTTTCCCCTCTTTTCTTCTCGAGAAATTTGATCCTTTGTTCTTCCTATTTGCTCTGCTCCATTGTCTAATGCTGCGTAAACTATATTACCTACACGTTGTATGTTCTGTGACCAGATTCCGAATGAGTGTTAGACACTTGGGCATCTAATTATATGAGTTCATACTGACTGCTGGCAACGTTATGCGCTCTTTCTATGTCATATATGAAGCAGCATATGAAGCATTGGACGACCGAGCTGTACAAAACGCCGTCACAATTATCTATGGCAAGGAGAAAGAAAAGAGAGGTAACATCTAGACTCACATAAAAGAGAGGTCACCCAACCGGATTCCAAAGCGTATGTGGAATGCATGCATATTCGCAATTACTTGATCCCTGATACCAACGACACCGTGCCCAACAGTATGGCCCCTGGCATTGAGCCAGAAACAGAAACAAAAACCGTGACGCCCCATCCTGATGCAATAGGTATGGTAACAATGTAGACCGTCGGTTATTTACGACTAGGTCAGGGCGGCACAATTACAGACCGCGGATGTGCTGCATCATACAAGCACGCCTTCCTGACGTAAGTGACTATGAAAGCCGTCCACCTACCAAGGCTGGGTAGACAGACTTTCCCTGCCGGGCCTATCCACTGACGACGACCTGACCCTGAACATAGCATATTTAATTATGCTCAATAGGCTCCTCAGGGAGTAAATCCTCGACCTCGGCACTCGGGCGCAGGAACGCGAAGGGAGGCTGCACGATGCCGTTGAACAGGAAGGTAAAGTAGACAAGCAGCACGAAACCCACAACCTGGAGCCACTTGAAGGTCTCCCACCCGAGGCCAAGCGAGACAATCCAGATGAACAAGGTCCTGCACGTGTCAATGGTCGATCGCGACGTGGCGCTGACGGAGCGAGTTACGGAGAGACCGAAAAAGTTGAAACCTCTGAAAGTGCGATTAGTTTTTGGACCGTTTACTGCCTAAGTATATAGATGATCGAAAGAGGGGATAGAAAAAGAAAAAAACTTACCCAATACTCAGCATGATGAGGAAACTGGAGACAAGGACAATCTTGTTTGATGCCATCTGCCGAAATGCCTCGACTGCGTCGAAAGGCCCGTACCGACCAGCATCAGTACGGCCGATAGCGAAGTGTAGCACAAGCATGCCGACGAGGGTGACAGCAAGGCCAAACAAGCCCTCCCAGCCAACGACCTCGATGGGTTCAATACTAGAGCGCTCTAGGAGATATTCCTCAAGGACAAACTGTGTAGCAGTGAAGATCTGGGCACCGGCGATCAACAAAACGCCGACTACAACACGCACAGCCTCAGCAGCTGCGGGGTCCTCGGAAGCGAACAGAGCGCTCATGGAAGTCACCTTCGCCTTGGTATCTGGAGAGATGGCACCAGCGAGACCCACGATGGCAACACCGAGTACGACGCCAACGAGGGAGATCCATTGGAAGAGATACAGCTTGCGGCGCAGGAAGACTACGCTGAAGAGACCAACGAAGAGAACCAGTGCGCCACGTGTCATCTGGTAGATCGAAGCAGCCACCATGAGCAGACCGGCGTTCATAAGCGTGGTGCCGAGGATATCGCAGATAGCTGGAAGGGCCAGCAACAGGACGCCGAAGCCCCGAAGGACGCCATCGGGTCCTTTCCTGCCATCTTGCTTGCCGTTAGCTAGCAATGCATGCTCTGAGTTGATGCTCGCGGCGTCGTCGGCTTCGGTCTCAGGGGCGTTGGGCTGGACGGGTTGGTAGCCATCGCTCTCCGGGGCCTGGCGCTTGATAAAGCGGGAGTAGGCGGCCATCAGCCCGACGACGATCCAGCAGCCTGTCTCGCCGACGAACATCTGGGCCGTTTGCAGGACAGGCTGCTCGAAGAGGACGTGTTTGGTTGGGTCAGGATCATCGCAATTGCGGACGCATTGGTTGTCCTTTACGCGAGGGTCATGTTAGTCCAGCTTGCCGGAAAAGAAAGAAGAGCGAGGTAGAGACAAATGGCGTACCTGTAACTTGGTCAACAGCGTGTTGCATACTCCAGTGAGCAGCATCATGCCGACCAAGAAGGGAATGACGGCCTTGCTCGCCATCTTGGGATACAGAGCCACCCTAGGTTGGTAGGCCTCGGATATGAGCGGTTTCGGCGGATCTTCCTCTCAAGCAACGGATGATGCAATGTGTGCTGGGATAGACTATGAACGGGTTCGAGATGGCTGAAATGAGGCTTCAACAGAAACTCTCAATGAGAATAATAGATGGATGAATGATGAGAATAGAAGGGATGAGTCGGGATGATGCAAAGTCGTCACATGTCTCAGCCTGTTGTTCATCAGCCGGACACGGGGAGGATCTTGGATGTGTCAGGTCAGGATGTCACAGGACGCTCACTGCCCGCAGGCAGTAGATGCTAGCGCTAGGTACTTCCGGCTATCAGTGTAGCTACTAGCTAGCGTTATCAGCTGGCGCCTGCAGACCCATAGCTCGTTAGCCTGGGATGCCTGACTCTGGGGTAACACTAGGAGTCTGCCTAAAAAGGTAAAAAGAGTCCGGCAAGTCGGTGACTGAGTCCTGACATAGCCAATCTTTATCAATCTTCAACCAAGTGTCATAATACTGGAGCCAACTTCAACCCGACTCAGATGAATAAGGCACTTTGATTCATGGGAGTTTCGGCCGATAAACTAGTGGTATGCAAGTCCCAAATCCTGCCGCAATCAATTGATCAATGTCTTCCATCGATTGTCCGACTGAGCCACTTGAGAGGTAATCAAGACAGTGTCTGTTGACTTTTGCTTCAGGGCAGGAATGCCTTAGCTAACACTTGAGGGCTTGCGTGTCTCCAATTGTGTTGAGAGGTACGGATTAGATGCTGTGTTGCCCTGTTAGTACCATCGTTTACATTCTGCAACCGGTAATGTTAGACCGTGGCAGCGTGCAACCGAGGTTCAACCGTGCCGAATCCTTCTGCATCTCGGACCTTATTTTCTTCAGCCCAGCCTTTCTCTATAAACCTACCTTGTATGCAACGCTTTCGACTTCTCACGCATACTCCGTACACATGTTTCGCTCAAAAAACTTCAATAGAATGACTTAATCTTTTCAAAATGAGCCAATGCGTGGCCACACACAAATGTGTAATAGATTGGAGTCAATATTTCGCCCAAAACAGAGTTGCTACTCACTGATCAGTCGTTCCTTTCAGACACTGATTCTATAATGGGAAACTGGCACACAACAGTGACATGGTATGGGAAGTTGAACCCGCTAGGAACTGCCCAAATGCCGCTGAACCTGGACATTCTAGACCTGCCGGTCCACCCTCAACGCATCTTCCCTATCTACGACTCCTACAACTTATTAGTCTCGAGTGAGCTCCAACCCGGCACCTTGAAATAGACATCGCATTCGAGAAAAGCATCTTTTGTTATTATTTCTCTTCTCAACTTGTCAATTAGCTGCTAAAGCTTGTAATCTTGCTCGAACGCCGCTGTTGTTGCCCTTATTACGCCTGATAAGGATTAGTCGCAAACACGCTGCACCTGACTTACACACTTCATCTGGCGATATCCTCTACTGATATTCCGAATTTGACGACCAAGAGTCTTTGCTCTCTACCCGCCTCATGTCTGCTCGACCGAACGTTCCTTCAACTCCAGCCGTACACAAGTCGCGCTGAATTACTAGAGCTATGTCGTCAGAAGAGCCTATTTCGGCTGTCGATAAACCGACCGACCACACACCACACTTCAGAGAGCCCACTCCGACAGCGCCAGCCTCATTCCACCAGAATGGCAATTCTAAGGAACCAGCCACCATCGTAGTGAATAGGGAGCTCGCTTCCATGGACGCCCATACTCAGAATTATCCGAATGGATATCACTTCCCTCCTAAATATCCCCTAAAAGGTCGGTGAACTGCATCGGCTGTTTACATCCATTCTGAATTGGTCTTTCCTAACTCTTTTCCAGAGCAACTTCAGATATACCTTATTGAGTTCTGGGACTTCTATAACACAGGATTTGGTTTTTTTCTCACGTTATATTCATTACTAATCGTTGGCTGGGGAGGAATGCTGTTTCTTTTGCTCGTCTACGCAGCGCCTGAGATGTGCTGGGTTAATGGAAAGTTTGATTGTGATGATATCAACGCACCACGCCGGATATGGGTCGAGATTGGATCCCAGGTCCTCAATGGTCTGTTTTCTGTAACAGGATTCGGCCTCGCCCCATGGCGCATCCGCGACCTGTACCTCTTACTACGGTATCGTTTCATGAAGGATCGAAGGGCTTTCCGGAAGCTTGCTGGGATACACAGAAGTTGGCTACGACTTCCGCGGTCTGACGAGTTACCTCCTACTCTCGGACCTATGAATATCGAAGAGACGGCCATACCCTACAATACGGATAGTGTCCCGTACCCCGTAGACCGCATCTCTGACCCACCTCCAACAGGTGTTCGAGCACCACCTACCAAACTCTGGAAAGTCGAATGGGTCGTGTGGTTCTTCATTTGGAACACCATACTCCAAGGCTTTTTGTCTGGATTCATGTGGGCACTGAGCCGATATAATAGGCCACCTTGGTCAACAGGTTTGTTCGTTGGTTTGGCACTGATCGCGTCTTCTGCGGGAGGCATAATGCAGGGGAGTGAAGCAAGCCATGTAAAAGTAGTAGAAGGGGTCCCGTTGACCAAGAGGGATAAGGAGAGACTGGCCCGTGACAAACAGCTAGGAATTATACATTACAATAATGCGAAAGACAAGAACCCAGAGGAGGAGAAGTCCAAGAAGAGCAATCGCTCTATCCGCCGTCGGAAGCATGAGACATCGGAGATTGAGTTAGCTGTATGACATGAGAAACAATAGAAATCTTCATAATACTTACAGTCCCAAATGCGCCTCCGAACCGCAACCAATGAGCGCAACGCTCAGTGTCATTTTCCTAATGAATACGCTGGCTTCTCTATACCAGAAGAAGTGATTGTTAAATTCCATTCATTCCCCTTCCTTAACAGTATATTTCTATTGTGTATGGCTAAAAGATTTTAACTAAGCAGCATGATCAAACGGACTTACACGGCCAACAAGGTAGGACTAGTAGATCTGCCAATCCCCACCGCCTAATTTCACATCAAACCCATCCACCTCTCGCAACAACCATTGCTAAACTTGTGATTCACAGTGCGCTATACCTGGACCGAAATAATCGAGAGGAAGGTAAAATTGCATAAGAAAGAACCGGGGCAGAAGAAAGCCACAATTCTCCGTCATGCCAGAAGGAGCAGACGACGCCTGGCACCTAGCCAACACGGTGCTCGACAACCTCCAATACCAGCACTTATGGACCGAGCTGCGAATCCTCACGCGCTCCTTATGCGCAGCACCAGCGGCGAAAATATCAGAGTCTCAGCCAGAAGCAGAAGCAGATTCCGATTCAGACCCAGACTCCCAAGCCCTCCCGAGGCCCATGGTCTACGGGCTTCCCCCCAAGCGCCTCTACGTGCACCCCGACGACCAAGTAGCGATGGTGAAATCGGGCGTAGCGCCAGACGACAAGCGCCTCGTCGCGCCCGAGCCGGAGTGGGTGCTGCCGACTCACCTGGCGGAGAAATGGAGCGTCGAGGCGTTCGCGCGCGTCTTTGATGCCCTGCCGGCGTCTGGTCGGGATGATCGGCCGAAACGGCTCGTGCTGGCTACAGTTACTACTGATTCTACTATTACGTACTACGTTATGCATGATGGGATTGTCAAGCCGCGACAGAACTGAGCTTGTTGATTCATCGGGCTTGTGTTTGGTCTGTTACAAAGCTCATTGAGCTGTGTTGGCATTCAGTTACCCTGCTATGTGTCTACGATGGCCATATGAGGGAAACGGCCTGCCTGTCTGGGATCCTGGGATATCTGATATCCTTAAGACTTTTGCAAGGAGCTGGCTTTGGTTTCCTGTTTGGTCTGTGGCTTGCCGAGGCCTTTCATGGTGCAAACACGACCTTTTGCACCTCCATCTTGTTGAACATCTCGTAAGCCTCAACTGCGTTGGACAAGGGCATGATATGCTCAAACATGAAACTAGAGATCACGATTAGCCTTCGGCGATGATGCCTCTAGACGGTAGAAGTTTATGCGCTCTTACCTGAAGAGATGTTGTCTCTTGGCGAGCACCTTGAGTGCGTCGGGGAACACCGATCTCACTGGACATCTGCCCATCTGAACCCTAACGTTCTTGCTACTTCAGGGTCAACAACACTTGATAATCTCCTCGAGGGTGTGGGAAGCCTTACTCATAGCCATCAGTGGCAGTAAACGGCATCTGTCACCTGTCAGTCGAATTCCATGTGGGCAATATTGGTGTGAATCGGAGGAGTCATTACATCAGAGTTATGCACACCAATACTACTGATAAAACCAAACGGCCTGACCACATCATAAGCCGTCCTCAGCGCCGGCTTCAACCCGACAACCTCCACCACAACATCGGCTCCGCGACCCTCCGTTACTTCCTTGATCCTCTTGATCATGCCCTCGGGATCAGTCTTGAAATTCAGGGGTTCGGCACCAAGACTGCGAGCGAGTTCGAGCCTGCTGTCCACGGCATCGATGGCGAACAAATGCTTTGGCTTGTACTCGAGCGCCGCGACGAGCGCACATAAGCCCACCGGTCCGCAACCGACCACGACGGCAGTTGACTCTGAGGGATCCTGAGCTCCGAGACTACTGAAAGCGTTCCTTGCCCCAAAGAACCCAGTTGGGAAGATGTCGGCCATGAGGATTAACGCCTTGTCTTCGATCTCCTCAGGGGCCTTCATAATGGTGCTGTCGGCAAAAGGCACGCGGATGTAGCCGGCTTGGGCTCCATCTAGATGGTCGCAGCCGAAGAGGGCGTTATGCACGCAACGGGATGAGTAGCCGTTCTTGCAGTAGAAGCAATCTCCGCTATCTCGGTCAGCACTGAGACATCTAATCCGCAGGTTTGTGTCAAGAAGTTCGTTCCATACCAGGACACTGTGAACGGCGAGACGACTTTGTCTCCGGCTTTCACAGTACGGACGTCCTTACCGACTGCCACGACCGTTCCCGTGAACTCGTGACCCATAACGAAACCCGTCCCGGCTGGCTCGATACCTCGAAATGTGTGGAGATCCGAGCCGCAGAGCCCAGCAGCGTTGATTTTAACAATTGCATCGTTCTCCCGCTGGACTGCTCTCTGGTGTTAGTTGAGGATCGGACCATAAACAGGGTTGGGACGCGGAGTAGAATCAATAGCGATGGTTAGAATCGATTTGGTGATTTACTCTTCGGTACCGCTCTCTTCTGAACCGAGACCTTGTACGGGCCGTCGAAGACGACGGCGTCCATAGTGTCTGGAAGCTCCATCCTGGATATCTCAAGTAATGCCACAGGCCACAAGCTAGAGGTTAGATTAGATTATATGCACCTCTTTTAGCGTATCCAAAACTGCAGTCCCGTCAAATTCCGCGAGTTTTAATTGTCTAGTAGCCTCTCAATTTTAATGCCTTAGAGATATCTCGAAGATCCGTGTAGACCCGCGCAATGAATGGGTCCAGATGCGGCTCAACCGCTGCTCCAATGCTGCGATATCGGCAGGCTTTACGAGATAGTTTCTCATTTAGCGATTTAGTTTGTCTTGCTCTCCCGTCGAGATGGATGATAGTTTCCAAGATGATCTAATCGATGCAATGGCTAAGGATAACTACTGTTCATTCTTCTGAGCGCGGAGAAGTGTTGGAGCTACTTTTAAGTTTTCTCTGCGGAGAGCGAAGAGGGTTGCCGAGACCCTGGATCGACCACCTAACTTGCACTTCCGCAACATGACCCTTTCATGATCGAGCGACTGGTAAGTATTCAAGTAAACATCAGCAACTTCTGTGCCTGAACTAGAGTATTAGGCGCATTGTTGAATAATATATTGGCATATTTCAAGTCTTGGATGACAGCCGAGTCGAAGTAGTACAAGCGGCCGAACTGAATGATTTTGGACTGATTGGGATATTCTATCGGTATAACCACTTGACCACCACTAAACCTACGAGTACCTGCCGAAGGGAATGAATTTATGGGCTGAATACAGGTAGTGGAAGCTTCTCGTTGTCAACAGGACGAGAAATTTCGGGATGCATTTTCTCATCATCAATTACCTGTCTCGCTTGTATATGGTATTACATCAGCTTGTGCAAGGTGGCATTGAGAAGAAGCCTGGCAGGCGAGATCAGATAGAACCAGACCCCGCCGACTTTGATGGGTGATTTGCACAAGAGGTCATGAGCCTGGTGAGTGAGGGAAGAGGATGCGCAATATCTACTAGTGGCACATACGTAATTCGATGGACTGATGTGTTTGACGCGACATCGCGTGTCCCTGGTTATCATACACTTTGTCGGAATCGTACGGTGCCAGCGGCTCTTTTCCCTTCGCCGCTTTCTTGACGGTTCCACTGTGATGTGTTGGGAGCGAGACTGGCATTGGCGGTGTGCCTGGTAATGCAGAAACGCCTCTTCAGCTCCTTACAGCCACAGAGAGAGATTTTGTCAATAACAGCTGCTCCTTAGCTCTCGGAACCCTTCCGTGCCGCGGGCCGCTTCTCTCTCTATCCAGTCCGGTTGCTCCCTTTATAGAGAGACCGAAACCAGACGGGTTAGGATGTTAATTACGGAGTAAAAGTACCTTACCTTTTAGACTAAGACCCACTGAATCGAATGATGGAAGAGGCGGTGAATAGCGTCCCAAGAAAACTAATAGTCGAACGATCCGACTTCAATAGACGTGGGAGATCTGGTGCACCTGAGAGGCGTGGTTTGGCGGTATGTATCGGGCGGGGAATCCGTCTTTCTTCGGGTAAGTTGCTTGCTTACCCGCTTGGGAGAGAATGGATTTGCAATGCTTCGAGCCCAGAGCATGCGATGGCTGTTTTGTCTGGTGACATTTTCTCCACTAGAGTGGCTTCCCAACGAATCCTAGAGTTAGTGACATGCAACAGGTTTCCATTGCCAATCTCTTGTCCTAGGTCGGGCATGACGAAGAGAGAGAGAGTTGGGTACATATTGGCGAAAGCCTATGATGTGTTGTTGGGTCGCTGTACGTGAGAAACCGATGAAACAAGGTGCGGCTCGGAAGGCGGCTGAATTTGGCCCACAGCACGGGCGGGAGCGGCTGAGGTCAGAGGAAACATGTGTTTGCAGGGAACATGTTGAACTGGTGAGCGTCATACGGTCCTCCCATCCTCCTCGTTCCTGGAGGGAATTGCCCAGGCAACTGTCAAATTTGATTGTCAAAAATCAGCCACGTTAATTATTCATTATGATCCGGGTGTTGTTCGCAAGATTGCGACACATTTCGTTCCGCACTGACCGACACCCATGGTTATTTGTGCTGGCTACTGAGTACGCCGCGCCCCCCGGTATTTGATAGCAAGTTGACGGGGATCTGGCTGCTGCGACATGATCAATGAGAGTTCACTATGTCAACCCCACATCGGTAGACCACTTCCGAATCGGTAACAAGTCAGCACGCAGCAGCAGGAATCCTTCCTTGTCTTCGCCCTATTCCCTACGTGTCGCTGACACTCATGGACGCTTGAGGTGCAGATGCCAGCTGTCGATCTTTGAAATTCGCACATACGCAGTCCCAAGGCAGTGGCAGTCGAAGTGGGTTGCTGGTTCCGCGCTAGTAATGGCAATTGCCAATTGCCGCCTCCAGAGGGTCCTCTTCATTCTGCGGCGGGTTATTATCGTTCTTTTCGATCGCTCCCTCTGCCCGTCGTCACTCCGCATATGTAAATACGAGACAAATATTATCCATGTTCATTCTCCCTCAGCACGAGCTAGGATATACGCACGTGGAGGAGGATTTTCTTTCGTCACCGCCCTATCCCCAGATCCATGCCACTCACAATCGAATCCCTTGTACGCTGTAGAGGGAGTAGGAGGTGGCCTTGGCAGTTGATAATCTGTAGGTGATCGCAGGGCCACGTCCAGTGACGAAATGCACATGTGCAAAGGGTGCCCTGTCCATATTACTCACTTGCAAGCGATCGAGGCCTCCCATCTTCCCCCACAAAGCCAGCTTGCTGAAAGTTTCTCCTCGCGGGGTGACTCTCACTGGTCTTTTGTTTACTATCATTCCCCAACAGAACATTGTGCAACAGAAGCAGCTGTGGTTTCCACGATCAGAAGATTTCACGGGGGGATTTCATTCTCAACACACCGGGAATGCTGGGATGAGATTATAGTATCAAGAGGTTAACTGAACGTGGATAGACTGGTAAAAAACGGTTTAGCGGCTAATGAGTCGTCAATGCGGCTTAGGTAGGTACTCATCATGCCTTGCATTGGTTTTTTCTCCTCCCCCCTGATCCTGTCCACGGCGTCACAGCTGAGCTACCTATCACCGAAAGGACTTCCTGCAGTGCAACAATGGGCTGTCCAATAGGGCCTCTCCACTATTCTTTGCTTATGCATACGACATGTACCTTGGTCCTCTGCCATGTTGCTGACGGAGATTGAGAAGCACGTCTAGCGCCATCCATACTGGGAAGTTCGGAAGGGCAACGATGCCCCTCATTTCTCGCTCATTCATATCGCACATTTGGGGTGCATGAAGCTTCTTGTTGCTGCGAGGTGCATGTGTCGAGGGTGAGTGAGCAAGCGCGTGTTGCGCTTAGGAAAGCCGACAGGATCCTTGTTTTGCTGCTTGTCTTGGTGTTCTTCCCTGTCAGACTCGTTCTGCAATGAGGCTTCTTGTAATTTGTATTCAAAAGATATTTGGTATATCGAGAAATACAACTGTTTCACCTCTCAACTAACGCATCAGGTATTATTCCACTTTGAATCGAATCATTGGCAGAAGGCTCAGAAAAGTGTCGTTTTAGCCCCCTCGACTAGAGCCCTAGAGACATGGTTCCGACTCAGCTCGGTCGGTGGAGGAATGGGAAGAAAAGAAATGCATCAACCGCCACCACATGGCGGACGTAGTTGCCTTACAAGTTGGTTCGCCTTATGACCAACAAGAATTCTCTGTAGAGCTTTATTAGTAGCACTAGGTAGCCACTCGCCTCCTTCACATTCTTTCTGGCTTTCTTCTTGATGCACGCACATCGTGGCTCACTGACCCGGCAACGTTCATCTCCTGCGCAATCTGGCATCATGAGGCGCGCACCTTAGCGCTGCCTTGATCGTCCAGTCCGGCCAATCTAGATCAATGCAAATCTGCACCTGTGCCACCCGTGTTTCCCCTTTCCGCTGTCCTGATTCTGCGAGCAATGCCAACACGACTTCGCCAGAGCACTCACTTGAACAATCTGAACGGTCCATGTCCACTACCGAGCCGCTGTATGGGCAGAAATAAGCTGTACCTATCCCTGCTCATTGAATTACCACTTCTGGCACCATTAGTGGTTGCTCCGGCTATAGCCCACTTGTTTAAGTGGTGATTCAACATTTATGAGCCCAAAGCACTGGCAAGGAAGATATTACCCATCCACGGCTGTCAAAGAACAGAGAATCTGTCGGGCGTCAACACAAGTGAGAAAGAGCTCCGTCCCAAGGATTTGGGACTTGGACTTGGCAGGGCTGATCTGGATCAAGTAAAAGTTGTCATTTTCGCAGAACCAACATCCACCTGCGCAGGAGTGGCAGCACCGGAACATTCCATTTGGATGCCTGCGGTGCCACTTATGCGCGCATAATCGGTCGCCGTTTTCTGCCTCTTTTTGTTGGACCGCCTGCAGCGAGGCTTTGGGGGTCGACAAAAGGGCATAGAGGGGTCGGCGGCTCGAAAACCGCTATGACTGCATTGATCGTCTTACACGCCACTTCACACCCAGACTGGCAGGGTATCAACCACCATTGCTCACCAACCAAGATCGCTGAGACGATCGACAATCGACCAACCTGAGCGTAACCCCTCAAATTTACATTTGCTCGATTCCGTCTTGGATTCCTCTCATACCGCCTGTGAATTAGTAACCCGCAGGATCCCATAGATACCTCGAGCCGCATAACTTCTCGATTCAACTTGGTTGAGTTTGGTACACCGTACAGATAGAGCACACTGGCACCTTGCAAATAACGAAATAAATCTGTTTCTCAGAAGCAGGGGAACGTAATTTGTAAGTTTAGTGCTCCCCGCCCCTACTTCTTTATCCATTCAACCCAAGAAATACGATGTACCACCACCTCCGTAGTGGTAGGTAGTATCAGCACCTTCACAACCTAGGGTTACCAGCCGAGAAATTCCACTTAGCCGCAGGCCTGACTGACGGTTGTAGCGCCTTTACTTTTGGCATATACGGCCTCCCGATCCTTCGTGAAACAACATCTTAGAGCTTGTTTGATGGTCAGGTATTGTAAATATTTACCTCAAACAGGAGAATCGGTTTGAGCATTGCTCCATATTATTGTTCTCACCCGAGGAAGTGTGCAGAACTGAGAAACTCCATCGGCCCCGTGCCGCGCAATTCCCACTATCGCCCCAATACTTGGGGTTAGGTGGCTGGCAACTGGCTGCTGGCCTTGAGCTAGACCAAAAAATCGAGAGAATACGGCTTTTTCTGCTTGGCGCTTAAAACCACTGATTCCCAGGCATAACTCATAAGCAGCGCCTGAATCAACTGAGCCAGCAGTATCGTGGTCTGGTCAGTACTATAAGCATTGAAGCCCCAAGGGACAACCGGGCAGACCCCTGTCTCCTTGGCGATCCAAAGCCAGTGTTGTGCTGCAGAAGGCTTGTACCACCCTTGCTACCTTATTCCTCGAAGCGTGCCTTTGGGTTCGTCATTCGAGCCACGATATCTGCACCTGTTTCTACCTACCTTGGTTAGCCGTACGGGATTAGCAGTGATCACCACGGGACGGATCCATCCATACCTCCCCTACCTGTCTCTCAGCTCACCTACTATACAAGCGTAGTGTGTTATCAGGATATTTGTAGGTGAGGTACTTCTTTGCTGAAGAAAGCTTGGTTTGAGGTGGCAGTGATCTGTCCTACCTATCTCGACGACGCAATCTAGCAAAATTATCTGTATGATCCCGGTCACAGCCCCAGGATCAACGTGTGGATAGTTAGAATTGAGCCCCTCCCCAGAGACCCCTGCTCTTTATCCACCGGCCCCCCGCCAAACCAAGAAACCCCAGAGGAGTTAGTCGAGACGCTTGCCTTCATCGGGAATAGCACGTCACTGGTCTTTAGGCCCACTCCACGCGAGAAAAGAGGCTCCGCGGCATCCACCGCACCCACCCCGCTTTATCAAGAACCTTGGGTGCTGCTTATTATTGCCCTTTGCGACTCTGCAGCAGCGTTGGTGTTTACCACCCTCAGGGACAGAAAAGCTGAGCGGAAGATCGCGAGCAAGCGACCTCATACCTGCCACCCAGCTAAACTTGAATCGGCTCTCGCTGGTTTACGTTCTACTACTGGTTGTCTCCAGGCGATATCCAGCTAGATCACGGGCTATCTGTATTTGACTAGGTCCTTTCTTGGTTCAGTAATAACTCTTGACCCAAGAAAGGCTTGCCGTTAGATCCTCGTTTTCCCCAAGTTCGTCAGTGACCACGACGCAGACAGACGGCTGTCATCACCCCATCGTAGTCCCCAGTCATACCATCAAAACTCCGTCCCCATCCGCATACCTACCCATCCCATACCACTCTATCCCCATCCAACCCCAGGTACCTGCTACTACGCAGTTCCGTCCACCCACACACCTATCTCGTTTATATGAGCCTGTGGCCCTGTATTACCTCTGTTCCGCCTTTCATCACCACCGTATCAGCCGGCCTTTCAAATTGGTCTCCGAGGTACCTGCCCCTCTGGTCTCCGGTGCCATACAGACTCAGGGTCATCCTTACGTTGATTTCTATGATCCAGGGGTCCCTGGTGCACGAAGTCACTCTTTCTCTCTACCCCGTACAAATAAATACCTGGATACGGCTACTCCCCCCTTCCCCGGATCTTCACAGGCGGCACTTCTTGGCCGAGGATTTTCTCAAAGTACCGCGGATGCGCGTGTGACAAATTTTATTTGGAAAACAACCACTCCTCTTATGAGTCTTTGTTCGCGCGATTTGCATCACGCTTTCAAAGCCTCTTAGTGGTGTGTGTACTGCTTGTTTTGATTTATTTGAGCTACCCTCGAACAACTCCTCCAAGCGGCGACGACTTTAGGGTCTGAACAACGTTCCGCAACCGTTGCGACGCATCGTAAACCGCCGTAGAGGGGCCCCAAGACGCTTGATTGCACCACAGTAGTTGTGGCTACTTGCATACCCGATTACTCCAGAATCTACCGCGTCTGATGATGCCCTAATAATTCTACCGATGCGTGAGTAAAGGCCACTTCATGCCATACACCGAGACCATGACTTCTCCCATCGGCGCGGCGCTCGCTCACGACCGTTCAGCTAGCGAATATATTGATCCGGACGACTTCATCCCGCAAAATAGTCCCTTGATGAAGCCCTTAAAGCCCAAGCTAGAGCCGTCGGATTCACCTGTGGCAGTTTCCTTACCTTTAGTTAGTCTTGCACCCAGTTTTGGTGAGAAGCCTTCTAATCGTCGGCGCAAGGTACAACCTAGTCATGGTGATGCCGTCTTGATTTACCACCTCGGTGGAGGAAAGAATCCGGATATCTCACAGGAGGCCGGGATGAACCCCCTTGACGACGGCTCCTACGAGAGTGAAAGTGGTGACGATTCGGAAGGGACTATGGACGGGTCAGACGAAGAAGATGGAATCCGAAGTAATGATATGTCGCCAGCACCTTCGATGGCGCGGTTCCTCAAGCCAACTGTTGAGCCACCAGGACCCACGGCTGCGTCTGGCTCGAGTTCGATGAATGTCGGTTTAAGATCTTTAGCGTCCAAGTCTCTGACAGCTGCATCAGACTCGCCCTCAGCCCCAGGCCCAGGTTCTGGGCCGGTGGTTGGGGTTGATTTACAATCATTAGCATCCACCGCTCTGGCAGCCGTTCAAGGCTCTACTAAGGGTCCTGGTATGGACGATCGCCGAAATTCAACAAATGAAGGATCGACTATACGGAGAGGCAGTTCCATCGAAAGTCCGCGGCCTGTGATCAACGAGATGCGAGACCGGGAACATTCTATATCGACTGCAAACCGACCTGTACTTGCCGCACCTATCTCACCTTATGCCACTCACAGTTCCCCTGAGGCTTACTCTCCCCGACAGCATCAGCCCGGCCAAGTTTTGATGCATCCAAACAACATAAGATCCCCAACTCATCTTGCCGCGAATGGACACGGAGAGCTAGCTCCACTACAGATCTCTTCGCCCAAATCAGACTCGAGTAATCAGGAGGTTCTACCATCCATACGCTCGCAATTCTACGAACAGTTGCAACCATCACCAAAGGATCTCACGATAAGAGCTAATAACCAATTTCCCCATTCGCCTCCAGCTGCGTCATCACGGTTGGGAAGTATATCAAGTAGTCATGCATCTCCTCCGGTTTCACCAAACGGGTATCGAAATGCCATACCATCTCCTCCCAACACACTTCCTGCCACAAGCCCATACACATATACAAGTCCACCCACAAATGACACACGTCCAAACATATTTGACTATAGTGGCGTGCCCAGCAGCAAATTAGAGAGGCCCACAATAACATCAATCCTGACCCCTCCTTCGGTTACTGACAAAATGAGCATCGACAGTGTGACCAATCCGCAGGTTGGCAGTTTTGTATGCAAATATACTGGATGTACCGCACAGCCTTTTCAAACCCAGTACCTACTCAACTCGCACGCGAATGTGCATTCATCTAACCGGCCGCACTATTGCCCTGTGAAAGGATGTCCCCGAAGCGAGGGTGGTAAGGGTTTCAAACGAAAGAATGAGATGATACGACATGGCCTTGTGCATGATTCGCCTGGGTATGTGTGCCCGTTCTGTCCAGATCGAGAGCATAAATATCCCAGGCCAGACAATTTGCAAAGGTAATTTATTTTCCAAGACTGTATATGAAATCCTGCCCTGAGCTAACCCCTTCATCAAGGCATGTTCGTGTTCACCACGTCGACAAAGACAAAGACGACCCGGCGCTCCGCGATGTTCTTGCTCAACGCCCCGACGGGCCAAATCGAGGGCGAAGGCGTCGTGGTGTACCATGACCAGACTGTTGGGGTGACTGTGAAGAACTTAGTTTAATAGGCTTTGGCCAAAAGCGGGCTTACAAGATGTGCTGTACGAGAGCATGTTACTTGAAAGAGCCTAGGCATATATTATTCAGACACAAACAATGTCCTACGAAGATATCAGAGTTCAGGAGAGAGGGAAAGATGGAAGTAGGCTTGAGATCCGCTCAAGGAACGAGCCAAGCACTGCTACGAGGAGTCATGAGAGACGAGAAGATGATACTTTATGCTCTGATCCCTTTATTCTCTATTATTGTAATAGACGCTTGTCTAGTCACAATGGGCTGACCGGCTTCTCTTACTTCTCATGTGGTCGAGTAGACTGGGCAATCAGGTCCTTTCTTTTCGCAGAGGAAAAAGGGGGAAAAGGAAAAGTTACGCAATATACCCATCTTCACTTGTGCAGTTCGTTCCCATTCTGACTTGTCGACTTATCACTGGTTCCGCCTGATGTGATATCTATGGCGGTTCAGAGCGTTCGGCTTTGGCTAATTCAATTTGCGGTTCTTAGTGCAAATCTCAACTGATCGAGGAGCTGGGTGGCTGACCCCTCAAGCAATTCTGTTGGTGAACATCGCCAGGTGCTCTCTCAATGAAAAGGTCGATAGATGAATGGACTTAGGCCTATCGAAGAAATGAGGTATGAATATCTGATGAGCAACTACTTTGGCGGCATGGCTTATGATTATCGCCAGAAAGGTGTTGAAGAAGGCAACGGAACTGCAAAACCAAATGTCATCCTTGGCACAGGTAACGTGTAAAGTACATATGCGAATGTTCTTTTGGAGAAGGGGCCATCGTCTCTGTAGCCATATCACTCGATACAAAATGCTTTATGAAACAGCAGTCCAACATACATATCAGTGTTAAGACTGTAGTTCGGAATAAGAAGCATGAACAATTTCTTCTCAACTCGAGGACATGTCTGAAGCTGTCTCCTCTAAAACCTTTCGCCCACAATACACCAGAAGACGGGCAATTGGCCATGCCTTGACCCCAAATCCACTATCAAAATCGATTCTTTCTCATAAGCTGTTGCCTTCCAGACCAAGACCCCCATCAACCTCGCCATATGCCCATCCCTCTTTCTTTTCATGATCCATTCACTTCCATGCCACTTACTCGCTCAGTCTCTCATCCAGAACCTCCCACAGCCCAACATTCACATGTCCATCACTCACCAACTCAACTTGCAAAGTATCCTCTCCAACGCCCATCTGCTCAACCACTACCCAAACCGACCCCGCGCGACAGACCTGTGGATCAACGTCACACTCTCCTGTGCGAAGACCGAGTCCGACTTCTTGAAATCCGCCTCCTCCTGTCGACAGGAGGTCGTTACTATGCGCGCCACTGCCGCTCTGGAGCTTGGCTCGGATAGTAAGATGTGATCTCGGTGTGCCCGTGCCACCGGTAGCTGCGGCAGCTCTTGTCACTGAGATCCCAACTCTGGTAAGCCGAGTTACAGTTATAGGGGCTCGCATCTTGTAGACGTGAGTCCGAAACACCAGAGGCTGGAGTCTCGCGCGCAACCGCCCAGCCGCATCCGGCGGCACGGGGGTCAAGGTACAAGGGACATTAGAACCGATACGCAGTGTGAAGTCAGCCAGTTTCTCAGGGTAGAAAGTCGAGCAGACAATCGTGTACGTGCCGGAATCGACGCTCGGTAAAGAAACGAGGGCGCAAGCGCAGCGGTAGTCGCCCGAGTTGCCTACGGAGTCGCGGGCAGTCACGGCGGTTACGCGCTGCCCGCCAGCCCACACAAGGTTGACGTGGACTTGAAGGTCAGCATTAGCGGTCGACAGCAGGATCTCCAGCGGACTGCTGCTGCGCGGCACGACGAGCGCGAATTGCGGGTTGGTTAAATATGTGGGCGAGGCCGAATTGCCGCCGCAGGTGCGACGCGTCCAGCTGCCGTGTAACTCGGTGTAATGTCGCAGGGCATGCTGCGCAGTTGCCACGGATAGTCCCGTGTGGGAAAATAATGAGAGAGTGAACGAGTAGCTTGGCAGAGGGAGGCATTGCGTTGCGAGGACAATCGTGTACTTTATGCCCTTTTTCATGTTGAAGATTGCGAGAGTCTGTGGTGAATCTACGAAAGGGCCGCGGTAAACTGACTTATCAGCCAGTTCTACTCGCTTCCCACTATTTTCAAATACGTAGATGCTTGTGAAACCTAATCTTCTGGACACGGCGGTCATATTTGACCCTCGACCCCGGACCAATTCAAGTTCGGCATCTTGGAAATGGCGGCTCAATAGTATCCATGTTTCGTCGTCGTTTTCGGCGGTCACAGAGTATTGAGGGTGATGTGCAAAAGAACCTATCAGGGTAGGCTCGGGAAGCCGCCAGGTGAAATGGTGGTCTTGACGTTGAGTGAACAGGCTCGGGTTCCAATTCAAGTAGAGTGACTCAAAATTCTGTGTTACGTCGTCGAAGTCGATCCAGAAACAACCTGGTTTTAGTTCAGCAGCATTGAATTGTGGGCCAGCGTTTGACGAAAAGGATCCGAGGCCTTTCCAGACAACCCCATCACACCAAGGATTTTTGACCAGCATTCTCCTGCCGAGTGTGTCTTCAAACATGTTCAATACAGCATAGTCATGTTCTCCTGCTAGACCGAGAGCCTCCTGCTCCTCGTCGGACATGGATCTTGTGCCAAGAGTGATGACGACATTACCAGAATCATACGCGTTCTTGACTCTCGCCCAAGTGGCACGCAGATCCAGTTCATCTCCTCGTAAGAACAGTTGTTCGGGTATCCAACCTGTCAGCGCGAAGAGATCGGTACCAGAGTTACTGCCAGGGAAGTCATAACCGCCACGAATCTTGAGATATGCCTTCTCAACTAGTGCTGGCCAGATGACATTCGGATTCAGGCGGTCAACAACAAATAACGTTCGATCACTTGTAGAAGCAGGGAGACGATCGTCGATGGTGACTTTGCGGAAGCATCCGTTGAAGAACATGCGAAAGATATACCGTCCACTTGTAGAAATCTTCGGTTGGCCGTTTAGATGGTCTGCAGGGAACATCAGGCCCTGAAGAATAGAATTGGGTCCGGGACGCAAATGCTGGATACCGGCACATAAGCTAGCTACAACCGAACAATCGGTCGTTATGTCCTGAACCAGATCAAAGTCATCTGAGGTGTCTAGATAACCTTCCACCAAATCCTGCTGCAGTTCCGTGGCGGCCGCAATGATCTCAGTAGGACGTTTCCATCCAGCAAAGACAGTCTCTTGCTTCTCGGATAACGTCAGTGGAGAAGGATCACTTGTTTTAATTAGCTAAATCTATTGATGAGTTGAATGATGTAAATACCTGAAAGGCGCGCCCTGGAAATTAGCGGGTTCAGGGTCAGATTCCCAAGGAGGGAATTTACTGCCATGGAGAAGTGAGTTTCGATACAAGAGTGTCTTCTCGCTAGTTGACAATTGATGAACTTGTTGTGGGAGCTTGCGTTTCCTCTCGAACTCGGCGACGTTCTGGGAAGAGTTCTTTAGCCTCTCAGCAAACAAGATGAGCTCCTTGCACATCTTATTTAGACGTCTCTTATCGGCAGGAAGTGGAGCCTCGCTGGCGGCCTTCATGTACAACTCTGCGGCGGCAATGGCATGATCAAGAGCCTCCTTGGAAGATGAACCGATTATCAGCTCTTCGTGCCTCTAGAAGATGTCAACAGATGAAAAGGAAGAGCGTAATAGTCCGTGCGGATGACTCTACCTTGGCTTCGGCTTCCATGCTGTGGCAAGAACTTTAGAGCCTAGAAGCTCCCTCTCCGGCTTGTCGAAAACGGGGGTGTATAAAAGCGCATACATATAATACTTGGTAGTGTTCAAGTTGGGGCTGGCTGGAACAAGCATGGTAGGATGACTCCGGAGGATGCATTTATAAGGGCTTATCTATGGTCAAGTCGAGGTGAGCTGAAGGAAAGCTGCCGCATTGCCGTAGTTAATCCACAATCTACTAAATGGTTTAGTCGTGAGGGGATGACATAATGAAGTAGGAATTTGGATGTTGCGAACCTGGACTTCGCAAATGCTGGCGTTGTGATCCTAGCACCTACCTGTAATTAATGAGATGCATACCATTGGCATGTGAGATATTGCCCAGTAGTAAAAAAACTAGGTACCTTGAGGCCTGAGAAATATAGAGGCTCCGGACTCGTTTCACAGAAATCCTCTCATAATGGATCAACGCGGCGGTTGCATGGTTGAGCACTGGATTCCAAATGAGCTCGGAACAAGATAAGATGATCCGAAAGCATTTTGAATTTCTGAGGGTGCCATAGGTCCCGACACATGACTTGTTGGGAGTGATGAATGCAAAAGTAAGTGTGGCTTATTACATACATGTATGTAGGCTTGTATCGTCTTCGCGACAGTTGCCTGCAGCCGCCTATGGACAAATGCAATTCCCCATGTCCCTCAGCACTTGCATTTCCATTTCCCGGCATCCTTGACCCCACAATTGGGACCAGGACCCCATTACTGTGGGGGGACCGAGTCAGTGATTGCGATAGCGCATGCCCGGTTTGAGAATTGGCCGAGGTTGAAAGGCAATGATTTCACGGGCTCGGTTTGGAACAAGCGGATCGTCATTCTTCCATTATCTGTACCGGTCAAAACCCCTAGTCCGCTAAGCCGAAGCTCGCGTTCTTTTCCCCTTCACAACGTCGATGCCTTGCAGTTACCTTCACCAAAGCAAGAAGAGTGTGATTGCGTTCCGGGTCTCAGTGAGGAAAAGTAGAACTTGCGTAGTCTGATAACTGCCGGTACCTCCTAGCAGTTTGCTCGCGGCTTTAACCGCCAGCCCCTCTATCGGCCTTCACTTGAGTCGCGCAAACCAAGTACGACTTATCTCGCATAGACTTGGGTCTTCCTACCTCTCTTCCACTCCAAGAAATCAATCTCGCTCGATATGACTGTGCAATCCAAACCTCTCCCGCCGTGGGGATCTGCTGTAGCCGGTGCAACTGGTGCTGTCTTGGCTAATGCTCTGGTCTATCCTCTGGATATGTAGGCCTCTCTTTTGATCACCGCATTCTTCTATACGGGGCACTTGCTAATTGATTGTCCACTCGAAACAGTGTCAAGACCCGTCTTCAAGTTCAAGTCAAGTCAAAGCCCGGCGATGTAAGCAGCTCCGAACCGCACTACACTTCGACATGGGATGCTATTACCAAGATGGTGGAGGAGGATGGCATCAAGGGGCTATATGCTGGAATGAACGGCTCTCTCATTGGTGTTGCCTCAACCAACTTCGCATATTTCTATTGGTACACCGTCGTACGCGAGCTATACTTGAAGTCCAAGAGATTCCCTGTACCGCCATCCACTACGACTGAGCTGCTCCTGGGCGCTGTGTCAGGGGCTATCGCACAGGTCTTCACGATCCCTGTTGCCGTTGTGACAACGCGGCAACAAACACAAAGCAAGGCTGAGAGGAAGGGGCTTATCGCCACGGCTCGGGAGGTCGTGGACGGTCCCGATGGCCCTTCAGGCCTTTGGCGAGGCTTGAAGGCTAGTTTGGTCCTAGTTGTCAATCCTGCCATCACCTATGGTGCATATGAGAGATTAAAGACTGTCATGTTTCCCACAAAGACCCGTTTGACACCGGGAGAGGCATTTTGTAAGTCTGATACCCACGAACGAGGCTCAATACGCTAACAACTTCCCTCTAGTGTTAGGTGCTATGTCAAAAGCGATTGCGACTCTTGTCACACAGCCACTGATTGTCGCCAAGGTTGGTCTTCAGTCGAAACCACCGCCACAACGTGAGGGCAAGCCCTTCAAGGGATTCATTGAGGTCATGCAGTTTATTGTGAAGCATGAGGGTCTTATGAGCCTCTTCAAGGGCATTGGGCCCCAGCTGATGAAGGGTCTCCTCGTCCAGGGTATCCTGATGATGACAAAAGAACGGTACGAACACCACCGCAAATAAATAACGCAGCCAGCACTAACACATGTTGATGTAGGATGGAACTCATCTTCGTTCTCCTGTTTAGATACGTCCGCCAGCTTCGATCGGAACAACTGGCGAAGGCAGCTGAACTTGCTGCCAAGGCCAAAGCTGGTCTTCCCATTACTACGAAATGAAGAAGAGGTCCCGAGATCGTTTACCCGCTCCAATATTCCATGATAGAGGTCTTATCAAGGCGGAGAGTACTCCAGGCCGTTTCGGCAAATTAGGTGTATCTTATTTATTCTGAGGAGTTTTCGGCTGACGTCATGTGGGATTTGCATCGCTTATCATCTTGAAGTTCTGAATAAACACAAATAGATCCGAGAGATAGTAAAAATAACTGAGCAATCAATAATCGCCTTCAATGAACGTTTTGTTACGTTTTATTCAGTGAAGATGAAAGGGTTGAGAGCAGTATCAAAGGTACATAGCTGATCGTTGTTACCTACCTATTGCCAATTGATAGCCACCAACTGGGACCAGCTGTGGATGGCTCACCTTTAAATGCGCTTGCCAGTGCTAAAGCGTCTTTGGATAAAAACTTGCCCCGCCCACGCTGTGGCTAGTGTCCACTCGCTTATTTTCGCACCCACAACCGCCAATACTCTGCCCAAGGCCCATTTCAGCGTGTTCTCAGCTAACTAAACATTCTCGCGGTATCCCTTCTTCACCCAAGACAACAGTCCAAACAACCGTCGCAATGGCGAGTATGTGATCATCGAGTCTTGAAACTTGCATCGAGATACTGACAAGAGCATCTCAGAATCCAAGAACTCGTCTCAGCACAACCAGTCCAAGAAGGCTCACCGGAACGGGTATGTCGCAATCGATCCCCAATAAACCACGAGAAACCGACCTCCTACGTCTGATGAAGGAACAACGTAACTAACATGGGGTGAATTACAGTATCAAGAAGCCCAAGACCAACCGATACCCGTCTCTCAAGGGCACCGACCCCAAGTTCCGACGTAACCACAGATATGCCCTCCACGGCACGCAGAAGGCTCTAGTATGTCGCCAACATGCCATTCACAATCCCGACTCGAACGAATAGCATGATTAACCGAGATTACAGAAAGAGATGAAGGAGGGCAAGCGTGAGGCTGTTTAAACGATGTCGATGACCACAGGGGTTAAGGGAATTTGCGCGGATGGGCAGCACCAGGACACTATTACATCGGAAAAAGGTGCGGACATGATCATGGAGTCAACGGTCTTGCATTTGGCCGCCTAAGAGAAAATCCAGGCTGGCTTTTCTATGAAGAATATGAACGACGAGTAGCCAACAACGAAAGAAAGCTACCGTTTTCGCCCCATTGCTCTGCCATTCCCTCTCGAGTTGGCCGATCTTGTGTATGAAGCCGACGGGAAACCTGCCTTGAGAAGATCCCGCTACGATGTCTGCTATGACAACTGCTGACTCTTCTTTCCCATTTGATGCATCTTGTGAACAGACCACTCAAAACGGCATATGTGTGTACAGCTCTGGGCTTCTTCTCCATGCCTTTTTTGCTGAAGGATTATCTTCTCGTGCCGAGAGTAAAACTTTTTGCCCGTCTATTACCAAACACCCGTGCTTCCTTTTGCCTCCAAGGCAAGGGTGCATGGAGACTGGGCAACATTTCAAAGTGATGAAAGCTATAGTTGTTGGTGCCTTTGATCTGTAATGGTTCGACTTCATATGAGCAGGCAGAGAACGTAATTCTTAGATGGAGACTTGATAGGTATTCTTTGTCGCTACAATGTATCATTCAGTTCTGTAAAGACATGCTCTCTCTGAACTTAGTCTTTACTGTTTGCTCCATTGGAACAATTCATGATATGGTATTGCTGCATTAATTAGCTTCAATATCAAAAGTGTGATATCGCACTGAGTATCTGTCGCATTAAGAATCTGCAACAGAAAATGGAAAGTGACAAACGCATTGGTCTTATCTGGAACTTGAAACACGAGTGCGTACTTAATCACCTCCAAGTGAAAAAAAAAACGGATCTGGCTCGGATGTGCTCGACGATCAGTACATACCTAAGATCAGACAAAACGGGAAACCCCCAATCCAGGCGCGGGCCTTAAAACCCCACGACTCGTTTGATGAGGAACTGCATCTTTTCAGTTTTTGAATGTGCAAGGTATCTCTCGTGAATTCAATCAAAGAACGAGATAGGGGGAAACGGAAATTTGTGGTTGTTCATAGGGTGTTGTGAGTCCTTCCTTGGTTAGCTCTCGCCCCATGCAGAGTGCCGTTGGCGAATGGGGACGATCTGGTCTGGCCAAAAGTGTCGGGCGGGCAGCTGTGCATTACGAATAGTTGCAGATCGTGCCCTCGTTCTATCTGGCCATCCCATAGGCCGGTGCATCTGTAGGCTGTGAAGGCTGTGCATGCTTCTGATACATCATGATACTACCTAGCTTTTTGACAAGGCGTAACCGCACGGGTGTGCCGAATGCCGGTGAATGCGCTGCCCAAGTGAAGACCTTAGTTGAGAGTGCTTTGGGGAATAAATAGGTGGTTATTGACTTAAGTTCTAATGAACAACGGCAGTGACGTCGTCGCATGAGGAGATGTGGTGGAAGTAAGTACATGTTACTGCATACGACAGCAGTTCAGGTTTGAGCATTGCAGAGGTCTACCAACCTTCTGCTTGAAGATCTTGCTTCTCTTATATATGTACATGTAAGTAGCCGCCGGGACTGGCTGCATTTCTAACGGCGGCTGAGGATTTCCCTCCCGTGAAGCCCGCCGGCCCAAAATGCTAGGGCTCTAACGCATCGTTGAGACCCGTCTAACTAAAATTAGTACTGCAATATTTCGCTACCGGTTTATTCCAGGCCGCTCTGGAGTGAAGCAAGTCAACCCATCATGAAAACATGAACAAAGAATTAAGAAAAGTCTAGCAAAAACTTTCAATTCTGATTAGATGTTTGTAAATCATTAGATGTGTCCTTGCTCTATTTGAATTAACAAGTGCCTGTATGTCTTTTGACATATTATTCTGCCGTACCTCAAAGTCTGAACTTCTTGAGTACATGTACATAACTTGACGGGCAAACCATTGAAGTACTTGAACTGACACACAATGGAGCGGATGGACATAGACGAGTTATATCATCTAACCCTCGATATATTGTATACCTCAGGTTTATATACCTTAGGGAAGCTCTTGGTTTGGAACTCATCTGCTTCTAACTAACTTACCAATACTGAAGTTCTCTAGCTTTTGAAACTTCATATTGTACGGAGTACCAAGTGACTTGTAATAAGTGCCTGACAAGGGAATGCACAGGGCATCTTTTGGGGAGTTGTTCTTTGTACCTACCCTCGAGGGTGTTTCCGAGGGGAGATCGGCCTGTTCCAGTTTTTCTCCAGGCCAACTCTTTGTACTTTTCTTAGTGGCCTGAAGTGTCTCCAACGCTTTTGCTTCCTTTTACCTCCTCCATCCACCACTTTCGCCCGCCTTCCTCCTCTCGTCCCCTCTCCCCTCGTAGTAGCAGACCAACGGTCTGTATGACTTCACTTCCCGCCTTTTCTCCTTTTCTCTAACCGCGCATCCCTCTCCTCTTTCGAGCTCCCCCCTTCTCTCGTCAACCTTTCCCGGACAGCGTTAGCCTAAAGGTGAAATAGACTTGTCGATTGGGCTTTGTTTTAGGGTATGTCAACCGGCTTAACTTATCCATCATCACATACATCTTCAAAAGGCCGAGTCCGGCAAACGAAGAATTTGTCCCGACATCAACCGAATAGAATGCGGGGCGAGGGATCCTGAGAAGCATTCAAAACCAAAGTCAGCCCTTAGAGCATGTCGTCGGCTAAACCTTTGCCGGCGGGAAGTACCTGTTTTTGAGGCATACTTGCAGCTTTATTTTGGATCTTGTTGGGTAGTCCAACATACTATCGAACAGTTTCAAATACCAAACTGATTGCCTATTGGACTTGCTCGAGGCGCATGAGACTTGGTCTGAAAAGGACAAAGAGCTAGAACATCTTCTTCCAGCCCATGTCCATTTCATGCATGGATCCTGGTCCCAACTGATAGAGGAAACAAACCGAAGCGGAGATCTTGTGCTGACGTTCCTCTTCGGTCTAGATACGAGTTTATTAATATCACGTTGTTTACCGATAATATTCCTGTTCACGCCTGCTCCCTCGTCTTCGACAACTCCTTTGAGGTCAGCAGGTCACTGCAGGAGTTCTCGACACGAAGCCAAACTATCTATCCCCTATATAACCACCGAATACCTAGTATCCTTTCACACACACTAGCTCTCCGGTCGATCCGTTCCGAAACCGAAAGCTACTTTTATCTCGACACCAGAATCCGCTGAATCGTCCAATTCCTCGAGCTATTGTATATCTCATTTAGGCAGTCACTTGTGTCCCCTACCATTACCATTGGCGAAAAGTCTAAGGGGCTTGAACATATGCGCGGCGTTTTTAACCAGCAAATTGCGTGCTACCAATCTAAGAATTGCCAACCGTATCGATCTCAAGGGCCAAGGTCTGGATAGTTCTCGACCTTCTCGAAAAACTGCGCTACCACCTGCCTCAAAATTCCCTTTAAGGATCGAAACGAAGGACTGAGATTTACCGAAACACGAACGTACCCCAGGAACACATTTTGTAAGAGCCAATATGAATCGAAACAGCACTCCTGAGGCCACTACGGCGTCCTCGCTTCGTCCGCCCTCTTCTCGAACCATCGGAAGTGGTTCGGCTCTCCGCGCTTCGGCTGATATGGCTGCGCTCAGTAATCAAGCAGCAGCAGGCCGTATTCGCCCATCCTCCGACTTTTATGCCCATCAGGGCCTAGGCCAGGGAGGTGCTGCTGATGTCGATTCCCAAGACAAGATGACTCAACAATGGATCGCGGATATAGATCAATACGAGACGACTTTGGAGGAGATGGCAGCCGCAACTTTGGATCAAGATTTCAAAGACGAGCTGAGCGCTATCGAACAATGGTTCCGTGTTCTTTCTGAAGCAGAAAGGACTGCCTCGCTCTATGCGCTGCTGCAACAGACTACTCACGTGCAAATTCGTTTCTTTATCCAGGTTCTCCAGCAGATGGGTAAGAACCATCCGATGTCCGGTGTGCTTTCGCCGGCAAACTTCGACAAAGGTATGGGCGGAAATCCCGTAGATTATACTTGGCGGATGAGGCAACTAACCTCGGTCTCTCGATATAGATCCCATGTCTAACCGTCTCAGCGATGCCATGAACAAGCTGAATGTCGGTTCGGCACGCAACTCGCTGTCTCAGCCACAGCCGTCTGCAAAGCGACACTCGGGCTTGGATCCATCCGCTATCAACTCGATGTTTCCTGATGCTGCAGCTGCCATTGCCACTGAGAAGGCAAGATTTACCCAGCAAACTGGAAACCAGCCTCCCTCAAACCGGAACAGCGCTGCTGTCGATCCTCGCAACTCTCTCGCTGCGCCCACGATTTCTGGACCGCCCGAAGACGCAAACGGGCAGAACACCGCATCTCCATGGGGTAATAACCATGACCAAGGGACGTCGCGACCGAAATCTTCCTCCTCTGGGCAACCACCAATGGGCCAATTTGTTCAGCCACCCCCTTCTGCTGGTTTGAGATCGCCTCGCTCCCAGATTGGTGGCAATACCAACATCCAGAGCACGACGCTTAATGCGCCGGAGAAATCTGCCACTGACGCTCCCCTTCTTTCTCCCTATGGCGCGGGTGGCAATTGGGCTTCAATGATGAACACTCCGATGACTTCAACTTTTGCTCCCGGTACTGGACCTAATCAAGCGGATATGGTTGCGAACGCAACAGCTATGAAACTGGCCGCGCTCTCTACTGTTAACAACCGCTTCGCGCTTGACGATGTCCGTAAATATCGTCGGGCTCGTTCAAACGATGCAAACGGACAGGGCATCTCGGCTGGACCACAGATCCCTTCTATTCCGGGAACGAATATTGTCATGGTGAATGAGCATGGCCAAGTACTCAATAGAGACCAGATGATAGCCCTACAAAACCATCAAGCTATGGGAAGTTTTGGCGCCCATCGATCTCGACCCAATTCGCCCGGCATAGCCCTTCAACCGGCCGGGTTTGCTCAGCAGATGCCCTTTGCATCTCCTCAAAACAATGGGTTCTTGAGTGCTTATGACGGAGGAAATCCACTACTTGCTGGCGGATTTGGTGCTCTGAACATGGCTCAGCTTGGTGTTGGAGTTCCGGAGGGATATCTTTCGGACCACTCCGACATGAACCGCGGACGATCGCCTCGAGGACGCAGGGGTACTTCGAAGCCACCTGAGGATCCGACCGACCCTACCCTTCTTCAGGACATCCCAGCTTGGCTCCGAAGTCTGCGTCTCCATAAGTACACAGACGTGCTGAAGGACATGAAGTGGACAGACTTGATCGAGCTTGACGATGAGGCTCTGGAGAAGAAAGGTGTCAACGCTCTGGGTGCGCGCCGAAAGATGTTAAAGGTCTTTGATCAAGTGAAAGGTAAGATTGCCATGGCTTGACAAACGGGTGACACGAATCTAACCTGCGTGTACAGAAGCCAAGGCGGAGGGAAAACTGGTTTAATGCCCAGCAGCCAAGTCGATACGGCTCGATCCTCACATCAATAGCCTTCCTATCATGTCATCTAATGCAACTTACCAGGAGCTATTGGACAGATACTGACCGGACTGGATCTCGGTCATTCACCATCTGCACGCTAAATCAGATAGGCAGGGCAAGGCCAACATGCATGTAGTACGGCCATTGAATTTTCAACCCAGCGTTTTCGAGTCCAAAATGGCTCAGGAGAAAGAATAGGAATAAGGAATAGTATATGTGTAGCACTAGAATACTAGCGGCGACGAGATCTCTTTTAAGAAAATACTACACACTGAATAAGAAGCAACATTTGCAAGCTCTTTTATTCTATGATTATATTCACATCAGACAAAATGTCATTGATACGGTGTTGCTTAGCACGCACAACCCGGATGGGTTTACTACCTCCCGATTGTGAGGCCTGCGGGTGGTAACGTAGAGTGGGGCGCCGAATCACTGACCTTTCAAGGTTTCTCGGCTCGAATGGTGTGACTGTTCTGCCGAAGCCTCTCCTTGTCAGGAACAAGCAAGCTATTGATACGTGAAGACAGAAATCGCTCCGTGGCAAGAAGAAATACAAAAGGTCACAGGAGTTGTTGGTGCTCGTTTAGGGGCCAGAATGATGAAAAGGAGCAGTCACCCTGAGTACTGCATCATCTGAGCTGACTTGGTGAAGCACCATCCAAGTCATCCATCATGGTTCATCGTCAACTTAACCATCGTGAGCAAACTAGCAAGGCTTAAAGAAGGTAGTGGGCCTCTCTTTATTCTATCAAGATGAGCGGCCAGCCGTCAGCGACGCTGCATGCCCTGCAGGCACGTTACGCGCAGGGGAAAAATGCGGATCCCACGCAACCTCAAGCTCTGGGTCAGTCTCCGCGAGATGGACAACAACAAAGCCCTCATCAACCTAGCAGTGTGACTTCTGGACACACAGAAAACACACACACCAAAACAACATCCACGCAGATGCCACCACCGCCAAGCCTTTTGTCATCAACTCAACAGAAAGAAGCAGATCTGGGCCAAGCTACCACGCCTGTTCCCAAAGCATCTACCAACATGGGGGGTGAGGCACGTTGGCCACCCGGCCAGCCATACATTTCAGCGCAATCCGCAGTACAGTCTCAAGACAATCAAGCCCCGATGCAGTCATGGTACCCCGATCCGGCTAAGGTCCCAAGCGTTGGGTACCATTACCATCATGGGCAGGATTCTTCTATCCTCCCTACAATGACTGCTCCAGCTTGGGTCCCAGCCTCTTCTAGTGCAGGTAGCCTCCTTTCCCAGCCGAGCCAACCACCACTACGTCCTCATTTACCGCAGCCCCAGCTCCCCAATCGCAATCCTATGGGTCTCGGTGGCCTCTCCCCTAAGAGAAAAGCTGATGAGATAAACAACGGCCCAAACTTACACAATGTCACGAGAATCGCCAATAATGTCATCCCGAGTAAAATTGGAGACAGTCTGGAGGAAGATGATGAGCAACCTAGCGACATGCCAGCCACAACGCGGCCTCCACCCTTTGTCGATACGTCCACTGATGCCCTTCTGAAGAGGCAAATGGATTTACAAAATGCCAATCAGAACGAAAGCGACGGGGAGGGCCAAACTTCACGTCAAAACCGTGGTGGAGGCAGAGCTCGACGCCGGCCTGGTCGTTCAGCCGGAGGTCAGCGAGGTCCCCGGAAAGCTGCTGAACCAACCGGCGACGTGAAGCTCCGACTTAATATGGCACTGGACGCATACACCAACAAAAGGGTTGAAGAAGCCATCGGATGGGTTAAAGACGCTATACGGATTAATGCCGAGACATATCGTGCATGGATCATGCTCGCAGGGTTTCTCGACGATACAGGCGAGCACAAGGAGAGCTTTACAGCCCGAATGTTTGCTTGTCACCTCCAACCCAAGAATCTTGATGGTTGGCTTCACTGCGCCGAAATAGGTATCAAACTACAAGATCTGCTTCCTGATGATGTAGACGAGCTCGTTGACCAGGTGCAAGTCTGCTGGTCCGCAGTGCTCAGGTCCGATCAGACCAATCGAATGGCTCGGCTTGGCAGGGCTGATATTGCTATGAGGAAAGGCGCGGTTCGCACAGCTGCGAAAGACTATATTTATCTCATTGAGGTCTGCCATCATGATGTTGACGCTCTTCGGGCGTATGCTGAGTTATCTATTACCCTGGCGACTGCGAAACGGCCAGACGGGTCATATCTGCACAACGCCATTGAGTACTATCGTCGTGCGCTATCCCACTTTCGAGTCGACGGGATGGATGAACAGCATTCTTTCGAGTGGCAGGACATTAGTCTCTTTGTCGAACTTCTCAACAATGCCGGACAGATGGAGGAAGCAGCCCAACAACTGAAGTCACTGGCAAGATGGCGGCTTGGCCGTTCGGACGAATCCTACTGGGATGCTTGGCATGATGATGATCGAGAATGGGATATTGAGAACGGTCGCCGAAACGAGGTTGCCGAATTCCAAGAGGATAAATTCTCGTTCTTTACGTATGGTACTGGTCTTCCGAGACACCTGCGGGCAAAGCTCGCTGTATATCGTCTCAATATAGGGGACAACGACGAGGCCCAAGTAAGATCGCATATAAATCCTCGTGATATGAATGCAACTAACATCTCCCAGAAACACATTCAGCACTTAGAACCCACCGGTGCAAATGGCCCTGAGTTGTTGTCTGAAATACCATCTGCTCTGGCAGAAGTTGCGATGGCATTGTATAACTCTAATGACAAGGATACGGCACAACGCTTCTTTGATTCTCTCATATCAGCAGATGCGCTTGATTCATCGGGTCTCTTGGCGGCTGGGCGCTGTTACTTGGAAAATGGTGATAAACGACTAGCTGAGGAATGTTTCGCCTCTGCCATCGACTGGGGCGACAGAAACAACGAGGCAGCGATCGATGCACGTTACGAACTTGCGAAAATGTACGAAGATGCAAGAGAAGACCGTGAAGCTTATATCCTGGTCAACGAAGCTATTCGGATGCAACGAGCACATGACAAAGCAGTATCAAATGAAGATGGAGATGGAGATGATGTATTTGCTTCACACCCCACATCCCGCCTCTTACAACCAGCACACGGAGTGCTCCTTGGACCTAAAACCGCGAAAGTTCGAGCTTCTCGTCAGGGTTATCCCCGGCGAAAAGTTTTCGCGAGGTCTGATGAACTCGAGTTCGAACAGAGACGACAGGCGGAACAGGTTGCCACAGCCTGGGCTACAGTTCATGAGGCCCGAGAAAGTTCCTCCAATAAGTCTGGCCCATCTGACTTCTTCATGCAGGCATCAAAAGATCTTATTGACGACTTCCGATCCTGCAAGTCTTTTTATTCATGGGAAAAATACCTGAAATTTTTAGGTGTAACTAAGGACGAAGAGTCTTTACTTTCTCGAAATCCGAACTTGATTGACATGAGGGAGAGACTTTCTCATAGTAAGTCACATGGGATGATAAGTTGGAGAGACTTGTGTCTAACGGTTTTATAGCCCTGGGTGGACAAGAATCTGATAAAGAGAAGAGCGTAGGAAACTGGCACAGTGCTTATGGTTACCGAGGAGTAGCATTCAATGAATGGCTCGATTTGTTTCTTGAATATGCTACGTCTCTCGCACATCTTGAAAAGTACCAAGAGGCTTACACGATCTGCGAAGCAGCACGCGACGCTGCTGTGTTTAACAGAGATCGAGAATCCAATTTCCTGATTTACGTCACCTGGGCTGGTAAGGCTCCCTCTCTGCATGTTACAGGCCGTAACTAACGACGATAAGCTTGTGCTCTGCGTGCCAGAGACGAAGAGACGTGTGTAGCTTCAGCTCGGATGATACTGAAGACTAAACAGTACGAAACGGATCCGTTCCGTCTGTTCTCCGCCCTGTGTCGACTCTGCCCATCTCCTGCATCTTGGTATGCATCTGGCCCTGTTCAGAAATTCATGATGCGTCAAATCAAGCTCATGGATCAGGCTTTGATGTCTAAAGAGCACAGTGGTCCCGAGGATGATGAAGCCAAAAGGACATACACAAGTAAAGAGTTGGATGCTACACTTCTTGCGCTCTATGGGCATATCCTATTTGTATCCAATAGCTTTACGTATGCTCTGAGTAAGTTTGGCTCCCTTAGAATTGGTTTTCATTTTCTCTTATTCTAGGTCTGTTGAATGGATATCGAAGGCTGATGTGTTTTCAGACTACTTCCTCCGGGCGCGTAGTATTGATCCCGACAACTTCATGATCCAGATGAGTGTTGGTCAATGCTACATCCACTACGCACTGAAACGGCAGTCGGAGAACCGACAGTACCTTTTGGTACAAGGTTTCTCGTTCCTACACAAATATTACGAAGCCCGAGCTGCGTCGGAAGACACAGCAGAACGACAGGAGGCGCATTACAACATGGCGCGGAGCTACCACGCTATCGGAATCAACCATATTGCGGCCATGTACTACCAGCGAGCTCTCGAAGATGCGCCCAGCGCGCTGAAAGACGGTGATCGATATCGTGAACACAGTGACCTCTCCCGGGAGGCAGCGTTCAACTTGCAGCAGATCTGCCTTGCGGGCGGTGATCTGGAGGCGTTCAGAAAGCTTGGCGAGAAGTATTTGACTGTGTAATGTAATTTTAGGCGTTCTTTCCTCTGGCATGAGGCTCTTGTACGATGGCAAAATCTGTGAAGAACGGAAAAAGGGGTTGGGCGTGCTGATACCTATTGATACGCAGAGGCGAACTTGGTGTAAGGAAAAAAGGCTTAAAATGTATATTGACTGTGGCAATGTTTCGGCGGCGAGTGTGTTGGCAAAAGCGGCTATTCTTATCACTGTCTCCGCTAATACAGCCTCTGCAATTCACATTGCTCCTTGTAGTGCTACGTTGGTGCATTGATGCAATACGAGGGATATTCTAAACTCACCTAATATTTGGCTCTGACAGGTCAAATGACACTATATCGTTTTCTACCAAAAAATGGACCCTTTGTCCTCGACAGGCTGTAGCCATATCACTGATCAAACGAGTTTCTGTCGTACATCAGAGGTAGAACATCTCGTCGCCAGAAGCTTCTTGGAGAGTTCTACATCAGGAGCTCGGCCTTACGAACATCTACCGGTAGTTCATGTGTTGCGGTGCCTTCTAGGTCCTCTGTTCTGAGTTTTCCCATGATTGGGTTGGTCCAGATACGCACTTCCCGAGCAGTGTTGTGGACAATGCACATGTCGGTCAAATTAGAGACGCGAGTACAATCTGAAGAAAAAATTTTGAAAGAAGAAGTGTTAAAAAGAACTTGAATTTATCTAACTTGGTAAACATATTGTTCCCAAGAATGGCGTTAGCGATGGAGAAACAATACTTGAGAAGCTTCCATAGTTCTACAATATCGAAAGAGGAGACACCACCAACAGTGCCACAGCTGATAGAATAGCCATATATCTGGCTTGTAATGTTTCTCTTGTGATTTCGGATTATGGTCTTTGAGCCATATACTCACTCAAGAAATGTTATCAAAAGTCAATTGAGTACATATTCTTACTCAATGAACTTGAAGTGTTGAGTGATGCACTAATATTCAAGTGGTCTTGCTCATCTGTTGTCGGCGGTGTGGCAGCACCAGCTGCGCCAGTTGTATGCCCATGTAAACCAAGTATTGTCTATTGCAAAATCACAGTGCGGGAGATGGGGAATGCACTCATGATGCTTCATTTCATTGGCGATGGGATCATGTCTAAGGCTTCCGGAAATTGTTATATCTGAATGTTGGTAGTCGGGTGGCAGTTGAGCTGGAGAGGCAAGAATATCCTGTTATTCTATCTAATCATGCGGACGGAGTGCTTCTTTTGTGATTTCACATATGCTTTGAGTTGTAACACCTGGATCCAAACCGGTAACATCTGTTACCTGAATTTATCATTTCCTGATGGATAATTTGCTTTTTGCCAAGAACAGCTCGACACTTCTCTTTGTTATCAACTACTAACAAACAGACACTTGTCTCCCTAAGGAGCATCCCGCGAGGCTATATGCAAGATTCCTTCTTTCGAGACCAGGATGAACATTGCTCCACAGTGCTCATATGATATTGGCTGTTTTGGCAGTATATTCATACCAGCCTGTGCCAAACTGCTGACTCATAACTTGACTGTCCTATTGGCAACCCTCTCTAGAACTGAAGGGTTTTATTTATACTTCGACCATGCATTCAAGCGAATAGTTGCCGTTGGTAGTTCCAAAAGAAATTTGAGAAGTTTCCCGCAGCCTTTTTGCGTGTTGGGTCCCATTTCGAGGAAAAGAAGATATTTTCTGGTCACTTGGATTCTGCGGCTTTCCGTCAAAGCCGGGGGTGAATGGCAATTTCGAGCAATGAGTAGTTACCGGGCGACGGCTATTTACAAGAGAATATAGACAACCAGATAGTTTGGAACCCATTTAAGGATGTGATCTCTTTAAAACTCTTCGAGACGCCCTCACCCAGTCTTTCAGCTTTCGTAATAAATCATCAGAGATATCTACATTTTCCAAACTTAGGAACTGCTATATATAATGGGCATCCCACCGATCGAACCTAAGACACCTGACTATTACAATGATCTTGGGGTATCACAAAGCGCTAGCAAACGGGATATCAAGAAAGCCTTCGACCTACTGGCTCTCAAATATCACCCTGATAAGAACAAAGCGCAACAAAAGGATCCTGTACAGTTTCGCAAGGTAAGACTCTCCGACTATCTAGACAAGGCAAGTATATAAGGAACTCTGATTTCTAAGCTTTATTATGATAGATTCGTGAAGAGTACGAATTGCTCGAGGACGAAACCAGCCGAGCTACCTCTGACCGGACATACTTTGAGGTGCAGGACGCGTGGACTCAATATAGGACGCAAGAGAAGCGATACCACCAGAACGAATTGCGGCGCAAGGCCCAAGAAGAGGCAAAGAGGCAACAACAAGAAGCTGAGGCGAAAGCCGAGGCTCAACGCCAGAAGCGCGCAGCTGAGCAAGCACGTAAAGCAGCGGAGGCAGAGCGACTCAGAAAGCAAGAAGAGCAACGACGACGAGATGCCGAAGCAGAACGACTCAAGAAACAAGAAGAGCAGCGGCAGCGGGAGGCCGAGAAGGCCGAAAAGATCCGGCAGGCCGCAGAACGCTCCCGCGAGGCTGAGAAAAGGGGCTGGGAAGAACGACAGCGGGCTGCAAAAGAGCGTATCCACCGCGATAAGGAGGCAGAAGCTGCTGCGCGGTCGGAAGAGGTCGCAAGGAGGGCAAGACTCCGGCAGGAGATTGCTGCACGCGAGCGTTTCGAAGCAGCCAAATTGAAAGAAAGACTAGAAGCTTCGCGACGCGTCTGGGAGGACTTGAGACAGAGATGTGACACTTACAATTGGTACGACGAGAACTCCAATGGAGATTCGCGTACATCTCAGGTTGGTGGCGAGACACCATGTGATCACCCGCCTTTCAAATGGCCCAAGAGACCTGGACGGACTTATTGTGGGTTTTGTGGTATCTTGCGTTGGAAATGGGCTTTGATCTGTCCGGATTGCGGGATGTCTGCTTGTCCCGATTGCAAGAGAAGGTGGCAATACAGCTCTTAGAATCTCCCATGTTTTGATAATAGGATCAACATTGTTCCACACTCTCCAGCTCATACTAGGTGTTGTCTCTCGAGGTGTCAGGTTGAATAGACTCAACATATTGGCTTACTTCAACTAGCTCGTTAGGAAGTAGTATCTACATGGATCGAAGATCGTCAATGATTGGTAGGTACCGCTGACGTGCAGCAAACGTGGACTAGATGTGCCAGACCAAGACGCGAATATACTGAACGAATGTATTGTCCCAAGGGAGGAATTCACTGTCCCTGCCATAGCCTACGTAGTCCTTCAGCTGCCGTACCCAGAAGAGGGTCACAGTCCGGTATCTCAACTGACCAAGTCGCGGGGTGCTTCGTAGCATCTCTCTCATACTCGATAAAGTCCCAACGCGCGCAACCCTGAGGATAGGCCCCTATCATGGTGAAGCCAGATAGTTCTACTTCAGCTAAAGCCGTTCGTACATCATCCCCCGCGACACCGTACCCGTCTCTAGAAGTGAGCAGCTTAAACTCGTTTTCTGGCTTTGCATTGAATGTCTTATGTGCCACGCCTGCCGGGATCACGAATACATCGCCTGCTTGTGCCTCGATTTCTAATCCACCGTCTTCACTACCCGCGTCATCGTTTGAAGCATGTATGGCATCGGCAACCCCAAACCGAACGGTTGCATGTCCTGACAAGACGGCCATGCACTCGTGTGCGCTAGAGTGAAAATATGACGGCTGAGTCTTGCCATAACGAAAAATCCACTGCACTTCCCAGCCGTTCTGGGAGAACTTGTCGTACGCGTCAACCGCTGCCGTTGCGGGGCCGGATTTGAAGGCACCCGGATAGTGTAACAGAGGTTTTGGAGAGTTGGGGATGAGGGGTGTTATTTTGGGCGGGATGTAGTATTTGTTAACCTCGATCATTGTGACAAACTAGCTCTCATGCCTGTAATGAATTGAGCTTCGTAGCGACTGATGTGTCACTTTAGGTAGCTTTATAGACATTTCGTCGACCCTCCGATTCCGGGTTGCTTGACATAACCTCATTGCATCATCAAGTGCCGCAGAAAGGGTATTGTACTGCCAGGTAAGGCCAGACCCAAAAATTAGACAAGCACAGTTATCCAAGTTATATGGGTTAGGTACTTACTCTTACCCTTGATTCTATATTCTTTCCCTTTTCTCTTGTGTTGGATAGCCTTCAAGGTGGTTAAAACTTTTGACGAATAGGTCTTTGCTAAGTCTTGAACTGACATGGGTATCTGAGGACAGACCACCTTACAAGATGCCATGCAGCAGCAATATTTTCCTTGATCCTTATTTTCTAGATGTAATTTTTCTCGTATATACTCCGTAGGGGCTTTCAATCACTTCATTGTAGTCGGAATCGATCACTTGATGAAGTATGCATGCTTTATAGCGAGTCCATGTGCAGGAACAAATGCTACTTCGTATAATACTGAGCACACTAACCCCGGATAGAAGTGGATTCAATGTATGGGTTACCGTCGTCTTCCGGGGTTTAGCGTGATAATAAGCGTCAGCTCCCAAACTCGAGTCGTCAGGGATCTCGAGGCTTATGTGAAGTTTGACAGCTTCCCTTCGCATGAATAAGCCGAATTTGGGATTTGTGTAGTGATAAAGGCCACGCGAAATCCCTTTTATTTCCAGGCTGTATCTGAGATCTCACTATCGTCTGTTGCAAAGCGGCATCTTGTTCTGACTGAGGCACACGTTCCTTCTCCAGTATCACTCACTTACAGGCCAAAGGCATGTGAGTGAGAGGTTCGGTAGAGCGATATATCACGGTCAACCGGGATATCTTCACCAATAGAGGAAAGGAAGCGACGGCGCGGTCAGCAATACGCCACGACAGGCAATGTCTGGGGCAACATCAAGACTACGTAACGTCCTTGGCCATCTTGGCGGCGGCAACGATGCTAAGTCCCCAGTGGGCCACGAGCACTCGCACCATATCCACCAGCTATCGCCGACGTTCTTCCTCGAGCGCGCCGCGGCGATCGAGCCCAACGCCGAAGCTATTTACCACATCACCGCCAATGGCCGGGAATTGCGGCGGTCCTATGCGGAGTTCGCCGAGCGCGCCCGGGGTCTCGGCTACTTCTTGCTCAAGCACAATCTCAAGCGCGTGGGAGTACTGGCGACAAACACCCCGGCATTTCTAGAGAGCATCTTCGGAATTAACTCCGCCGGTGGCGTCCTCGTTCCTGTGAATTACAGGTATATAATTGTTTTCACTTCTCTCTATTGCAGCGAAAGACTTGGGTTTGAGTCAAGAAATCTTCCTGGGAATACATACGGCCGTGGATCTGTGGCGACCACAATTGGCTGACTATGACTTGAAATAGGCTAAAGCCTGACGACGTGGAGTATATCTTTGACTTTGCTGATGTCGACTCTATCATTGTGGACAACGAATACCTATCGTTACTGGATGGCTTCAGGAAGAGTCATCCTAACGTGCGCATAATAGTTGACCTCGTAAGACGCACAACTTACTTAAAACGTGAAATGCAGACCAGGCTAAGTGAACAAAAATAGGACACAGAAATAACATCGGGCCCGAACGCCGGCCAGTTTGACGAAGCTGTGATCGAAGGCTTAGAGTATGAGAAGACTCGGCAAACAAAAGGCTGGGCAGGTCTGGTCCCATGCGTTAACGAAGATGATATGATTGCTATACCCTTCACCTCTGGAACGACATCCAAACCTAAAGGCTGTGTCTACACTCATAGAGGTGCATATCTCGCAGCTCTTGGAAACGTGGTCGAGTCGGGTTTGGGCTACCATTCTGGACGAGCCAAATATCTATGGACATTACCAATGTGAGTTGGCTTCCTCAGCCATCACTGTCCACGCATAAGGCTAATCACGACCCACCTTGTAGGTTTCATGCCGTCGGGTGGACGTTTCCGTAAGTGCTTGACTATTGATCTTTGGGGTCTGCACACTTGGCGGCTAACTAAATCAGTTGGGCCTTGACGGCCGTCAGGGCTACCCATTACTGCCTGAGGAAAATTGACTACCCCTTGATATGGAAACTTCTTAAAGAGGAGGGCATCACGCACTTCAATGCAGCTCCAACAGTCAACACCCTCCTTTGCGCGTCTCAAGAGGCGGCAAGGTTGCCGAACCCTGTCCGTGTCACGGTAGCGGCGAGTCCGCCCACAGCACATTTATTTGAGCAAATGGTATGCCTCCTACTTCTTATCATAGCCCCCCTTTTTTTGCTGCATGCGTAAAAGAGCCATTATATCAGTCGATACTTATGACATGTCAACTAACCTTGGATCTCCTAAGTCAAACCTAAACCTCCACCCCGTCCATGTCTACGGGATGACTGAGACTTACGGGCCCATAACCAAAGGGTATCACATGCCCGAGTGGGAAAAGATGCCAGTAGCGGAGAAGTACGTGCAAATGGCACGGCAAGGTCACGGCTTCCTCACGAGCCTGCCGATCCGCATCGTCAAGCCCGAGGAGGCAGAGCGCGGCGAATTGATTGACGTGGCGCGCGATGGCCGCGAGATCGGCGAGATTATCTTCTATGGCAATATCTGCGCCAAGGGATATTATAAAGACGCTGAGGCTACGCGAAAACTCTTCTTGGGCGGCGCATTGCATTCGGGCGATCTTGCTGTGATGTACCCTGATGGAAGCGCGAAGATCCAGGATCGGGCTAAAGATATCATCATCAGTGGTATGTTTGTTGAACTCTTCCGATATTCCACTCCCACTCATCCTCGTTTCTGGAGTATATCGTGGCTAACACTCTGGAAAGGTGGCGAGAATATCAGCTCTGTCGCGTTAGAGAGCATGTTGGTCCAGCATCCGGACGTTTTAGAGGCTGGTGTCGTTGCCGTGCCAGATGAGCAGTGGGGTGAGACGCCTAAAGCGTATCTGACCGTCAAGCAGACAGCGGCCGGGCCACTTGACCCTAAGGCCGTTATTGACGTAAGTTGATAAACTGTTTTATAGATGCCTCGAAAGAGATATGACTGACTCCGGAGATTCTAGTGGGCCAAGTCCCAAAGTAATATCTCGCGATTCATGGTGCCTAAAGAGGTTGAGATCGTTGACGAGCTACCTAAAACTAGCACGGGAAAGATCCAGAAGAACGTGCTCCGTGAATGGGCCAAGAAGAGCCGTTCTGCGGCTGATAAAGCTTGAGAGAGAAAGAGGAATAAGCAGTCGGTCTCGGTATGACCGCCGAGTTACGAACCTAGGTCTATATGTATATTTGCCTACATAGAGAGATACGAACATGACGATATGTCCTGGTCGGCTCACTTCTTGCCTCAGCGTGTAAACTATGAACGGGGGGGTATCATTGGTCGTGGCTAGAAAAAAACTACGGGGAAGAAAAGAGGTCTTAACCATCCTTTTCAAAGCTATCATTAAGATAGACAACAAAGTTCTCCCGTATCCTTGATGGGCCGAGATTCCCAATATTTTCAAGTCCGATGCCGCCCCTATTTAAGTTGATGAAGGTCCTTTGTAGTCTTTGTAGTTGAGGCAGACCAAGCTTGTTACTAGGTAAGTCAACGACTAACTCCTCATCACCTTCCTTACCTCCCCCTCGGGATACCCTCACCTCACCGCCACCCTCGTCGCCTTGTTGCTCGAGAATTTTCTTCACGACGTCCTGTGTCTCCCGTTCGAGTAGGTATATCAGATTATCCTCTCCGTCAGCTATGCTCCTTCCCCGTTGTACGGTAGCCTGATTCGGGATCAGATTCTTGCGGGCCTCCCCCGCTATACTGTCCCACAATTGATCAAAGACTTCCTTCGTCCGCGCCTCATCGTCCTCCCAGATTAGCGTGAAAAGTGGCTTTTCGTACTTTTTTTCGCCGGTGGGCTCTTCGTGCCGGAAGACTAGATTCTCCCAGTTGGCGGGCTCGTAGGGGGCTTCTGCTTCTCCTGTATCTTTTGTTCCTACTCCTGAGTCGGTTTCATTATTCATAAGGGAGGCTCGTTTGGCCAAACGAGCCTCGTTGACCTCCTGTGATCTTTCCCGAGTGCAACCGACCTGCAGGATACAGCACGGTGTGCGCATAGCTTTGGCCTCGCAGTGCAACTGGTACCGCTCGCTCTTGATGTAGTTCATTCCGTCGAGTATGATTATGTCGCGATCGCTCAGCACGCGCTTCACGGCGGCGAAGACGGCGGCGCGGGCGTTCTTTTCGGATGCATTGGCGGAACGCACATGCGCCGGGACAGACGAGAGGTCGTAGACGGAACGCGGTATTGAAAGGGTCTGGTCGGAGATGAGATGAAGGCGGTACTTTTTGGTGCTGGTTTTTATGCGCTCGGTGAGGTATGTGTGTAGTTGGCTTGCGCGTGTCGACTTCCCGGATGTTGGGAAGCCGCTGATGATTATGAGCTGTCGGAATGACGAGCCGTTATTAGTCATATGATTTGAGACGCTTTCTTGATGGATTGGGGCATTATAAGTATACCGGCATTGCTTGAATTTAAATCATTTGTATTACTGGAGCTGTTAAGAGTGAGGCAGACAGATAGCTTCAAGTTTGCGAATTAATGTGAGGAAAAATGGTGAAGACTGAGTGCTTGCTTGATTACCCCACCATGAAAGTCAAGTCCCAGTATATTTTTACCTGAAGATGAGGGGCGCGTCATATGTAGTAAATCCCTGAAAATCTCCTTAAGAGCATATTACTCTCCATTGCAATATGAATGAACCATTGTTTGAGTTTATTAGATTTGATTTGGAGTTGTTTTGCACAACTTGTAATAGTCTATATATATGTCTATACTTGCTCAATTAATTCTGGGTATATGAAAAAGGAAATGTTTTCGAATACAGCGCTTTTCTGACCTTTCAATAATTTTTAGAAGTTGGTGGAATGAACAGAAGTGTCTTCTCCACAATCACCTCTTACACTGCACTTCTATCTCTCATCTCATAAGCATCATTGCGTCGTCCACGCCGGCGCCTGCCAGCCCCAATCGGCCCGCTCCGAGAGTTGCTGCTCGCGGCCCGCTCTTCCTTGGGTATGACTCTGAGAGTAAGCGCAACCGCCTCCATAACGATGACGATGATGATCTCCTCGATAACGGCGAGACCAAGGTAAACGCTGGCACTGCCCGTGAACGAGTTGAAGGCAGGTGGGTTGTCGAACGCCGAGATGGCCGAGTAGATGATTCGCACCAGCAGGAAGGGCAGACAAACAGCAACAGCGGCAACGATCCGCTTCTCGCCGGGCTCGGCGCTGGAGATGTTAAAAGCCACGAGCACTGTCACCAAGACGATGGCGATGAAGCCGATGATAATAAGCGCGATCGCCGCCTTGGTGAGCGGCGAGACCACGTACACGCCCGTGTTGGCGTAGTTCGTGCCGGCATCGGAACCCCCGATGGCGCTCAGGATGAGGGAGACGAGAATCACGAGGTTGAGGAAGCGTAGCATGCGCGCATTGACGGGAAGGGTCTCGACCTTTTCGATGCTCACCACGACGCGGTTGATCATGGCCAGCGTGAGGAGTGTTAGGGGCGTCAAGGCGATATTTTGGAGCGTGAGAGATCCGATATAGAGCGAGATGTTGGTCGGGGCTGAGATTGTCGCAAGTTGGAGTGCCGAGCCGACTATGCGGGCTAGCGTGAAGATGATGAGGAAGTAGAAGCCGGCGCTACGCCCGAAGCCGTGCCGGATGCAGAGAAGGATGGAGATGAGGAAGGCCGGGGAGTAGACTATGATCTCGGCGATGGAGATGCCGTTACGTTCTGAGAGACCCATGATGGTCTAGTGATTTCGAGCAGGTCTTGAATATTCAAAAGAGGATGGTTGAGCTGGTGTAATATTTTATGAGATTCACGTAAGGTCAGGGAGGTTTGTAGTTGTCGAGTTGTGTTATGGGATGTGATTGCCCAAGCGGATGTTGATGATGAGTATAGTGAAGCCTTTCAATTCAGACCGTATGGTGACGGGACTCGAAATATATATATCAAAGCCTTACCCACAAACTTGCCATGTCGGCGAAGGCTGTGATGTCTACCACCAACCACTAATAGGAACTAATTACGCAGATAGCATCAGGAACTCCCGAAAAGCAATAATACCTAACGGCCGGATCGCATCCACATAAAAAAAGGGCCCCTAGTTTAAACGAAAGCGAGGTGAATCTAAGAACAGGGGTGTTTACAACTCTTATAATTGGTCAATTCCTGCCTCTTCAGCCCCAGTACCGAGTTGCATCTCCTCCACAAGTCTAGGATCTAGTCCAATTTCAGTTGATGATGTCTCATGGCATGCTCATAATCTGCTGCATGCATACGCTGGCTGACCCAAACGACGTTGCAGATGGTCATTTTCCTAGGGTTAAATTAATAATTCTGCTGCCTATACTCATTACGCAAGCAACTTTCTGGCTTTTAACGTCAACTCCGGTGACAGTCACGCATTCAGCCTTATTAGAATTATCCCAATACCTCGCTACTCACGGATCAAATTGCATGACACTAAGCGCCTCAGCTCGTTTTCAACATTTATGAACACTGATTCATAGGTCGCCATGAGTATCAGATAATAGTACTAAGGAGTCAAGTGATATCATAATTGCGCGATGACATTTCCCCCTTAGATATTCGTTTGTATTGTTCAATACTCCTCCTTCATGAGTGCTTGCCTGTCCTACTGGTACTATCCCATGCAATGCTACAGTCAACAACTTTGAGCCTAGTTCCAATCCGATTCCGAACTTGTCTCGCAATCGGACACAGTTGTGCCGGAGTGGAGCTTCAACAATATGCCAGACAGATAACCCACGCCAGGCAGCCATTTTCCTGCTCGCTCCCGAACCCCCAGGCCCCAAAACCACAGCGGCAGGGCGGGTCTCGCGAAACGCGAAATACGGCATGCGCCATCAAACTAAGCGAGCCAAGAAAACGCGAGCCAAGCGAAAGCGATCCCCTGTCGCACCAGTCAGTTAAGTAGTAATGAGGCTGTGCTAGCGGCCGGCGGCCGCAAGAGGGGGGGTCAAAAAATTGGGTGACCATCATTGGATCGTTTCCGCTCTTTTAGGTACGTTACACATGGCTTGCCAAGCCACACTCCATTACTTGCATAGCTGCAATATGGTGAGAATCTACCTCGATTTTCTTGATCTGATCTATGTATGTGAGAGAGCAGTGTCGCAATGCCGTCATATTCCTAATGTTCCGTCCGAAGTGGTTGACTTCAACTTGATTGGTACTACAGAACAAAAACAGCCCCTTCCTTGAGTTAGGTTTTTCTTTGTTTACCTGGTGACTTGAGGTTTCCATTGAAGCTGAGGATCGTCCTTAACTTCTATCTATGGGTTTCCGATTCCATTATTGGTCAACAACCCCCCTCGTGGCTTGTGCAGTTGGTCTGCCGGGAACTAATGTAACAGGTGATAGGTACCTAAACAGTGCTGAGGCAATTGCATTCAGACGGCTATGTCGGCTTTTGCAGTAGTACCCATTGGGACACTGTATCAGAACCTACACTCCGAGATCAACATCAATATCATCACCTATCGACCCCTTACTATCAGTCCCGTTGAGGAGCTTCTGTATGATTTGAGGTTCTCAACAGACTTTAATTTAACAGTGCCTTGGTTACCAGCCTCTGAGAGGACTGATGCGCGTCACAAGGCAAACAGTAACTGGCTCATAGAGCGTGCGCGTCTGCCAAACCCTCCGAAGTGCTCTCTTCCCTCGAGGGAGCCCGTGTGATAGCGGTTGGAATGCGTCTCCGTAGTTCACCTACGGTATCTACATTTTCCGTTCAAACACATGCCAAAGAAATGTGATCTCAAGAACAAAAAGATGTCGCCCAAGCATTCTAGCGAGCGGGCGGTTTGCTTGCAGCCATGGTCATCCATCCTTCCAAAGCTAGGGGCCCTCGAGGCCTAAGCAGCTCAAATTTCAGAAACTTCTCGCTATTAGCAATACAGCATTTATCTATCTAACAAGACGAATAGAGAGATTCATGGTGAAGTTCTCTTCTGCGAGCCCAATTCCAAAACCCCAAACATATCGGATGTTTTTTCGGGAGAAGCCAAAGCCATGTCATTCTCAACAAGCAGCTCCAGGCTCCAAAACCTCGGTCCGGAAATATCAGAATTACTTCGGATTTCTGGTGCTGTGGGGGCTTCGATCGGCATCATAGATGGATGTACCGGGGAACGTCACCTAGGTCATTTCGGATACCGCGACGTAGAAAAAGAGCTGATTCCCGATGAATATACCGTATATCACATCGCGTCCCTGACCAAAAGCGTCACTGCAGCAGCGATAGCTATCCTCGTCGCGGAAGGCAAGCTCAGATTTGAAGACCATATGTGCGATGTGCTCCCCGGATTTCATCATTTCAGCTCGAACATCAAATATCAGAGCACGGTGTTAGTTTTTCTATCGCACCGAACGGGACTTGGGTCGAGTGACTCTCTCTGGCAGCAAGATCATCAAGAGCTACTTCTCTCGGAGGAAACCACCTTCTAACACAGCTTGTGACTGGTAAATAGAGATTTACTATGATGCTGATGATGGACTATTATCCGCGCTTCAGGGAAGAGATACCCAGAAGCACAAACTAGAGCCTTTCGTCCACCACAACTTCTGCTGGTCACTTCCTGAAGCATACTCTCTTATGCGGCAATGTACGAGTTTCATTCTGGCAGGGATAGGAAGGACTGTACCGCGAATCTGCGCTGGGTACATGATCCTGACGTGCCCGAAGGTGAAACATTCATCAAGGTAGAAGGTAAGAGTAACGAGCGCATAAAAAAGCTAGGGGTGACAAAAGTTAAGACGGAGAAGTGAGTACATTATGTTGAACTCCGAGAGTCATGTGGCAGCTTACATGTTTTCAATGTCCAGACAGTTTTTCGAGATCGAGACAGAAACTGATGCGCCTTAGGATGACAAAAGTAAGAAGTACCCATAGCTTACTGCTACTTTATCATCATGCGCAAAATACATGTTTCAGTCTAAGGCATGGCTAATCAATGACCGCTGCTCTCTCCATCCTGCATATTTGGCAACAGATATCTCGGCCATAGCCACTGAAATTGGCACATCACCAATGTAAACCCCCGGGATGGCAAGGTGGCAGCGAGACGCTAGCAACGCAGTTTTTGAACGCCCGAGAAAGCGCCGTTCAGAGGAATACTATGACCTTCCTTCATTACTCAAGGAAAGTCAATCATTACGAGTTGAGGGCGAACGAGGTCGTATCTACACGAATAGCGTGGCGGTAGCTGCTCTTAATGATAGTGATCCTTCGGGAGCAATTCATATCTTCCTGATCTGATATGTCTGTAAGAGAAGGCTGGCGAGGCCCTCGCCAAAAAAAGTGAGACACTTTTTATGTATCCATACCTACACCATTTCAAAACATACACATACGCAGCATTAAAAAAACAACGAAATCCAGCACTTTTAAGTAAATTGAAGTAATCTACGTAGTATCAGATAATTTTAAGTATATATCGATAGATTTAGCTGTGTTTATTGCTATTATTGTAGCAGTCCTATTACTTAGAATATTGCCCTTCTGCCTACACTATACCTAGGGGCTTGTGAAAAGTGTCTTACTTTTTTTGGCGAGGGCCTCGGCTGGTTGTTGACTTTGCATTGCAGCGTCACAATTCCGTATATCATGCAGACGTGATAGTCCTCATATCCTATGTTTCTGACTGGCCGACAGATGATGAGGTCTATCAACGTAGCATGGCAAAAGCGCCACTGAGCCGACAATTGCGGAATGAATGCGAGATATGCCAAGACGACTCGACGCTTTGACACGCAAAAAGATGGCTCAGAACATTTTCATATTATTCTTTCCAAGGGTATCATCGACATAAATGCCTTCTATCCGGATATGTAGATGCATGTAAGAACGCACTAGCGTCTTTGGTCAGTTACCAATTTTCGAAATTACCGAACCCGCCTGTTTTCGCCTTCTTCCTGACAGGTTCGGTCCATGTGTCTAGATCCTCCTCAATGATGTCGTCCTCGGCCCCTTGTTGTAATTGTCGCTGGGCGGCCTTGAGATACTTGCCAACGCCAGGGCCGCCGCTACCCTGATCCACAGTGCCGTCGGCTCGGACCCGCTTGCCCGTCCAGGTCACCTTGTCGTCTTCCGTGCCGCCGGTTCTTTCCTTTTCGGCCTCGGCCTCTGCTTTCTTGTCGCGTTCGGCTTTTTGGTTCTGGAATTCCTCGAAGGGGTCGAGGTATACTACGACCTCCTTCATGATGATTTTGTTGAGCGGCCGATCAGAGCCGTCCGTCTCGACGGCTTCCATTTTGCTGAGGACATCTAGGCCACCTACGACCTTGCCGAAGATGGTATGTTTCCTGTCTAGATGTTTTGCGGGTCGGTATGTAATGAAAAACTGACTAGAATTCGTGTTCTTTCCCTTGTTGGCCATGCTTAAGATGCCGCGGGAGTCGTGTGTATTGGGACCGTCGAACTCGTCTTGGAAGTTCTTGCCCCATATCGATGCGCCGCCACGGCCTGTGCCTGACGGATCGCCACCCTGAATCATGAAGTTTTTGATGTTTCGGTGAAAGGCAACGCCTTTGTAGTAACCCTTTTGAGCGAGCCTCGTGAAATTCCATACAGCCCTCGGCGCATACTCTGTGAAAAGCTCGATGTTTAAATCGCCTAGATTGGTTTCGATTCGGGCGTAGCCTCTTATCTTGACGCGCTTCGGTTTGAGCATATATTCTTCGTCGGTTAATATGGCCCGTTCGCCACTCGTTTCGGGTGTTAGTCCTGTGCTGGTGAAACTTGCAGCAGCCTTGCCTGTCGTGTATGTCGCAGCATTGTATGCCGCTTTCTTCTCTTGTACCATGTTTGGCCGGGCTGCGCCGTTTGCGCCAGCTTTTACCACAGCATTGGAGGATCGGTTGACGTCCCTGCCGGCTTCGCGCTCTTTCCTCGCTTTCTCTACCGCCTCCTTCGCTCTTAAGACTTTGTCACCGACTCTGCCTAATGCACTGACGTTGACATTGCCTTCTTTTCGATCCTCTTCTTGCTCTTTTGTGAGAAGCGCGCCCTCTCCATCCTTGAGATACTTGAACTGGCTAAGGTCTCGGCTCGCGGCGTTCTGGGGATCTTGGAGGGTGATGATATCTGAGCGACCGAATTCGGCATCGTCGACGAGATCTCGCCAGACCTTGGTCTTGATGTTCATTCTGTCGACGGTCTCGTAGGCGAAGACATTGGCGTAGGTGCCATGCCGGATTGCGACGATGTGGGTATTGTCGGTAAATACTTTGAAGGTGACGGGATCTATCAAGTCGCCTTTGCCGTCTGTGCCTGCGCTAGAGGCGCCTTTACTATCAACATCGGCATTGCGAGCGAAGTTGAGCTTGATGAGGTCGCGAGCGTCGAGGGGCTCTCCGTTGACGGGATTTGTCTTGTGGTTCTCAAGCCATTTCGAAATGACCTCGACATCGAATATTGTGCCATCGGCGGTGCAGACTGGGTTCTTGAAGGGTTGGAGACTAGCGGCGCAGAAGTTGAAGGGAAGCTTTCGGAATGATGCGCCTGTGGCATGTGATCGCGAGCCGGAGTTTGCTGAGAAGGAGTCGGCCGACGACCACTCGGAGTGGGTGATATATAACTTATCTGTGCCTTTTCCCATGGTCTAATTTTGTGGTGGATTGCAGACTGTGAATCAATGCAGTTTGCAATTGACCTCAAATGTTTAGGAAGCTTTTATGTGAGTAGATGCGCAGGGACGGGCTTGGACGGGATCATACTGCAGATGCTCAGCAGCATTTGTCCCACTATCTTATCGCGGTTCCGTGCTATTGGAAGTGGGTGCTCGGAGTCTGCGGTCTATGTATCTCAACGAGATGGAGACACCTAATTTTGCTGTGAATAGCAGGCAATGGTACTTTCTGATGTCAGCTCGGCCCCAGAGACGTGTCGCAACGTAATCGCATGTAGGTTATGGGGAACTAATAATAATAAATTACGGCCAAGCTTCTCCTGCTGAACCTAGTAAATGCCATCTTTATGGAGACTGTAGCGTCTATTGCGACCCATCTCCATCTATCCATCTTCCTTTTTTCTTCTTCTTGCTGTGTGAGCTCATTACATGTCAATGGTCTAGACGATGTTCTGTTGATTGCGCATACTCCGACCCTGAGCTGTCCAATTTATTTGAACTAAGAGACCGGCACGGACATATCGGATACGAGCTGAACCTATATATCGCCCGAGCCTTGACAAGGCTGCCTCGGCGCGCCGGCACGACACACGACACACGGCCATCATGAAGAGCTGGCTATCCGCAGTCGCCCTGCTGGGCTTGTCTGCATGGACTGCCCAAGCTTTGGAAGTCCCATTAGACAACACCGACGAGAATAGGCAGAAATGTTCCGGCATGTACAGCAGAACTGCCTGGGGAGGTCCAGTCGATCCCTTCATCCTCACCATGTTTCCCAACACCACCGCTCCCGCCGACCAAGACGCCATTGTGAGCCTGATCATCTGGGAGTGGAAAGACTCCGATCTAATTGGCGCCTATGCCACCCCAGAAGACTATGATGTATGTGCTGCACATACCCTCACCCCCCAATCTCTTGGCAAGAGCTGACTCTCTCTGGTGTAGAAAGAGTTGATATGCGACGACAGAACCCTCGAGATGGGCCTTTGCGACCAATCCCACCTCGGCGAATGGATCCTCGCCCCGAATGCCACCGAGAAGTCTGGTAACCTGATCCTGACCCAAGCCATTCATGTCAACGCCGCTGCCCCCATCAACTATCCCATCCAGAAGTCCGGTTACTACTGCGTCGCCGCATACTCTACCAGTGATTTCATGGGCATAGTCGAGTTCCGCGAGGCCTATGGCGAGCTTCCCGCTACACAGATTCCCAAACTCCCCTTCTACGGTGGAATTACCATCCTATATGCTGTCGTCACTGTGTATGTTGTCCAACGCCTCTTTATGCTTGCTCAAGGGTATAGCTAACCCGAAATAGGTTTTGGGGTTTCTTGTATTATCAACACAGATATGATATCCGTATGTGGACCAGGGTAACCCTCTATCCTTCCTGAACTAACGCAAATACCCCCCCTTTTAGTACCTGTGCAGAACTATATCACAGCAATTCTTGTTTTCCTGGTCGTTGAGATGCTCCTTACCTGGGCCTTTTATGGTAAGTATTGCTTTCGCAGCCTTTGAGCGGAGCTATTACTGATTAAATCAGACGTCTTGAATAGACAGGGCTCCAGTATCGGCTCCAAGGTTCTCCTGATCCTCGTGGCTATTCTCAACGCTTTCCGCAACTCATTCTCATTCTTCTTGCTTCTCATTGTGTGCATGGGATATGGTGTGGTAAAGCCGTCTCTGGGCAAGACCATGACTTACGTCAGATGGTTGGCCGTTGCCCACTTTGTTTTTGGGCTCGCCTATGCTATCACCAGTCTAGTAGTCTCTCCCGAGGCCGTTGGTATGCTTTCATTGCGAGTTTCATCTTCCATCAACCTATGATGACTAACTTTTATCAGGTCCATTCTTGCTTCTCATCGTGCTTCCCTTAGCCGGTACCCTTACCGCTTTCTACGTCTGGACACTGAACTCGCTCAACTTCACATTGAAGGATTTGCGTGAGCGCAAGCAAACTGCGAAGGAGGCTATGTACAAGAAACTGTGGTGGTGCATCCTTGTCAGCATCCTCGTCATCTTCGGCTTCTTCTTTTTCAACTCGTTCTCCTTCGCCTCCGCCTCAGACCCTGATTACGTCCCCTTCCACTGGAAATCTCGGTGGTTCATCCTTGACGGCTGGTTGAACTTGGTCTACTTCGCTGATGTCGCCTGGGTCGCGTACGTTTGGCGGCCAACGGCGAACAACCGCCGCTTCGCTATGAGTGACGAGATCGCACAGGACGAGGATGGCGGCTTTGAATTTGCTGACGTGGGAGCCCCCGACGACTCAGATGAGGACGAGGAGGCATACATCGGGACGAAACCCGCCAACACGGGGCCGGCGCCTTCGAACGGAGCTGCGTCGTCACACCAAACCAGCGCTCCTGTCAAGCCCGTCTCACCGCGCGACTCATTTGATGGCGAGACACTCTTTGCTGTAGGGGAGGATGACAATCTGAGCGATGAGGAAGACGGCGAAGAAGGGGCGGGGTTGGTGCACAAGAAGTGATAGATCGATACCATCGTCGGGGGATTATGAGAAGCGACATCGGAAATAAGATTCGCGAAACATGGGTTGTGTTGGCTGCATTCCGGATAATCATGTGCGCTAATTATTGTACTATTGTACTAACATAGACGTGCCTTTTATCACGTGGCGTTCAATATTTGTTTTTGCTACGAGCTCTCACAATGATGGATGGGGCCGGAGGCTGTCATATCAATCAAGTGCGTGCACTGGGTATGCTGAAGACAAGTCAAGGAAGGATGGTTCCGGTTCTTAGGAATGGGTAGATCTTGCGAAAATATGCCGTTTTAATGACTTTATAGCATCAACTTTTTTTTCTAAATGATCTAAAGGTATATGCAAAAGCAACGGGAACTAATGGCGCTTAACACTTGATCCATCCAACACGAATACCAGCATCACGGGAACATATAAGAATGAGAAAATACTCAAGTTTTGAAAACAACGCGTTGGTTTTCGTACTAATTCGAATAAAGACCGGCTTAAGATATGAGCACGGTAATATACATCTCGGCAAGGCAAGCGCAAAGAAAGCTTCGGTATCGTACAAGTACAAGTTTTACACAAGGGCGTCCTCCGTGATCGGTATACACATCTTTTGGGCCCTACATCAAGTCCTCACAGCGAATCCAGCCACACCCAGTAAGAGGAGTAGAAAAATTCGGTCTTCATACAAAGAAGAGATCTAAGTTCGGGACACGCATGCTTAAGCACCAGGAACATCCCCCCCAAAGCCAACAGGCCGCCTCTTCCCGCCGTTCTCCGGCAGTATAGCCAGCGCCTTGTAAAGCTTCCCCATACCACCCGGGCCGCGATCCACCAGCCGTTTCCAAGCCCTCTCAATCTCCGACTTGCGGTTTTCGTCCCCAGCTTTGCGCATCAACATCTCGGCGCGCTGGGCAATGCCCATCGTCTCGAGGAAGTGCGCCTGGTCGACGGGACCGTGACACTCGACGCCCTCGCTCTCGGTCGTGGCGGCCTCGACGAGCGCGACGAAGTCCACGTCCGCGCTGAGATCGACTTGCCCCGGAGCGGCGAAGGGGCTGACGCGCTGGTGCCCTTGAATCCCGCGCAGCGAGTTCACGGGGATCGTGTCTGCGGGCCCGTAGTCCAGGATTAGGGCCGCACCCGAGGGAGCCGGTTTCGGGTGTGCGGCGGACCCGCCGATGCGGGAGGCGATGTCAGATGCGTAGAGGGAGGCTTCGGGGCATACTTCTATTAGTGAGCCGACCCTTGATTTCAGAGCCCGATACCGAGGGGAGGATTCTGGTAGGTACAGAGCGTGACGGGTCGACGTCGGCGAGAGCGTCATTTGGAATTCGGGCACGGGCTCGTGTTGCGCTGATTTCGGGGTGCCGAGGTCCGCATGCGTCGTCCCCGCTGGAGTGGGCGAGACGACCATCTCGCGCCACTGTTTCGTGGGCGACGTCGTTGCTGACGAGGCGGAGCGCAAGGCGCTCCCGCTGCTGGTTGGTGGTTTCTCTGAGGCTGGGACCTCGACGACTTCGAAGGCGTGGATAGGTAAGGCGTCGAAGAATTCGTGGGCGATTATGAAGGGCGTCTTGGAGGGGTAGGATGGCACTGCTTTGATGGTATCTGTCCAGACGATGGGGAGGCCCGCGTACTTGCTTGTGCTGTGCCAGCCCGACTTGGACTCTCGCATTGAGGCGTCGGGACCGCAGAGAAGGTACTTTTGCGCTTGGCGGAGCTCTTTGCTGGCTTCGACTAGGTAGACTGCGTCTATGCTGTCGGCCATGTCTTTGAAGTTGCGGATTGTCTGGTGGTGGTGAAGGTTAGTATTTTGACGTGTATTTGGAAGTGCAGAATGATGGTAGAAAAAGTGCAAATGGGGCCACGACTCACTCGCAGTATATCATCCATCAAGGTGCCTCGGCCAGGACCGATCTCGATCAGTTCTACGCCCGAACGCGGTCGTCCTTGGGACATCCATTCTGCCACGAACCAGATTCCGATGAGCTCGCCGAAGACCTGGGATATCTCAGGCGAAGTGATGAAATCGCCCTTAACGCCGAACTGGTCGCGGCCGGACCCTAGGGCTCCTGTGTAGTAACCGCCCACATCGGCAGTAAGACACATGCGCATGTAGCTTGCGAGCGGTATTGGGCCGGTGATCTGAGACGGTGAGGTCAGCCTTATGATGCATTTGAGATTGAGAGTGAGTATGATGATGAAGAGTGAGTGAACTATATTTACATTGATGGCATCGGTCAATTGCTTAGCCAGTGGTGTTGACCATTTTCTCTCGTCTTCTTGTCTTCTCACGGCCGTTGCCGATATTTGGCGGATGAATTTTGAAGCATGTGAATGACGAGATGTTGCTGCCAGCCTATTCAGGCCGACATGAGCGGCGCGAAAAGTATTTGGTCTCATCGTGGTTGGGGTTGCATTGCGCTATCGCCTGAACTGTTCCTTTTGTCTTATAGATATTTGGGTAAGATATTGGGTTGGATAAGTTATTTATTTTCTTTCGATATGTGATGTTGAATTTGTTTCTCTGGTTGAGATGAAGACTGAAGATATGATGAGCTCCGATAAGCTCTTTACCATTTCGAGAGAGCTTCAACTGCCATCACTATTTTTCTGGGGCCAAACCAACCCCCACTACTTCTAATGTTCATCAACTAAACTTATTAATGTGTCACGATCAATACAACCAATCCCTTTCCTAGAATCGAGCACTGCTGTTCTTACACACCGCAAGTTCTTGTTTGCCATCTTCTTCACCATATGTCATTGCATCTTAAGAGATACCTGTCCAACAAGCATGGTCCAGCGATAAATGACCGGATCCTTAAGGCTCCTTTAACTTACTTACCCGCACCCTTTATTCCATCATAATTCCCAGCAACAGACATCAATCATGGCGGGCTCTCGCTGGGCCGACACCGCCGAAGACGTAGCACAAGAAGCCAAGCTCAAGAAAGAGAAAGAAGAAAAGAAGCGACTCAAAGCAGAGAAAGCCGCCAAAGCAGAACAAGAACGCCAACGCGCAGCAGCCGAAGCCGAGGCAGCACGACAACAGGAGACAGAAACCGATCGACCGCCCGTGAAACGCCGGAAGTTGACACCCGAGCGAGACGATAACAATACAAAAGACAATGACAATGACAACGAAAACGATGTCAAACTCCTACGCTTTGAGACCGACGGCGGGTGGGCGCCATCGCGCAGCGTCGAGCACTACGATAAACTAAACGATATCGAAGAGGGCGCATATGGCTGGGTAGCACGCGCAAAGGAGATAAAGACAGGCCGCGTAGTCGCCCTCAAGCGCCTCAAGATCGACGACTCACAGCGCGCCGGGCTCCCCGAGACGGGACTTCGCGAGATCCAGATTCTCAAAGACTGCACCCACCCCAACATCGTCGAATTGGAAGAAGTCGTCGTCAGTGAGGACACATCGAAGATCGAAAACATCTTCCTCGTGCTAGAGTTCGTTGAGCACGACATCAAGAGCATACTAGAGGACATGCCCGAGCCCTTCCTCGCCTCCGAAGTCAAAGCTCTGCTCCTACAACTCGCAAGCGGCGTCTCCTACCTCCACGAGAACTGGATCTTGCACCGCGACCTCAAGACCTCGAACCTACTCCTCAACAACCGGGGCCGCCTCAAGATCGCCGACTTCGGCATGGCGCGGTACGTCGGGGACCCCCCGCCGCCGAAACTGACGCAGCTCGTCGTCACGCTCTGGTACCGCGGGCCCGAACTCCTCCTCGGCGCCGAGACGTACGGTCCCGCCGTCGACATGTGGAGCGTGGGGTGCATATTCGGCGAGCTGCTCACGCGCGAGCCATTGCTGCAGGGTAAGAACGAAGTCAACGAGCTGACCAAGATCTTCGAGCTCTGCGGGATTCCCACCGAGGAATCCTGGCCCGGGTTCCGCCGATTGCCCAACGCGCGATCTCTGCGCTTGCCATCTTCTTCTGCTGCAGCGAAGAATGCCACGGGGTCCGTGATCCGGGCCAAGTTCCCCTTATTAACAGCTGCCGGCAGCTCTTTGCTATCAGGGTTGTTATCTCTGAATCCTGATTCCCGCCCCTCGGCGAAGGAGATGCTGCGCCATGAGTATTTCCGGCAAGACCCGAAGCCCAAGCACGAGGCTATGTTCCCTACTTTCCCATCGAAGGCCGGGCAGGAACGCAGGAGGAGGCGCGAGACACCCAATGCACCTGGGCGCGGGCGCGCTGCGGATCTCGGGGCTGTGGACTTTAGTGGCATTTTTGCTGGAAGGGATAAGGAGGAACGTGGTGGTGGGTTTTCGTTGAGGATGATATGATGATGGATTGAGAAGATAGTAGACAATGCAATGAAAGCCACGTTATCGTGAATAATCAAGGATGCTGTGACATATTTATGTTGTATATCATTAAGTACTATAAATTGTATGGTCGTCGTGAAAAGACCCCAACCCTTGTCTTATGCAAAATCTAAATACAGGCTTGCAAGATGCTAAGTCACCTTTCTCTTTCTCTCTCTCTGTCCCTCTCTTTTGGTGTAGCCAAAATCGCTCGCTTGCTTTTTGAAGCTCCTGTTCCCCTATCTCTTGATGCCCTCCCGCCACTTTGCGAGTACGTCATAAAAGGACAGACTGTGATGCATTGTATCCGACCAAGTATTAAAAAGCAAAGAACGCCATCTCCCCTTATATATGATGTGTAAATGACTGTCTCTCTTTCCGAAATATTGAGCCCGAGGCATACGAAGCAATCATTACCAACACGCATTATTGTGCAGTAGTGTGTGGATACTAACCCTTCGGTTTACTCGCCTTCTCTCGCCTAATTTGCCGTTCCCGAAGGAAGGTTATGTGCAACTTTGTACAGCGAAGGAGCATCATTGAGTTTCGCTTGGCAGGAACTTAGATAAGGTTGAACGGTGTACAGGGTTGGGTCCATGTCGTGGCAGCCAGAACGAATTCATGGCAACGTTCCAAAACTATGACGACAATCTCAGGATTAGACCAACGCCCCCGTTACATAGTACGTAAATGTGAAGATGGTAATCATGACCATGCCGAATGCGAAACTCAATGCCTGACGGTTAATGGCGCCTGAATTGCACGTGTAGCATTGCCACTCGCTTTCATTGGTGTACGGCTGCGGCGTGTAGAGACCGAACTTGAATCCCGAGTAAGGCGCGAGGTAGCCGGGTTCGGCCGTCTGGGTTGGTGAGCCGTCCGCGTCGTAGATTACCAATGTGTATTCTGCGACGGGAAGCGGGGACGCGATCTGCTTTTGTTGGTAGTCGTTGATATTCCATGTGAATGTTGCTGTCGGCGCGTATGACATGTTCTGCGTCAGCGTCCAGGACTCTGTCACTGTCGAACAAGAAATCATGACGTCGATTGCCGAGGGCGGTCCCTGAAGCGAGGTGTAGTTCCAGATCCATGTAATAGGGCTCGGGTTGTTGAGGCGGTAGTACGATTCGGCTGCTGTAACCGCCGGGGAGACCATTGTGACACCACCTGCTGGGTCTTCGGCATTGAAGCTGGTGTGCGTCGCTGTTGTGGTCTTGCCTCCTTTAGTTGAGCTGCCTATTGTGGTGGTGGTTTTGCCCTCGGCGGATGAAGATCCTGTTTGTTTGGCTGTGGAAGAGCTTCCCGGTGTGGGTGTGGGCGTTACTGTAGCTTCGGACGTTGATGATGCTTTGAGAGGTGTCAGTATGTCGGTACGCCCGGAATGAACTGCGTTGATATACTTACTGCTGCTCGAATCGCCATTTGCTCGAACATACAACGAGTCTCTCTTAGGAAGCCAATCGGACCAAGCAGCTGCCAAGGGCATCAAGGCAAGGGCGATAGTAAGGACTTGCTGTGGGCTCTTCATTTTGTTGTTTCAGATGGTGGAATGCGGAGGAGAACGGGTCGTTAAAATTGATCGGAAGGAGAATTAGGAAAGAAAGCTCCGAAATTCGAGGAAATAAAATCGATGTTCGATCCGGTGTCTTTTCAGTTGGCAAAGGCCAAGAAAACTGAAAAGAAGCACGCCCAGTCGATGGTTGCGGACGCGGGCGAGGATGGCCCCTTTTTTCGAGTGCAAGAAGCAAAACAATGCCTGATGCTGGGTTTAAAACAACCGTGCGAACTTCCGAGACCACCAAGGATAGAGCAAGAAAAGAATAATGGAATTAGCGAATGGTGAAGGCGACTCCTGAAGCGAATGACAGGAGGTCGGATTCAAGTTAGATGACTATTGCAGAGAAGATGGTGATGTATTCTTGAGTCGAAATACGAGTGCGGAAGGAAAGAAGAGACGGGATGAGAACCGATGGCGCTAGGAACCGCCGGACTGAAAAAAGCATGACAATCTGGGCCACCAAGATTTGAGCGGCGTGGATCCAGCGAACACGAGCGTTGGGGGCGGTCGGATGACGAGAAGGGCTTGGCGGGTATTTGAACCCTGGTCACTCTTTTGTAATAACAAAGTCCTTCGAGGTGGCAGAGGCACCGCAGCAGGACCAGATTCCTCCCAACCTGTCCAGTCTCTGATATCCAAAACAGAAATTAGCAGCAGAGGCAAGGGAATCTGACAAGATAAAAGATAAGCTAGCCAGCTGTATAGAGAAATCGTTTTGTGTTTGAATCATTGGATGCTTGACATCTATTCGTGAAATTCATTCATACACCCGTTATTAGCGATCGCTCTGCTAGGATTTCATACCAAATACATCCCGGTTGCGAACCGTTTCCGCGACGACCTCAGAAGGCTATCGCCCTGTGGCCTGTAATCCAATGCATGTGGCCGGTAGTTGAGACATCTTTCGCAGGTGCAAAGCCCGCCGCCGTATTCCCTCTCACGGGTCCACATATGCTGGCGTACAAACGGGACCCAGCTGTCCAACCACCTAAAAATAGGTGGTGAGCTGAGATGTTCATTGCCTACCTAGGTAGCCCGGAATCAAATAGGAGCAGGAGAATGAATCTATCCCTCAGCTATGGCTCTCCTCGTCCAAGTGATAATTCTTCTCCACTGACAACCATCATCTGGATAAAAGTGTTGTGGAAGTATGCAATTCATATTAGACTTGGTCAATAAACGTCTCCCCTTCCTATTTAGGAAATGTTCGAGGGCGTATCAGACATCCGACCCTCCCAACCTGGTTCATCGTTCCGAAACCCAATTCTCTCAGCTTTCGCCGAATCATACAGCCACTCTCCACTCTCGGCCAAAAGATCAGTAGGGATGCCGCGAGAAGATCTTAACATCATTGTGAACAATTCTCTGTCTATCGAGAGAGCCGTCCTCTCAGGTTAACAGACTGCATGGAGGAATGATCATGACAACTAATTCGATGAACAACGAAAGCAGTTTCGTGGTTGAAACCTTGGTAAATCTGCTTGCTGACGTCGAGCCACGGAACACGTTTTGGACCTTACCCCTGGATTGAACCCTGAATCGTACTGTACCTAGGTGCTTGAACTTTCTTGACTTCGGCAGCCCACCCAACGGACAATGACGTAGGGCAGAATTACTGTCACCTAAAATCCAGAGCCGCTGGTCTCTGCAGGACCGAGTTGTGTTTTCTCAAAGCGAAGAGAATTCATCGAATGAATACAATCACAGCATTGGATCACCTAGTTGCTGAATAGGGAGGCAAAGTCTGTTGGTAGGCAAAGCAGGTATTCGACGGCGGTTAGCGATAGTGTGAGCCACATGCAAGCCGGTTGTGTGTGCCAAACTTGGTCGATGCTTGGCTATGTAGTGGCAGAAGCGTCTTGCCAAAAGGACTTGGAAAAATCAATCAAATCGCATAGTTGTGCCAAATCTGCTTCAGTAGCTCTTATCTCTATCCATGTTCATGCAAATCTGGCGAATAGATCAATTCCACTTTGCACAATGCTCATGTGATTCAGCTACATCCCCATCGAGAGTGCTTAGCCCTCTGATTTGCCGCCGACAAGTGTGTGATAATGGTATCAACGCTGGTCGTGCATGGTGGGAGAAATTCGGATGTAGTAGTATTGGATCATACGATGTACCAATAACACCCTCGTGGCCCAGCCGTTTCACTTTGTGCTGTTTGGGTTGATTGGAAAAAAGCAGCATCGGACAAATGATAATAGATCGTGCGCAGGCGCTGCTTAGAAATCAGTAGCATAACACATCCCTGGAGAAGGCGTGCACCGTTGTGTTTCGGTGCAAGAAAAGTAAAAATTGCGACCACGAATAGAGCTGAAGGTGTACACGATGCAAGGAGGCTCGGGAGGCTTGATTCAGTCACAGTAGGAAGTAGTTACGTGTGTGTGCTCGAACACTTAAAACAAATGTATTCGAAGACCTCCTTGTCCAGAACTACATCCTAACCAGGGTATGCATTAGATCGGAAGTCGGGAATGTGATAGATTGGCTAGCAAGGGCTACGTTCAGCATACTCAGATGTGGGTACCTGGTATCAAAAGGAGCCTGACAATGTACAATGTGCATCTATGAACATATAGGTAGTGATGAGGAATGAATGGTCAAGCCTGCCATTTATGTTTAAATCAGCAAAGAGGCTCCAAAAGGCATAAACGCTACTTGGTATACATGTAAACAATAAGAACGCGCTTCCTGTTTTGATCAGTACCTGCCTATACACAATGCAGCGCCGGCAGAAGCTCCCCTGCCTGCTGCAAAGTGGGGCCCCTATGTTACCAAACAAATTCACCAACACCACTGGCAACCATCCAGGTTGATATATCATCGCCCTCTCCTATCTATTTACCTACCTAATTTCTACATCTCTGTCTCAGTAATGACTGCATGCAATCATTATACTCAGACATGATGGATTCGTTCTCTAATCCTGTGACCCTTGATCGGGCTCATTTCGACACCCTCATGCGACGGTACTGCATCTCTCTATACATGCCTCTCCCCTAAATCTGAATCTTGAAATACCGTCTCCTGCTTTCACTGAGCTGTAACTGACCATTTTATATTCACAGGGCAAACTGTGTAAGACAGCAGAGTCTTTATAATAGGCCGTTTCTTCGTTGCTTAATACTAAATCATATCTAGAACCCCGACTTTCAGACCCAAGATGCGATTTCCGCCAACGGAGCTGCCGTCTCGATCTCCAAGGTAGAATACGACAGCCTTCTCGTAGCCGCACGCCAATTCGGTATTAATTCTTTTCTAAGCAGCCCAGTAATTGTATGGAGAGAGCTGATTTTGAGAAGCTAATTTGAAAAGAACTCTAATTGAGGCCGGCATCACTGAGACGCAGATTGCTGTAAGTCCTCTGCCTATCTTCGTTCACCACTGTGTTTGTTGCGATTGTGCAACAAATAGTCCTCGATGATGCTGACGTTGGCTTCACAGACTCTTGTCCAAGATGAGAATGGAAGTATCCCGCAGACCCCAACATACCCAACCGCCACCAAAACGCCCTACAGTCGTGGCACCAGCGATGTTGGTGGGGCTCGTCTGAATCAGATGTCCCATCATCCTGCATCCTCGTTCGTCTTCGACACGGCCCACGCTGCTCCAGTGAAAAACGGCTCTGGTACTCGATCATATATCCCGAGCAGCTACTACAATGGTCGACCGTATGAAGATCAACTTGCATGGGCAGAGTCTGAACCTCTGAGAGATAGTTTGACTCCTTCGCTCTCGGGAGATGGCCACGCAGAGACACACGATCACGGCTCTTTCCACCAACCTCACAATGCCCGCCCGCCTATCTACCCACGAATTTGCAACAGAACAATTGCCTTGTGTGGTCTACCAAAGGGTACAACTTACGAAGACGTCACAAGTGTAGTGCGTGGTGGCCTTTTGGTTGACATTTTCGTCCGATATGCGGAGCATATGGCTTTAGTATCCTTCTTGCGTGAAGAAGACGCTGTCCGATTCTATGAGTATGTGCGAAAGAACGACCTGTACGTCAAGCACAAAAGAGTACGTAAAGTGACAATCCAATGCAGGCTGAGACCATGGCTAATACTTTGCCAGGTCTTCATCAAGTGGGCAGACCGCCATTTCGCTCTTCCTGGACATGTAGCTGGCAAGATTGCAGCGGGCCATACTCGAAACATGATAATCCGACGCTGTGGTCCCAACCACACCGAGGCCAGCATCCGTGATGATCTGGACCACATCCACAACCTCGTCGTGATCAGTGTTGAGTTCATTGGTGGAAGTTGTTACATCAAGACAAACTCGGTTCACAATGCCATGTACGCAAGAACCTGTATGACCAGCCGAGCGTGAGTAATCCCTTCCCATGTCACTATTCGCTTTGCCTGAGTATCAATGCTGAATCTTTGCAGGAAATACAAAAGCTCAAAAATAGAGTGGGACGTGGATGAATGCGATCAGCCTCTTCCGGCCGTCCAGAAGATGCCACCTCAGCCGCCATCCTCGCAAGGAGCTTCGACAAAGGCGCCGACTGTAAAGGCACGTAATCGGTTTGATTTGCTCCGACTTGACGACGAAGACAACGGGAGTGACGATAGATTCGACACCTCGTCTGAGATGCCCAGTACTGTTGGCGTTACAGCATAGACTGCACCCATGGCCTGCTGTGTTATTTTCATACTTGTTGTTCTGGCCGAGTTTTCATCCGGATCAACGGCACTGAAATTGGGTTTTGTTCCAGACTTTCCTCAGACTATGCACATGGGCGCGATGGAGTTAGTATACCCTTGCAGAATCGTTACTGCATTCTTTCATACACAAGTCTGGTAGGTTTTGTACCGCTTCGGCTTCGAACGAGGTACAGTAGTGTAAAGACTTTTCGAGATTGATATCCGTAAATAGGTAGTTGACCCATGGACAGTCTCTTCTGCCTGGGATGTAGGCACAAAAAATGAGACATGATATGCTTTGACTATGCCATCAAATACTGATCGAACTTGAGCTTTGAAAATCCAAAATTCAATATCAGGCAGTTGCAATACAACGGCTCATGTCACCCCCACCTTATTACTCAGGTATACTTTAGGTAGAAGCCACAGCCCCACCTTAACCCGAATCCGTGGTTCCCCCCTGGTCTTCGATCTTCCTATTTTTAGTTGCCGCCCTTGCACGAGAAACCCAATCTTTAAATGTCTCCACCTCCTCGTGAACTAGCTGGGCACTTGGGGCTTGGTTGGGATTTCTGCGGCCCTGAATTGATGGGGAAATGACGCCTGTTACTCCAACCGTACATACAAGCGCCATGTATAAGGCAGTAGACTCAAAAGTACCATCGCGTTGCTCGGAGTAAGTCTTGTTTCGGTTTGTTAACGATGACATGAATAGTAACGCGAGATCCTCTTTGAATCAGGGCTGCTGGCGTGCCCGGTTTTCTTCAATGGACGCGAGATCCGGTTGTGTTCTGGGCTGAGATGTTACCCTCTTCGTTAAACACACCCTTGTCTTGACTTACCCTTGAAAGCTTGATCACAATTTAGAGCTGTTCGCAAAAACAAGTGTGTCCAAGTCTTCTATTGTGAATATAGACACCTTTGCAGTCGGAATACTTCTATATTTCATGATTCTATATCTAGCAACATACAATAGGTGCCATTAAAGGCATGAGGGCAATAACTTTAGACTATGGAGTGAGTCACACATTGATGATGAACGATAATTGAAGGTAAGTTGGTTTAAAAAGACTTGGTTTTGGACTCTGGTCTCCCTGGCTTGAGATATAAATGCTGGGAAGAGAAAGACAGAAGCCGTCGTAGCAAGATCGGGTTCAATACATTGCGTGTAGTGCAGTCTATTAAACTCAAGAGTAAATCTATCATCTTCAGAAATGAGGTCGTAGGGGTGATGGGTCAACATGATGGTTGTGGTGTATAACTAAACTTCTTGTCTAACAAAAAGCAATGCTCGAAGTGGAATTATGATGTCTATTGAGGACGGGAATATTGTATTCGAGATGAAGAACCGGCCCCGACTGATCGGATTCCTAAGGTAGGTTGAGCGGCTATAACCACAATAGTCAGTGGCCAGTTCTTCAATCATTTAGGACTGTCAGCTCAGAACACTGGGATGAGATATTTGAAGGTTTGCATGGAAAGGCCGATGTGAAGAATCTATGGAATGATATGATCTTATGTGTTCCTTCCATCTAATTGAGCCATAGATGATATGGATCCAAGTTCGAAATGGGAGGTAAGTTGTCTATTCAGAGCACCATGTCATCTTGTGTCCAGTGCCAATTGAATGGAATTGCATCCAATAGCTATCTAAACTTGTGGCGTGGTGGCATTACATAAGGGCCCGGGCCCAAGAACATCCTTATAAGCCACAAATCTCTGAGGGAACGAGAGACCGGTCGTGCTTGCCAAAATACAGTGGGGACTACCTACCTTGTTAGCCTAAGAAGGTGCATTAGTCCCAATATGGACGGACTGGCAAGAGATAAGATAACACATCTCCCCATTTCTGTTGCAGACAGGTACGGATCATAGAGGACCCAAGTCTTTGCCAAGTGCAGGTGCAGCAGGTACAATACAGGCCTTGTTGGGCATCGGCATCGCCAACCTCGTTGGAGTATTGAACGTCCACGTAGTTCACACACCTCCGCATCCCGACTTGTCCATTCCCCAGTCGCCACGACATTTAACGTTATCCCGCTTTCAACACCACCGCATATATTTAACTGTGTCCTTCTTACTACACTCATATCGCAGTCGCTTACTTGCCCGTCCATTGCCCCTGCGCCCCGGTTGCGCTCCCAACTTCGGCACCCCACCAAGACGCGAGCTGGTCCGCCTCTGTTGTTCTGCTGCCACCCTCCTCTTCCTCCCTTCTCACACGACACTCCCCCTTCGAGGTCATGCAGATCATCCCACTCCAAAATGGCATCAGAAAAATTGACCTTAGAAGAGTGTAAGTTACCATACCGCCTTTGCTCGACTGAATACCCGGTCGCATCGCGTGCTATTCCCCTCACTGCCTTTGCTGACAATTGCTTCGCTTGCAGGGTTGGACGACCTCTGCGTCCGCTTTCTCATAAACCTCCCGCGCTCCGATCTCTCGTCCGTCCCGCGTATATGTTTTCAAATTGAAGAGGCCCAATGGTTCTACGAAGACTTCATCCGCCCCCTAGACCCCTCCCTCCCGTCCATGACCCTCCGCAACTTCAGCTTGAGGATGTTCAAGCACTGTCCACTTCTTGCCCAGTTCTCTGAAGATGCTCATCTTAAGGCCTTCGAACAATTCATGCAGTACAAGACAAGAGTCCCGGTGCGCGGCGCTATCATGCTCAATGAGGCCATGGACGCCGCTCTGCTTGTGAGAGGATGGAAGAAGGGATCTAGTTGGTCTTTCCCAAGGGGCAAGATCAACAAGGACGAAGACGATCTAGAGTGCGCCATTCGAGAAGTGTACGAAGAGACAGGCTTTCACCTGCGACAAGCCGGCCTGGTGGATAGGAATGCACCGGTGCAGTACGTCGAGGTCACTATGCATGACCAGCAAGTCAAGCTATACGTCTTCCGAGGCATTCGGGAAGATACTGTCTTTGAGACACGGACAAGGAAGGAGATCGGCGCCATTAGTTGGTTCAAGGTTTCCGATCTGCCGGCTTTTAGGAAAAAGAAGGTCGCCGGAAAGCAAGACAACCCTTCCCCCGACAAGTTCTACATGGTTGCACCGTTTATGGTTGCCTTGCGCAAATGGGTGATGAGACAGAAAGAACTCGATGCCCAGAATGCGCCAGCACTTGATGGGCATCACCACCCGACAGCCTTCTACGAGGAGAACATAACAGATGAGAACATCATTGACCAAACTCCACGCCTGGCTGCCCCAGTCACGAACGCAGAGATAATCGAAAGTGCGACACGAGAGTTGAAGCACTTGCTTCAGATAAAGGTTCCTCCGACTCAAGGTCTTCAGCTTCCATCGTCATCAGCACCCAGCAGCCAACAAGCCAATAATTCCCTAATGTCTTTCTTACAACCAAAGTCTGTCAACCCTGAAGGGGCTTCCCTTCATACTCCCCGTGAGCAACAACAGCAAAGCACTCCTCAGCAACCGATGTCACCACATCACCATCAGCCGACTCAGAGGATGCCTGTTTCTGAATACGCGACGCCCCCGTCTTTCCCGATTGAGCCTCAATCAAATATTAGCAACAATCATTATCAACAACACTCCAACCAGCATCGGTCTCGACCCCAGGTACTTGTTCCCAGCGAAGTCCAACAACACACGCATCAACTCCCACCACAGCATCAACTACCCAACGCGCCAGTACAGCTATTACATCCTCAACCCTTGCCACCTCAAGTTCAAAAGGCGATGCTCTTGCGAGACATGGCCTCTCCGCCCAATACCAGAGATACAACTAATATGCCTGGCCCCCCAAACATGCCACCAACATATCAATCTATGGGCCAGGGACTACCCCAACAAACACAACCGAATCCAGGTTATCAAGCCCCTGGAAAGGCTCCCCCTCAACTCCCAGCCCACTCTGCCAATTTGCTAAATGTTCTTAAGGGCAGCAATATGCCCACATCCGCGCAGCCGCCTCCTTCATATCCCTCGCCCTCACACAGATATCCACAGACCGAAGTTGAAAGTCATCATCACGGACAGCGCGCCCCTGCTTTCCAAACTGACTCACCTAATCGATATAACACAACCAATCTACCTCCAGCCACTCTCCCCTCTGCCACCATGAACGCACCAGCTCCATTTTCTGCGACTTTAGTGCAGCGGCCGCTTCCTCCTACGGACAAGCACCGTGCTGGGCTCCTCGACATGTTCAAACGTGGGCCCTCGGCAGTGTCGCAACACCCTAGCGAGGTTCAGGGGCTCTCATCACCAAGTGGGGTTCCACCGGCGCACAAGATAGGATCTCCAAGACAGCAGTGGGAGAACCAAGGCATGTCGAACGCCGATGTGTTCAAAGCAACTGCACGGGAGAACGGCAAGCCAATCCAGATGAACCCTGAAACGAACCTGCCATATGGAGCGCATTCAATCCTATCACGACGGCATCCAAGCCAAGGGTCGGCCCGTAGCCCAGCGCTATCTACGCGAACTTCTCATGAACTACCAGCACACGTACCTGGTCGATCTCCAGAAACGTTCCGAAATCAGAAGTCGCCGTACTACAACCAAATGGCGGTGGCAACACAGGCCCCTCCGAAACAACAGATGACACCACATGGACACATGAATTCGCCGACATCTTCATACCCTTATGTCGGCGGTGGCCAAGCAAATGTTCCACCCAACGTACTTTCGCAGAGTACTCAGGGAGGCTCCGGGTTCATGGGTTCGGGGCTCATGAAACCGCGACAGAACTCTACGGTGGAACACCGGAACAATCTGTTGTCTATCCTGGGCAAGCCACCGGGCAGTGTTGAACAACAAGGCAAGGGGCCGGAGGCTCAGGGCAGTGAGCAGGCAGTTCCGCGATCGCGGTTGGCATCATTTGCGTCGAACGACTCTGGACGCGGTAGTGCAGCTCCGATCTCGACGGCAGATAGAAATTTCTTACTGGGGTTCTTAGAGAATGCGTCACATAACTCTCGCGGACGGATCAATTAGGAAGATGTCTGGAGACAGGGACAGGGTTCAGATATTAAACGAGGATGAAGAAAGGGACAACTATTGTTTAAGTAGCAAAGCGATGACAGATGTACGCAGCTTTTCCAGCTGGCTCACCAACAAGTAGCTATTAACATATCTAGCGAGACATGCTAGCAGCTCTGTGAGCAACAATCAATATCCATGAGCTATTCTTACCTTATGTAGTAGTTGTCTTATTAATGGACTTATATATTAAAGCAAAGTGCGGGTGCAGGTAAATAAGAATGTGAAGGGAAGGGAAAGGTGGGAGGTTCAGATCGGCGGGGGGACGGGTGCCCCACCAACCAACCGATGATGCAACTTGTTTGTTTCATGTCACTTTTGGAACTTGTAACAGCAGCTGGTCTTCTTCCGCATCCTCGTGCCAATGCTGTGTATTCGAAGACCTCTGCTGTAGCTTGATTACTCGAGAAAGCCATGGCCAGACTCACTCAGGGGCCTATCGTCGCCTCCCAACGGAGCTTGGCGAACCCGGATTCTCTCACAGATCTCACACGACTGCTGGCACGTTTGCAACAAACCATCCTCCATGCTGATGCCGAACGCGCCCGAAGGCTACGCACAAGCGAGTACGAGCGCAATAAAGCTGGTATTGTATGTTCCTTCGAAATTCCATTCTATTCACCTTGACAACCTCCACCAGTTCATACTCACACTACATATGACAGAACCTAGAATACGCTCGTACCCTCCTCACGAAACTTGAACAAGATGCGCTAGCTATCAAAGTGCACACCAAGAGAACAGAGCTGCAGGCCGACTTGAATAGGAGACGAGAGATATACGAGCAGCTGATCGAGCGCCTTCGCGAGTTCGAGGACACGAGCATAGATAGCGATGATGATAGCGACGAGGGCGAGGACTTGCTGGGGTATATCGTACCCACCCCCAGTCAGAGCTCGGGCGAACACCCGCAAGATGATATAGGGGATACACATCAGGAGCAGGAGGAAGAAGACGACGAGGGCGAATCAACTGTTCTGCCTGAGAAAGATACAACAAAACCATCCTCGTCGAGACAGAGAGACTCGGCGGCCTCTTCATCACACACCCGACCGCCTGAACCACCACCAGCTACCCGAAGGACGACATCATCCACAACAACACCCCCTACGCTCCGCCCTCGCAGATCAACACGAGCATCCACTGCCGCTTCTGCCGCCACAGACACCGCGACAACGACAGGCACAAGCACCGGCGCCGCCGCTGCCACTGCTCCTACCACCACCACCACCGCCCTCCGCACCCAGCTCTTCGGCAACGCCAATGCCAACGCCAACACATCCTCCGGCACGACCGCCACAACCGAAGCGATCATGGACAGCCAGCGCGCCGAGCAAGACAAGTTGACGGAGAGCATGGTCTCGATGGCGGTCTCCTTAAAAGACATGTCGTACGCTTTCTCCTCCGCCCTGGACCGGGACAAAGAAGTGCTCGAGAACGCTGGGAAGGGGCTCGAGCGGAACGAACAAGGGCTCGGTTCTGCTGCGGGGAGGATGTTGAACCTCAGAAGACTTACCGAGGGGAAGGGATGGTGGGGGAGGATGTTGCTCTACGCGTGGATTGCTGGGCTTAGCGTCTTTGCTGTTTTGCTGGTTTTCGTTTTTCCCAAGTTGCGGTTTTAGGGATCAGGACATCAGGGAAAGGGGTGCGAAGGTGATTGCGATACTCTCAGTGCGTCCAGCTAGTTCTTCTACTGGTTATGAACGATGACGGTAAGCTTAATGATTCAAAATAGGTATATATCGAGCTGTGTGCAGGCGGTTTACCACTTAGGTCTCGGGGCGTTTCTGGAGCCCATATGGATATTGTATGGCTTATGAGTTACGCGAGGACTTGTTAGGAACTTTAGGTGTCAATCGATGACAAACATTGCTGTGTTCGTTGATCCAATCAACTGAGCTGGTCTTCTAGACTTATGCAGATATCTGGAGATGCCTTGTTCTTCTGTGAACCTGGATCCTTCAGGGATATTGGTTGTGGGCAGTGGTCTTCTGTTGAGATTGGCGTCGTAAATTTGTAAGGCAATCCACGAACCCATAGCTACACAAGTTATTTGACTTGCTTCTGGGATTTCGATGACTTGTTCGAAAGCCAGCCTACTGGGGAAAAGAGGTTTAGAGTTCACCATGGATGCCTCTTCTACGTTCTCTACCTTACATTGTCACGGCAAAAACACTCTCAACATCACTTTTGGAAATCATTGTCAGATTTCATGTAAGCTATCTGAGAATCCATTCGCGCGGTGCTCTCAAAGTATGAGGCCCATTTACCATTGTGTTCCATCTCGGATCGATAAAAGCGCCTGTGCCTAGAGGCAATCTGTGTTATCGTAAGTACATAGGGATGGTGAAGGCACTTCTTTTCCTTGCCTTGAGTTCATGTTGTTAAGAAAAGACCTGGATAATAACGCAGACGCAGATAAGTGTAACCCTTGGTTCTTAGCCCTTATTACAGAGACATTGGGCTTAAAAACGACTGACATTGGGTGTTTGGGAACCATGAGAGTCCCACGCATTCCGGCCATGCCTCCCATCTTCGTAGGACCAGCCAGCGCGCCAGCCAGCCAGACTCGACCAGACCTTGACTCGGAACGTGGCATGTAGTCAAGTCTCATTTTCCCTATTTAGGGTAACGCAACGCAACGGAAAGCAAACTCCCACTTATCGCACAGTCCACCCACTCTCCCACCTCCACTTCATTTCACTTCACTTCACCGGTACAGGTCATTCATTTATTGAAATCAAGCTGTCGATAGGCCTTCTTGTAGTCGTAGAAATCGGTAGGGAAGAGGTGCTGAGTCCGCTCCTCCCCATTCAGACTCCAATGATTCGGGGGCCGACGGCGAGACTCCTCCTCCAAAGCCTCGTCTCTCTCGGCCTTGCGCTTGCGCTGATCCTCCCGGATGGCCATGCCCGCGCGGACGCTGTCGATGAGGGCGGCGGAGGCGTTGGGGACGAAGCTGACGCGGTTCGACTCGAGGTAGATGGATAGGGCTCGGGAGGCTGCTGCTTTGCGGACCTCGGGGTCGGGTTCTGTTTCGTCTTCGGAGGAGGAGGAGGAGGGGGTGAAGGATGAGGGTGAGGATGAGGGGTTGGGGTCTTCTTCGGCGGCTGGAGGTGGGGAGGTATCGCGGGTGTCGTTCTTGGTGCCGGAATTAGTAGTAGAGGTAGAGGTAGAGGTTCCGGCGGCGTCATTGTTGTTGTTAGTTGGAAGAGGAGACTCGGGAGGCTGATGGGCTCGGTTCTGATTCTGAGGGATCATGCTAAGCCCTTTGTTGGCACTCTCAGTCTCGATCTCACTGCCGCTAGTGGTGCTATCTCCGCTGTCGTCATCAGAAATCAGCGAGTTCTGAGGTTTGTCCATCGATTCCTTGGTGCCAGTGGGACCATCTCGTCGAGCTCGGCGGCGTAATCGCTGAAGGCGTCGTTGCTGGTGGGATTGGGCCCGAAAGCGGTTGCTCTTGACGATGAGCGTTTGCTGATCCATCTCGATATCGTTTGCACCGTCAAATCCGCTGGGATGAATGCTGCTCTGAGTTTCGTTTTTGGGCTGGTTGCCAGCTTCGGGGCCGCGGAGCGCCACTTTGCCTCCGCTGTGAGTGTTATAGGTCTCTTCCTGAGAGAGGGTGTCCTCCATGTTGGGAGTGGAAGGTATAATATCCTTGTCGATGATTGCTGGGCTGGCGCTCTTGACTCTTGCCGGAGGTTTCGGTGTGACTTGGCGGCTAGAAACTCCAGAGACGATGTTCGAAGTTCTGGGGGTAATTGGTCTGATGACCTCTTTGTTGACAGCTGTCGGGCTTGTGCTCTTGGCCTTGGTAAGAGGCTGCGGAGTGATCTGGCGGTTAGAGACATCAGAATTGCTGACTTTGTTGTCATCAACTTGCTTGCCCTTACTGGACATCTCGTGACGAGCAGCCCGTGAAACGCAGTCCATGATCAGCGGGATGAGTGACGGAGTGAACAAGTCAATGACGGCCCGGGCAACTATCGCGATGCGCAAGGGGCAAGAGGAGGCTTGAATAGGAGCTCTGGCAGCTTCTAGGACAACAGGGATGGCTTCGGCGAGAATTGATTTGATAATAGCCTTGACGGTAAAATCAGTGACTCCGGTGGTTGCAAGCGATACAGGATCTGTGAGCTCGAATATCTGATCAGCGACAGACCCGATAATGGACTCGGGATACCAGTTGATGGTGGCGGTAGTATTTGGCTTGGATTTTGAAGGAATGGTCGGCTGTTCAATGACCGAAGTCATGATCGGCTCGATATCGATCGATGAGACGATAGAATCTACATCAATTGAAGCGAGGATGTCTTGGATATTTGGGTCGACATCTGCAATTTGAACGTCTTTGGTTGTTCCGGTTCGTTCGTTCCCTTCAGCTCTAGAAGCGGAGTCGAAAGCTGTTGGCTCTGCATCGATGCTCTTTGAAGTAAGCGAGGCGATGAACGTCTCTTTGGCATGTGCATCATCTGGCTCAACCTTGACTCTCTTGGAAGGGCGATCATCTAAATCGCCATTGTATGAGGACTCCTCTTCCTGATTACCGTTTCCGTCGTCGTTATCATCGTCGGCAACAGCTACAGCAGCCTGCTTGCCTTCATTGGAACCGGAGTCTCCGAGAGGCTCTATGACATCAGTTCCTAGGAGGGCAGACCCCGTAGTACCTCCAGGTGTTGGGTTTGCCTTGCCGCTGTCTCCCTCATCATTGTTTCCAGAACTCATGATGATACCAGGACGGCCCCTGACCAGCCCAACCGGCTTACCGCCAGTCTGTGATCACCATGATGTTAGAAATGTAGGTCATTGACTTTGGCTTATCTACATAAGGAAAGGGGTGTTGAGAAAAACTTACGGGTGGCTGGTACTGAAACTTATCAGCACCCATTGTGCCTGCTTTGTCGATGCGGTCGTCCCAATTAATACCTGTCTTCTTTTCAAAGAACGCGTTAAAGGATCTATAGCAACTCTCGAAACTGGTTTGGGCGGGTTTGAATGTATGGGTTAGCTTTTTCGCTCGCGGCTTCTTGTAGAAGTCAGTCGTGAAGTTATATCCGTGCGGTTTGGCGTGAGACTCCCAAAACTATCGAGATCTGATCAGCCAGTTTGTTCACACAAGTTTCGAGAGGCGCATATAGCCAGGGACTGTGAGAGCCAATTCAAACATACCTTGATGACATATTTTTGTCCGATGTTCCCAGCAACTTTATCGTCGCGAGTTAGTTCGATGTTGTAATCAAAGTATGTTTCGTCACGATAAATGTGAAATTGGGCTGTGTGTAAACGAAGTTTGGGTTAGAACCACTCAAAGAACATGAACAGGTCACCCGGGTCGGAAGAAACTTACTCTCGTCAGGTGTTACACCCTTAGCAGGGTTGGTAGCGGCGGCCTTGCGCTTCTTCGTCTTATTCTCTAGAAGATACTCCTTGATGCTGAGCGCCCTCTTCTTGTCTATGGAGTCCTCCAGCCAATCGCGGGAAACGATGATAGTGTTCTTTCCTCTCTTACCGAGGGCGGCCTTCACGGGAGCAACCTTCTTCTCAAAGTTCTCTTGGGTGCAAAGCAGGTGGGTGACGCCCTCATCACCCGGGTGGGCGAATCGCCCTCCCCATGCAATAACCCACTTCCGTACCTGGTCTTCGCGCCAGGATTCATCGTCAAGATCTCCTGCGATTGCTACAACGCAATCTGACAGAAATTGGTTGCCGCCACCACTGCCTTTGCCAGGTTTAGACTTCGGAGACATCGTGAAAGGGGCAGGAAGATACTTAATGAAGGAAACTGATGGACCTACTCGTGGGGCTTGTGTGAGGCTCTGAATGAGACATGCGCCTGTGATTGAGAGGTAAGTGTGATGGGAGCGGACTTGATATGATCCTGTGAGGTTAAAGAAGACAGACTGGATTTGGATTTGCTTAGGGAAGGAGTTGCCCAGCTCAGAAAAAGTTGCGACCTGGATACCGCGATACTTTCTGATTGGGTCAGAGAAAGTAAGTACGAAGGGGTAGGCACTAGAGATATGCGTGGAGCCTCAAAGCAAGTACTTGAGTGAAATTAGGAGTAGGTGTGCAGAACTCAAAATGGTGAAGGGTTGCGTTAGGAATATGGTCAGGAAAGAAAGGCTGTCTTGAGAAGATAAGGATGAGTTAGATTGACTGTTGAGTTTCCTGAAGGATCGTTGTCGGTAAATAACGAGGACTGGAAGGAGCTGTGTCTTTGAGACGACGTTGACCGTTGAAAGGAGAGTTGTGCTTGATACCGACTTGCTGCGTCCTTTGATGTGCAGGAGCTTTCGTATGCAGTCTGTTCCTTCTTACTTGGTCTGTACCTTGTGTATACAGACAAAAGGTTGAAATAAAGGAATGATATGAGAGCTGAAGTGCTGAGGTACTTGTGGATGAAGAGAGGATAGAGTGCTGGGAAGAAGGCAGGTGCTTCCGCACTCACTTGGCCAGAGTGTCGTATCTAAACTCGACGGCGAGTGTGAGTCAGATCCAGGGAATGAATCTCTGTATGTCAGGTATGTAAACGAATTGTCGATATGTGAAGGCCGAGAAATCTACCACCTGTTGTTGACTTGAGTTATTGGGTAGATGTCAGGAGTGACGACGAATTGCTGTCACTTGGTTGTGGCTTCCAGGAAAGTATAGAGAGTATGTCAACTGTCTACCCTGTGAGATGATGTGGATGTAGTTAGGCAACGAAGACTTCGAACCCATGGAAATAAAGCTGTCGTAGTTCTTGTAAAATATGACAGGAACCTTGATGTTTAGGTAAGGATATCAATATTGGGTATCTCAACACGGGACTCGTCCTTACTCCGCAAATATGCCGAGCAATTTTCTTGTCTATATTACTGTTTATACCATCTTATTTATGATACTAGAAGAAGGTGCTTTTTTTCTTACGAATTTTGCCATCCCCACTGTTGCCTCTCCTGCGACCTGGCTGATTCTGATTTTGGGCCTGACTGGATCCAAAGAAGGACAAGGTCGATGCCATGCCGGGTCCGTCAAACCATCCTACACGACCCGGCTTGTTTTGCGGTGGTTCAGTACTGAACGGTCTGGGGGGATAAGCTGATGTTTGAACATGCAGTGTAGGGCGACTGGAACTAGCTTGATTATGAGAATTTGGAGCCACTCTCGGAGGGAGCGTCGGTGGCCGATAATCTTGTCCTTCCATCCCGAACTCCTTTCGCAACCTCTCCGTCTCTTTAGCTACTTCAGCATCGCGTCTCTTTCGTTCTTTTTCCTCTTCCTCTAACATTTTCTTGATACGCTTCTGCTCGGCTTTGTCTCGCTTCTCCCGCTCTTTTTCTTCCTGTTGCGTAATTGCTTGGAGCCGTTTCACTTCCGGATCCTGCTGAGCAACTGACTGCTGGGCAAGTGGAGAGTTGGTTTTGGTCCCAGGCAGTGCCTGGCCAACACCTGTCATAGTGTAAGGCTCTGGTCTTGTCGATGCTGGAGTGCCTGTCACGGGCTTGGAGTTCTTGCGTTTATTGAGTATTGAGGGATTTACGTTGTAGGTATCAGGACCGGGCGACAAATAGACGTCGCGAATAACTGCGGCGCTTAGAAGAAAAACCACCTCAAGACCCCTCTTATCTTGGACAGGCACCCTCTGCAAGTTAGGGTCGTAAATGGTGACAGCTTGGTCTTTTCCGTGCTTGTAAAGAGCCACTGTGATGTCAGGCTCTTTGCTCTTGTTACCGCCCACGGAACTCCCGGTCATATAGCAGGTCATGTCCTTTGAGAATTTGCTCTCACGCTTCCACCTAAAGGTAATCGTGGGCGTAGAGTGGGCGTCGGCATCACGACGCTGTTGACCTCGGTCAATCTTGGAGGTTGATGGCTCCTGAAATGAAGACTGAGGTATGTCAAATTCGAAAGTCTCTTTGCCTGTCCAGGTTCTCTTCTCCGTAACGGCGATATCTTGAGGAGGCTGATTCATTTCAATGATAAATTTTTCAGGTGTTAAGGGAACAGGTGCAGGTGGCACTCCATTTTGAGCACGGATCTCGGCTGCAGAGAGAGTAGGTTGTGTGAAATTAGGTTCGATAGTAACACCCGCGAAGATGATGTCTTGCCAAGAGGCATCGTGCAGCGTTATGGAGTATTTGTTCTTGGCCTCAGGAAGAGTTGGATCTTTTTTCTGAAGTGAGTAGTAGGCTTCGGGCTCGCTTCCATTATGTGTGAAATACAGTACAGTAGATAGAGGTTTATCAGGGGACGACCTGAAGTAGTACGTTGGGAGGTTCTCATCAAGCATCTTGAGTTTAGGCCGGGATCAGCTTGATGAGGGTGCTGTGTACGGCAATTGCAGCGCGGGGTTTTGAGACTCTTTGCAACGCAATGTAAGAAGTAAAAGCAATGATCTTCTAAAGGTTAGAAAAAATAAATAATGACTCGAGTCAATTTCCAGTGACTCTGGAAGAATATAGACGGGTATAAGAAGAACTAGGCTTGCTATGGTTGTGAATGATCGGATCCGGCTGGCATGATGGAGGCGTGGCGGAGCCCCAAAATAGCAATGCACCGCCCCCCCCATTTTACCCCATTCCACATTCCACCCTCCTAATTACAGTAGGTCTGCATTAAAAAAGATTCGGACTCGAGGTTCAGCCGCCTGATGTTGCGCAGTCCGGACAGGCAGCAGTTATAAGGGGCAACTCTGTGTAGTTGTGTAAAGGCAATGCCACTAGTTGCTCAGTGTAACAGAGTATTTTGCACCTTTTGAGAGGACCACCAACGGAGCCCTCACTCCCTCCCCGGGCGGTGTGTACGTCACCCCACTATGTCGCATTTACAGCAAGGCAAGACAACGTGAATCCATTTCTCACAGTTAGTCATTGACTTTCATCCACGTAGCTACTGACCACGATTTACTACCATCGACAGTTTATCAATCGTCATGATCAAGTTTCCGCGGCTAGAGATACTTGGACAAGAAGCCAACTTGAGACCGTCTTGAACGCCGCTTGGTAAGGCTAACATGGAGATGCTGGTCATGGTACTTCCTTTTCATCATAAGGGGCAATATTGATACGAAGGCGCTTCTATACATGTTACCGTCATGGTGATCGGGAAGCAAGATCGATAAACAATTACGATATTCCAGTATTCGATATTTTGTGAAACGGCCAGCCCTGTAATAGGAACATCGCCTGGTCACCTTGAATATAACCAAGATGCTGGTACTAGTCTTCACAGCAGATGCTAGCCTCAATCTCCCGAAAAGTTCCCATTGCTGTCAACCTCAAGCTGCTCTCTGATCTCTAGGCCAGAGAAGGGTTGATTTACGTTGCGCTTTCCCAAGAAAATCTCGGCTTATCAAGCATTTAAGGTCAACGCTACGCTGCCTGCAAAGCCCGCTGTGACACCACAATGAGAATCTGTCTGGCCGGTGGATTATGCGCAAAGTATAGGGCGGCAATGGGCCCAATGGAAACACTATTGAAACCAAGGCATTGAGGACATTCGCCTAGAGCACGACCTTTTTTCTTTAAGCGCCCGATCATCTGCAGCCCCTTTGTTACATACTTACTTCACTTTGTGCCACTCTAACAATTATCAGGCTGAAATGTTGATTCTTTGTAGTGAGATGGAGAACATTGTGCTCACTCTACTTGCTATCGATCTACTCCGATATTAGACCTCTTCAAGTTGAATGGGAGACCGCCGAAGTGAGCCCAACAGGGATAAGCTCAGCTCTCCAGAACCTTTTTCGACGCCAACTACAACAAAAACAGAATCCGAATCCGCTACCAATTCATATATCTACGATGAATGCCTCGCCCCGGGAGAGATTCATCTTCTATGTGTTGACTCCATTCCAGCGGACGGCAAAACATCTCCTATTCACGCCAGTCCCGAGACTTACTCTCTCGATCACTGTCCTGAGTACGAGGCGCTTTCCTACGCATGGGGTAGAGAATATGGAGATTATGTCCAGACTCAACCCCTATACATAGGACCCTACTGAGATGTTATGCTGCAGACTATGAATTTTTGGCAGGCGCTCTGGTTCTTACAACCACGTCGTACCTTTCTGCACCTTTCTGCCCTTTTGGATCGACGTTATCTGCATAAATTAAAATTGAAGCGAGAGAGAGAGAGAGAGAGAGAGAGAGAGGAGCAGGTAGCCAATATGGGAGCAAATACACAGCCATTGCACTTGTGTCAAAGTCTGGCTCGGTGATGATATCGCGAAGCCAAACCAACCGACTTCTGACCAAAATCTTTATCCAACAACATCCTATATTGAGGACTTAGCTCCGGCAAGCTGAGATAGTAGTCTGGTTTTGATGATGCTACTTAAACACAAGTATTTTCAGCGAGTCTAGGTTGTGCAAGAACTGGTTCTGACGTCAGCGCTCACAGTACCAGTCTAAGGAAAGGAATTTCGAGTTAATTGTACAAGGCTTGGAGGCATGAAATACGACCGGGAATTAACTAATGCACCTTGGTTTAAAGATTATTGCACTATTCTATTGCAGAACCTTGACGAAATGCTGCAGTGCACTTGGAGACCTCGCGCGACAGACCCGCGAGACAAGCTATTTGGTCTTCTCGGTTCAGCTTCTGGTAGCTCTCTAGTCCATCAGATCGGGGCGGATTACTCTCTCTCAAGGGCACACATCTATATCGGAGCTGTGTCTCATATGCTTCTGAATCTATGAATCCCCGAGTATCTTCTTGTATTATTCCCCCGAAATAACGCGCAGACGTTTCCATCCTGGTTGTTAAACCTAAACCATCATAGCGATATGAATACAGCTGGAAGATTAGATCTTCATGAAAGTTCTCCTCGACGGAGATTCTGGTCACTCGACTCTGTACCCGAGAGATGGCAAAAGCCTATGATCAGGAGCCCGCACGGGAGGTCACATTATCAAAATTAAGAACGGGAGTGGTGCAGACAGTGGTCGACATTTGTATAAAACCAAGAAAGCACTCGCTGGTGCCATGAAGGCTCCGTCGACCCTTCTACGGCAACACGTTCTATCAAGCTGATCCACCTCTTAGACTTTGACTCTAGGCCAAAGGAGTTAAACCTCTTCTCCTACAAGGGTAACACTTTACGAGTCTTCGAGATCGAAATGGGCCAAAGTTGTCTTTGACTGATTACAACAGGTAATATTCCACTGGCTTCTGTCATCGCGCCCGGAGCAACAGAAGTGTTCGCTCTTCTCACCGGAGTACTTGGCCAACGTGGATGATTTGTTCGATCAGGGCAAAGATAACCATTCAGGGGCTTTTATCCCCATCGTCCAAGCCTTACTTGATTACGACTTCAACGGAACTTCGAACGAGCTCCGTAATCATTATCTCAAGTATTTGTAAGAGTTACCTTGTTTTCTTGGGGGGGGGGGGGGGGGGGGGGGGGGGGGGGGGCGGGGCGGGGGCGGGCGGGGCGGGGCGGGCGCCGCGGGGGGGGGGGGGGGGGGGGCGCGGCGCGGGGC